>JACYFF010031959.1:44138456-44174037 GCA_017589665.1 Selenicereus undatus | reverse complement strand
TATATATATATATATATATATATATATATATAGATATATATATATATATATATACGTTAGTAGATGCTTGTCTTAATACATTGTAAATAGTCTTTTTAGGTAACGCGATTGTACAAAGTTGAGAAGACTGAAAAAATGGAAGATTTGCTTTCATTGGCACGTGGTCCAACACAATATGTCACCTCTTTTAGTGGGTATATTGTTAATGGATATAGATTTCATACAGAAGAGCGGGAAAAGAATTTTATAACCCAAAATAGTGGTGTGGTCGTAATTGGAAATACAAGCCAAGGAGATGAAAACATAGATTATTATGGGGTCCTGACTGATGTGCTTCAACTACAATACCTTGGGGGAAAACAAGTGGTGCTATTTCATTGTAAGTGGTTCGATGTATATGATAAGATTAGAGGGATTAAAATGGATGAATATGCCTTTGTTAGTATTAATTGCAAACAACAATTAAATACTAATGAGCCGTTTATCCTGGCTAGCCAAGCGAATTAGGCTTTCTATGCAATCGATAATGTCAACAAAGGATGGCATGTAGTTCTCAAGTCGCAACCACATTCCTCTTACGAAATGCCATCATCAGATGATACAAATGCTGTTAGTTATCAAAGTGAAGCACATCAAGATAGTCAACAAAGATCGAGAAAGAGGGGGAAGGGAGATACATAATTGTACTTTCTTTAATGATTATATTAATGATGTTCTCTTGACATTTGCTAAGTAAACATTTCTTTTTCCTTATTTTAGAATGTCTTTAACTAATTTTTTGTCCCAATTTTTTCTTTTTCTTTGTTATCAATGTTTGTTTCATTATTAGCTTATCAATGTTTGACCTTTGGGTTATAGGTGCATATTTTTGAATTTTGAAGTTTTGGTTTTCTTCAAGGATGTGTTACTTTTCTGTTTTCAGTTTTCTTCAAATGGGTCAACAGTGCTCTACAACAGATAATGCTACCACCACAACACCGGTCACGACAACCACTAGACACTTATAACAAGTGCAAGAAAGGCCACAGGGTAATGGTAACTACCATGACAAGACTCATAAGACACCGATAGTAGATGCGACAAAACTTATGATTTCCAATTCATTCCAGCTTAAGACGCAAATCTCAATGTGTCCATTGATTCTTCAGCTAGTGTTAAAATGTTTGATTCATGGAAAATAACTACTTTTACCTTGCTTATTTCTTGTTGCAGAAAGATGACTTCTTCTGATTTAGGGAATGGATTAGGAAATAAGTCTTCCATGCCAAAGTCTAATAGACAGATGTTCGTCGCACCTGGTATGTTAGCTAGAGGTCGCGGACGGAAGTTGCAAGAACTATATGCCTCCAAAAGCCATAATACTGGTTTTTTTTGAGAGGGGGACTATTAATAAAGTTTATGTTGAGAGTTATGCTACTATCGATAAATCAACAGATGGTTCATTGATGAGACGTTCTTCAACTGAAGCTAATTCTGGTGATGGAGATCTCTTCAGTCCAATGAGACAGTTCTCTGGTTCTCGTAATCCTAGTTGTCCTCCTTTTGCACTAGTCCATGAGGATGATGTTTCGAATGATGGATTTGATGCTGACAATGATGATAATGATAATGCATCATTCTCTGAGAATGGTGCTATGTCATCCTCAGAAGATGAGGATTTGCATAATCCTCAACGTTCATATAATTTCAACCATGTATTAGGAGAATCTGAACCTACTACTGAGATAGTTCAGGCAGTCCATGATAATGCGACAGAAGCAATTCAAAATGAGGAAGAAATCAACAATGGTTGGCTTTTCTTTTTTCACAAAATTTTGTTTTTGTGATTTATGTTTTACGTATGCCCTGAACTTGATCACAAGAGGTTTTTCTAAAAAGAGAAAGCCAGATAAAAGAAGTGAAAAAACACGAGGTAAAAACAAATGTAAAGAGATTGCAAAGCTCAAACCTGGAGAGAAACTTCCAATAGAATTCTGCCGTAATCGTGCTGTTGGAGAGAATTATGATGTTTTTGTGAGACACTTGGGAATTATAGTTCGTGATACTAACATTTGCCCCCTAAGGGTGCATAGATGGAAAGATATTGATGATAGACAACTGGAACACATGTGGTAGGCGGTAACGGTATGCATGATTCTTTAAAAAGTCACACATATCTAAATGCATATATGTCAATGATGATTGATGCTGCTGTTAATGCTACTGCTATTTATTTTTTATTTTGTTGTAGACTGTTTTCTACAATGATGATATGGAAGTGTACCGTGAACACATTTTGGAACACATGCATGCCTTGTGGACTAATTGGAGGCCTAACTTAAAGAGGTATAATATCACAAAGCCTGGAAGGAGCTTACGATAAGCTTTAGATCACGTCCCTAGTGGACTCGATAAGTACGAGTGGAAGTGGCTTGTGAAAGAGATCTATTCAAAGGATCCCCACAAGGTTTCATAATAACATGGTTTCTTTTTCATTGCGTATTACTTTCTTGTTTTATAACTAATAATCATTTTTATTACAAACAAATTTCATCTTACTTTGTTGTCATTTCTAAAATTTAGAAAGCAAGTGCTCGAAACTCCGCAAATAGATCATACTATAAGAAAGAGCCTTATCGACAAGTTGCTTGGGAGCTGGTAATGTATTTATGAAACTTAAGGTTTCTTTTTTTTTTTTTGCAATTTCATGCACGTGATTATTATATTTGACTCCCAATTTGGTATTGGAAAAGGGTGCCAAGACTGGAAATGAGCCATCTTTTCTACAAATGTTCCGTGAAACTCACAAAAAAGGTACTGAGTATGCAACTCGAGAGATAGCTCAAAAATATGTACGTATAGTTAATAGAAGCTGTGCAACTTTCTTTGGAAAGTACAAATTGCTAATGTTCTTTGTTTGTTTTTTTTTTAAGGATGAAATTCGAGATGTTATGGAAAAAGATCATTCACTTTCACAAATGGAGGTGGGTGTTCTTATGAGCTTTTGTATTTTTGTTGTGGTTTCTCTGAGAGAGACTAGGTTGTTTCTAAAAGATTTATTATATTGCTGGATTATGTTTATGTGTTGTGCAGCTTTGAGAATGAATATCATCGGCATCTCTTTTTTAGCTCATCCTTTAAGAAAGTGTGGCGCTTGAGAAGATGCACCAAATTGAAAGATTGTGTTTATGTATTGTTGAGAATGAATATCATAAACGTCTCTGTTTTAGATGTGCATTTTCTAAGAGATCTTGCTGCATTGTGAGTTCTTGGTGAAGTTACATGGGTGCTACTGAAAGGAAGCATGATTAGACACATATAAGTCCTTTGCTATGCATTGTCTAGTTTGGGGGAGTAATTACAGCTTACTCATTTTTTTTAAAAACAAACAATCATGTAGCATACTTGGATGATAAATAAGTCATCTCTGCTTAATTGATTATGCATAACTTTGTTCAAATTGGCAGGTTGCTGAAAAGGTCTTCAAGTCAAAATCCCGAAGTCAGGTACCTGGCTTTGGGGGAGGAGTAAAGACAAAAGATGTAAGGGGATCGTACTCTACTGGAGCTGAGCTTGAAGTTGAATTGAATGCTACAAGAAGAAAGAATGAAGTTCTTACTGATCATTTGGCTACAGTCGAAGCGAAAAATGAAAAACTTCAAAATCGCGTGGAGTCGGTTGAAACTGAAATGATGAAGATCAAGGATCTTGTTTTCCAACAATTCAACACTCGTCCACCATCTACTGCATGCGATGGACATGAAACTCGAGGTTCAAACTTAATTTCAATTTTTATATTGTTCTTCGAAAATTGGTTTGGGTTAAATGTTGGGAGATATTTGGATGGTGTTTATGGTTGAATTTGTGGTGGTTGTAGTCGATTGAACCTGAAATGATCTGTAGTGCTCTAAAGGTCTGATTTTAATATGCATTTTGCTGGAATTTGCTGTTTGTGAGCGTATTTGATGCAAGCGTCTTAGTTGGATTTTGGTGATGCTCCTGATTTGCTAATATATCTCAATAATTAGTAATTCTTACTTCATAATAGTGAAGTAGCTGTTTGTGTAAAATTTTTATTGAGTTGATACTAGGTTTTGGCTGCCTATGGATAAGTTTTGGTTCGATTCAGACAAGATATGAGAAAGCAACACGAGCAGGTAGTTCAGTAAGTGTAGATTGGTTCTAATTGATGAGCTAGTGGCAAGCTTTACTCCCTAGTGATGGGAGCTGCAGCTGGGCTTGACTCTGGGGCATCTGGCTTTCAGAGTAAGGTCTTGTTGTCTTCAGCTTATTTTTTGCAAATAATTTCAGATAAGTGATTGCATTGCTTCTATTGCATGCTAGGCTTGTAATGTTAGGGCCGAGGTCCGGAAGGAAGGGGGGACGTAATTCGCAAGATGATCAAAATCCAGAAAATGAAAAGACCTGCATGACATTGAATGTTGATAGGATCTTGTTCTAGGCTTCAGCCAATTTTATTGCCATGTTTATCTTTTTGCTACTATTTCCTAGGCCTATGTTATTGCCATGTTATTGTATTTTAGCTATTTCTTAGTTCTTATTGTGCATGGAGTGTTGGTGAATTATTTCATATAGTTGTGTCTTGTTATTTAGTGATTCTCCCAGGAATTCAAAATGGCAATTGCCAACTTTGAATGTTGAATTACTATCACAATATGTTTTGCCTATATAGCCTGTGAATCCTTGTCACGATTTCTAACATCGTCTTGTGTACATTTGACTCACAATTACTCTGGCATAAGTGGGAGGTTGAGGCAGGGAGTGGATTAATAGTAGTGGATTAACTCTCTCTCTGTCTCTCTCTCTCGCGTACGCCAATGTATTACATCTACAACGTAGCATCATAGATATGCCTGTGGTTAGTAATATTGCCATAGAACTTTGCAATGGGATAGCTTGGTCTGTAATTAAAAATGTTTTTTTTTATTTGGGGGGGGGTGTGCTTCATCTAGTAGATTTTGTGTTTGACAGAATGGCATAAGTGGGAGGCTGAGGCAGGGAGTGGATTAATAGTAGTGAACTGCTTCACTACATTTGGTTATGCAGTCAGTCTTCTTCCTGTAGCCATAATTTGACTATTTCATTTACTACTATTAACACTCCAGATTATGTCTTATGAATGGTGGTGGTGGTGTTGGCATCATGCATTTAGAGAAAGTCGAATTTATGTCAAGGAAATGTTAATGTCTGGAACCAAAAGTAAGAGATTCGTATGGTTTATGAGTGCATGTCTTTTGTGTATATATTTTTTGTAATCTTTCTCTATGAATACATCTTTAATACTTTTTCCTGCTTTGTAGGTACTTGAAGATGCTAGATTCTTATTCCAAGTTATGGTGCTTTTCCACAGTTTTTTTTGAAGATGCGAGATCATTTGGTTTTCTCCTATGTTTATAGCGAATAGTTTATTTATTTGAACATCAAATTTAAGAACAACTTTAACTTCTAGTTTAGAGAGTTGTTTTTTAGAGTTAGGACGCTGTTGGTATTATATTTCTTTGTAGCGTATATTTGCAAACTAATGATTTTCAATTCAATTGATATGCATATATATAAATATATATGCAAATTCAGTATTACTAGTATTCCCTTGAGTTATTTAATCCATAGTATTCCCTTAAGTTATTTAATCCATTGTACTATTATATTGATTATACAATTGACATTACCTCCACATAATTAGTAATGAGAAAAATAATTGGTCGTTGTCAGGTGATCGCGATTTTCAACAATAAAAAATTTCGTTGTTAACCATTATTCAATCCATAACGAGGAACAAAAGTTGTCATTAATGATAATAATTGTACATTTTTTATTTTTGATTTAATAAGCAAACGATGAACAATTTGATCGTTACTATTATTTCGTCTGTCGTTAATTAGTTAACCAATAACGACGATTTCTCTTTTCGCCGTTCTAAGAACAACGACGAAAATTTTCATTTCATCGTTAAAACTATCAACGACGGGACCAATAACGATGGACGACCACCAACTTTTTTGTTGTTGTTAAAGCTTTTAACGATGAAAAATAATGCATTTAACAACCAACTCTTTCGTCGTTAGAAAACTAATTTTTAGTAGTGCTTGTCATGATGAATAAGGCTTAGATTTGTTGTGTTTTATGATAGTTGTTGTTTAAATATGGACAATTTGATGTTTTGTAAGCAATATTTAAGATTGCGTTTTGAATTTGGTATTAAGTTACTCATTAAAGGTTTTGTGCGATACTTAGCCTTGTATTCCTAAAAAGGGAATACAACAATAACACCCCTTAGGCTTTTCCATTGCCACGTATGTAATATTAGTAAATAAAAGGAATTAGAAATTTCGAGGTGTTACAGGAAAAGATTGCTAGGGTGACCAAGAAGTTAAAAAAAATGATCAACTCAATCTTCTGCGAAAGACTCGGAAAGTGAAGACTCAGAAAAAGTGTCCATCCACACTGAAGCTGCTGAAAATGAGAAGCAACCAATTAAAGGCGGTACGCGTAAAAATGTCAAGTCCTTTGGATCACTGACTATTGAGAAAATCCAAGACTTGATAGCAAATGCAATTAAGGCACAACTAGGAGGAGGTTCGTGCAGAACTCACCTATACACCAAGCCTTGCACTAAGAGGTTTGTTGCTCTCCACATGCCCACAGTTATCAAACCCCTAAGTTCCAAGAGTTTGATGGGAAAAGCAACCCAAATAGCATGTCGTACACTTCATTAAGACATGCAATAATGTTGGGATTGGCGGTGACTTCATGATAAAGCAGTTCGTTTGGACATTGAAAGGTATTGTCTTGGATTGGTATACCGATCTAAAGCTTAAGTCCATCGACAGTTGGGAGCAAATGGAGCAAGAGTTCTTTAACAGGTTCTGCAGCACTCAACGTACTATCAGAATGACTGAGTTGACAAACACAAAACAATGGAAAGATGAGCCAGTTGTTAACTACATCAACTGCTGGCGCGCACTTAGCCTTGAATGCAAGGATCAGCTATATAAAGCTTCTACAATTGAAATGTGCACCCAAGGAATGAAATGGGACTTGCTGTACGTCCTACGAATGAGAAAACTTAGGACATTTCAAGAATTTGCAACCAAGGCACATGACATGGAGGTGACAATAGCTAGTCGTCGTGGAAACTCCTTCCATTATGTTGAATCAAAGAAGGACAAAGTTGAGTTCAAGAAGAATGTTAAGTTCTCTAAGAACGTGACAAAGAAGCGATGTCCACCTCTACAAGTCAGCTAATTTGGATTACGGAAAAGCCTAAACTAGAGGATAAGAAGAGCCTGTCGTTCAAGGATGCAACAAAGAAGCGTCCCACACTAAAAGAGTTTCAGGAAAAGAAGTACCCGTTTCCTAACTCATATTTGTCAGGGATGCTAGATGACTTACTCGAGAAGGGTGTCATCGAATTGCCTGAACCAAAACGCCCAGAAGAAGTTAGGAGGACCACTAACCCCAAATACTATCAATACCATTGGGTCGTTAGTCACCCTCTTGAAAAGTGCATTGCACTTAAGGAGCACATTATGCGATTAGCTAGGGAAGGAAAAATCATTCTAGATTTGGATGAAACAGCAGAAGTTAGCCACATCACAGTGTAAGAGGTTGATGAGTAAGATTCTGAAATAGGTCTCACTGAAATGCTAGAGGCCTTAGGAGAATTCTTCCCAAGAAGTTTCTTTGATAGCGTGGTTGTTAACACGACCTTATGTTCCGAATTTGACGATAATGAGACAAATGAAGGACTAAGTGGCCCTTTCAAAAGAGACCACAACGTCCTCACCTCCCTAGAAGCTTTTCCTGTACACATGGATTTGCAGTAAATTTTTCACCGACCAGAACAAATGTGCAAACAAATTATTGTCGCCATTCGCCAAGCGAAGCTATATGCTGATAAGCTAAAGGATGCACCACTTACGCGCATTCTTGCCCAATGTGCCACATGTAACACAGCCGTAACATTCATTGATGATGATTTGTTGTTGGGTTCTAAACCACACAATTGTCCGTTGTTTGTTACTAGATATATTCGGGAGCAAATGATTAATCGAATTCTAGTAGATGGTGGTTCAGCGGTCACCATCATGCCAAAGTCTACTATGAACGACTTTGGTATCACCATCTAAGAACAATCTAAAACCCGAATGATGAGAAGGGCAGCGTGCGATTGGTATGATTGGCTAGGGGTTGTCCATTGGTGACTTGACAACATCATCAATTTTTCATGTGATAGACTCCTAAACGTCATACAAGTCGATGCTTGGGTGTCACGGAGTTATAACGTGGAATTTACACCAATGCCTCAAGTACTACCGGGGAGGACGAAAGGAAGATAAATGGTGATGTTAAACCATTTTCTGTGGTTGACTCACACTTCGCTGACGCAAACTTCTTCGAAGAAGATGCTGCGCCGAAGGAAACTATTCCAACTGCTATATCCTGTATAGAAAAAGGGAGTGTGAAGAATGCCAAGGAGACCTGCGTCCCTCCTGAAGATATTGGTGATGGCAGCATCAAGCCACAACAACAACGGAAAGAAGAGAATTAGCAGACAATTTCAGTCTCGTCTGTCAAGCATGTCTTCAGGTACATTTCTAAGTCCTGTAGAAAGGATGGCGAGTCGCCATTTAGCGAATGTTCAAATCCTAAATGCACAACCAAGGTTGAACGCAGGTTCCATGAAGCTAGCTGGCACGTTCTCAAATAAATGGTGTGCTTCCAGTTCATAATGCGAACCCAAGTAAATTAACGAAGGCTCCTCTCCCTGGTTTTGTTGCTTCTTCTAAAGGCTTGCTCCAAGAAGAAAGTGACTTGCCAAAAATGAGCACTGGTGATGGGTTTGGTCCTAATGCGTACAAGGTAATGAAGAGGTCTGGCTATGACTTCAGCCAGCCAATATCTTTAGGGTATGTGATCGAAGTTAAACCTTATGGACTTAATAGAACACAAAAAATCATATAGAGTCAAGGGGGCAGCGTTACAACACCTAAAGTTGGCATTGGTTACGTATCGCCCAACCCATAAGGATTTCGGGACGATGTAAGGACAAGCAACCACTCACACAATGTATCATAGCCAATGAGGTTGATGATGGCGCGGGTGAAAATGCTAAGACCAACCCAAAAACATCGGTGTTCAACTTGTTACAACCATCTACGTCGCGCCAATGCTTTTTCGGTCTTTCCGTGTTTAGCAAGATGGGGAAGGGCAAAATCTTGAAACCTTTCGTCTTCAATGGGTCGAAGAAGAATGAGCAGCCTAAACCCTCGATCTTCGCCAGAATCAAGATAGGCGAGATATCATCAAGCTCACCCCCCTCACGAAAGAAGGATTCAGTGTTAAGCTGTTTTGGCGAAATAAATAAAATCCAAAGTTCCCTCCCTTCACGCATGAAGCGTGTTTGCAGTTTGGATGTAAAGGTGGATGACTCGCTAAAACTAAAGAGGCATATCCTAGTTCTCACTGGCCCTGGGGTTAAGGCCAGCTCAAAAGAAAGAACTAAGGAAAAGGAACAAGCTTTTTCCAACCGCATTACAATTTAAGAGGGTGGTGACTTTCCTTGAGGGGCAAATGTTGAACTAAGCTCTCGAACAAGAGCCTAAACTGTTCACAAAAAAAAAAAAAAAAGCTTGACTAGCTCCTAAACAAGAGCCTAAATTGTTCATCACAAAAAAAAAAAAAAACAAAACAACCCCCGAACAGGAGCTTAAACTATTCACACACTCAAAAAAAAAAAAAAAAAGAAGCTCCCAAACAAGAGCCTAAACTGTTCACCTAAACCAAACCAAAACAAAATCTCTATACTACTCCTGGCCGACAAGAGTATAAACTGTGAACGGCAAAAAAAAAAAAAACTTTGTACTACTCCTGGCCCACGAGAGTATAAACTGTTAACGACAAAACAAATGATCAAAGTATGCTTTGTTGAGCTATGTGATGACTTGATCTTATTGGAAATTGCATGTTTCTATAAGTACATAGGTAGCTTGGTAAACAAATCACCAAGTGCATTCAAATAAAAAAGGAGGACTCGTCGCACTTTTAGGCATGTGCATTCTCGTTTTAGGCCCCAAAAAGCCTAACGGTAAACCGCGTTCATAAGTGGTTCTTCAAATCTTCATACTACTTTTTAGTGTGTACTATTCCGCTTTAGGCCTCAAAAGGCCTAACGGCAAACCGTGTTCGCAAGTGGTTCTTCCAATTTTCATACCACTTTTTGGCGTGTACGATCTTGTTTCAGGCCCCAAAAGGTCTGACGGTAAATCGCGTTCGCTAGTGGTTCTTCAAATTTTCGTGCCAGTTTTTGGCATGTACGATCCCGTTTTAGGCTCCGAAAAGGCTAATGATAAACCGCATTCGCAAGTGGCTCTTCAAGTTTTCGTACCACTTTTCGGAGTGTGGGTTTCTGATTTAAGCCCCAGAAAAGGCCTAACGATAAACTGCACTTGCAAGTGGGCCTTCAAGTGGTTGGCCAACCAACATGAGTGGCTGCACAAATGTAACAAAAAAAAAGGCATAGAAATGTGACCTTTCAACATGCATTGTCAATAAGAGCATCAGTAAGGCATAGAAAGACCTTTCAACATAATAAAGTTGGTTTCTTTGGGTTTATTTGGATCAGAGTTATAACCTTTATTGTCAATAATTATTGAGAAAAAAAGAGCAACTCACAGAGCCCCAATACAGCTTCCAAAAAAAATGAAAGGAATGTACCCCTTGATACGAGGAGCGTTAAGTTTAGTTCATGGCTTATTAGTACTAAGGCAAAATTCCAATAATCAAATTTTTGAAAAAAAAAAATGGCGAACAAGCAATACAGTCATGTCCTCATTAGATTCAACATTTGCTGGTCGCGTGAAGTCAGCTAGTCAGGGCATAAGTTCTCATGTTTCTTGATGAAATCATGCTTCTCCAATCCAATCACTACTACACTCCCCATGCTCCCGTTTCACCAAAATTTCGCACGCGCGTGCCCTTGTTTCATCTCAGAGTTAGCTTGAATGTGCCAAAGTGGACATATTAAATTGGACCATCCAAGACCCAATTACAATGGACCCGTGCCACCTGCTGATTAAATGGAGTTGATGGTGCTAAGGGTTATTTTGGGATTGCACTTAATTTGATTCTCCTCCAGCAAATTAAAGGGTTGAGGGTTTTCATCAGATAGTCATTAGCAACTCCCAAAAAAGTATGATTCTTTCACAATGGAATCAAACCAAAAACAAAAAAAAAAGGAACTCTCTCCAATAGCTTCCATCTCTTTCCTCTCTCCTCAGTCTACCCAAGTGACCTAGCCATAACCAGAAGAGCATGATTTTTTATCATATTTTTTAAAACTGGAAATCAGACAAAAAAAGGGCTAAAGTTAGCACCTTTGCCCCCTCAAAACTAGCCTTCTTCACAAACCACACCCCGAAACCCCTCTTACTAAGAAGGTCCAACAATGAAAAAAGGGGGACAATGAAAAGAAGAAGAAGAAACACCCCAAAAACGATCCAAAAAAAACAACACTCCCAATGTCTCCTTCAAACCCAACTCATTCAGGCAATAAGAAATTTTCAGACTTTCTTCAAGCCATAAACTCAGTTCACTTAGTGGACCCACTTGAAGAATCCATCTCAGATCAAGAAAGGTTGAATTTTTATACCAAACGCTTGACTCTTTTGCATATAAAAAAAAAGGGCATGGAACTTTAGTTAGCGAAAGGATGAAGGGAGACGAAGGAAAGCTTAGACATCTAATACCGTTGGCAGCCACGAACATTCGACTAAGAGCCACACCATTCGAATGGGGAGTTACGCAGTGCAAGCATTAAGCGTTTCGAGGGCCTTCACTGGGCAGTAGCAGCAGCGAATTTCAGGCTCTGGTTGCTGCCGAGAAGAAAAAGAACAAAGGAGAACAAGAGGTCACGAGAGTTGCATGTGTCCTTTAAGTGAAGCAACTATGCTACCCAACATAAGAAGGTGGGACCGGGCCCAACAAAATGAAAAGGAAAACCAGCCACAAAATAAGAAGGAGAGCTGGCGCTGGGACTAATGCTTGTGTGCTGCCGAAAATACTGAGGCCAGGTAGACCTGACAAACGGGTCATTTGGTTTGGGTACGGGTCAGGTCAAGTTCGGGTCGGGTCGGGTCATGTTCGGGTTAAGTGACATTTCGGGTCGTTTCGGTTTGGGTCGGGTATGGTTCGGGTCGGGTTGATTTCGGGTCAACCAATTTTTGGTGAAATACGCTCGTCATGCCAAAACAAGCAACTTTGCTGAAAATTTCAGGTCGGGTATGGTTCGGGTTGGGTCAATTCGGGTTTCGGGTCCACTTTCGGGTGAGCATATTTCGGGTGTCGGGTCGGGTATGGGTCCGGGTCATTCGGTTCGGATTTCGGGTCTCGGGTCAATTTTGCCAGGTCTAAGGCCATGACCACGTGAAAAGGAAACCAAAAAGAAGAGAAGGAAAAGGGAGGTGAATACGGGCCGCAAGCTGAGAGAAGGATTGCCCCAATGCGGAAGAAGTTGTGGGAAATAGAGGGTACGCGTGGGCTAGCCCATAGAAGAAGAGAGGAGGTCAAGTGCGCCGTAGGTGTGCATTAAGTGTAATAGTATCAAGCCATGGACTGGGTTAGAAGGAAGTGAAGTTCATCCAGCCCACGCAAGAAAAAAAAAAACAAGAAGAGAAGTGACAAGTAAAATATGGGTCTGCTGATTGAGCTACTAGAATGCCCAAACTGAGCCCATGGGAGAAGATAGTGAAAGTGAAGGCAAGGTTAGCCCTGCTCTTTCATCATGCCACATGATCCACTCCATTTCTCCCAACTCTTTGACAAAAAGAATATCATTTGTTCAAGTTTCCCAAAAAAAAAAGGAAAATTAACAAAGCATGTTGAAATCCTATTAAATCATTTATTGTGAACAAATGTTGGTCAATAGAGAAAAAAAAAATGAGACATAAGTGATGTTTAAATGACAAAAGTCTTGTACATGATCTTGTCTCGATGGGGCATTTTGTAGGCACTTAAAAATATTTACGTGTCGTACCAAGATATAAAATTAAATTAATTATTTGGCCAACCCTTTTAATTAATTTAGTTAAGCCCAAAGTTCAAGTCAAGGTCCAAGAGACTTCCAAGTCAAGTTACGAACCAAGTCTGAACGACTTCTAAGTCAAGGCTCGGCCGAAACCCAAGAGACTTCCAAGTCAAAATCTAAGAGACTTCTACATCAAAATACCCAAATCAAAGCCCAAGTTGACTTCCAAGTCAAGTCGTGACCCAACCCGAACGACTTCCAAGTCAAGGTCTAGTTGAAACCCAAATGACTTTCAAGTCAATGCCTGAGAGACTCCCAAGTGAAAACCCAAGTCAAAGCCCAAATCAAGGCTCAAAAGACGACTTCCAAATCAAGTCACGACCCAAGCCCCAATGACTTTCAAGTCAAGACCCGGTCAAAGCCTAAGAGACTCTCAAGTCAAAGGTCAAAGCCTAAGTTGACTCCCTAGTCAAAGCTCGAATGACTCTCAAGTCCCGATCCGGTCAAAGCCTGAGGGGCTTCCAAGTCAAGGCAAGGCCTAGGCCCAAGAGACTCTCAGGTTAAAACCCAAGGCAAAGTCAAAGCAAATGACTCTTAAGTCAAATCGATCTAAGATGAGGCCCGATTAAAGGCCCCAAAATGAGATCAAAGCCGATCTTGACTTTCAAGGGGGAGGGGGAAGTTTTCCTATAAATAGACCCCTACCCCTCCTTTATTCAAGGTTGGAAACTCGAAAGAAATCACCAATACTCAAACATTCACTCTTTGAAGGAAGATAACAAGCGTGCGCGCCATCCTCCCTCGAAGACCAAGTATTCATCTTGATTAACATTAAGCCTCTCAGGTGCCCTCTTAATATAAAACTCATTCAAACTCATTCAAAGCAGATCGAATTAGAGGATTACACTCATTGTATTCAATAGAGATTGCACCCATATATGCAAATCAATACAATGATTCAATTTTGTACTCAAATTCCTATCTAATATTTTTAAGGCTTGAAATTTTGGTTTACACTCCCCACTCCATATATTAGGGACAAAATTTTATCAAACGATAGTCATACAAAAAAACAAAATCAAAAAAGCTTATTGGCAAAACAATGAAAATACATCCAACACCTGTTAATACGTACAGAAATATAATAACTACTGTAATACTAACAACTTGAGATATTTCTCAATAAGCATCTAAATGCTTATCTAAAACATCAAATATAGGTTTGCTTAACATATATAAAGTATAAATCAATTACTCTCTTACTAAACAAATATCTATTTGCTCATTAAAAAAATGGTTATTTACACTCAAAAGTGATACTTACTTTGATACTTAATAAATGCTTGTCAATAAACATGTGCAATCAATTGGTAAAGTCTCTAAGAATAGTTACCATATATTTATCAATGCTTATTTACTTACCATGTGCAATCTTTAGAAGGACTTCCATATGAGACGCCTAAAGGAGTGCTACTACAAGTACTATATGTGACTAGTTTGATATATGGTGTTAAAGGTTTGGGCGGTTTTGTTTACTTTTTGATATGTTGTTTAGTTTGTTTTGCCTTTGGTTGTAATTTTAGCCATTTTGGCTTTATAAACAATTTTAATAAGAAAAAAAAGTTAAGTTACCAACCCTAGTTTTGAATCTCATCTGCATTGTATCTGCTTATTTTGCCTTAATCTTAGTTTTATTTTTTGCTTTTAGTCTAAAATCCAAATATGGTTGTTGTACTAAGAGTCAGTATCTCCTCTCTATATTAAAGTCAAAGTATATTTGATCCAAAAAAATGGTTAAAATATGCCAGCTGGTGATAATTTAAGGGGAAAAAAGTTTATTTATGGAATAATAAACAGAAAAAATTACTAACAAGAATACTCCATTTCGTGGAAATTATTATTAGCGGACCATATTTTCATAATAAATTTAGAAGGTCTAATATTCTATGGCAAGTATCTTAAGGAGACATTTTACTATCCCTATTTTCTATCCATCACCCTAAACTTTTCATATATGTATATTTCACCCCAATCATTGAAAACGTACTTTCAAAAATTTTAATTTTGTGTATGTGATCTTATGTGGGGAGTTAATCCTAAGGTACCCCAACATATGCGACATTCATTTTCAGGACCTGAGTTTTTTGAGTGAATATTTCAGTACCTCGACATGTGCTGATCGAATTTTTAGGTGTCCTCCGTTTTTTCTTAAGTCCTTAAACTTTTAAAGTTTGCATTTTAACCACAATCCTTAAAAATTGACTTTCGAAAATTTTAATTTTGTGTGTGTGTATTTTCTCTCATTAAGTTGTATTGTTAGGCCTCTTTCATCTGGTATCAAAGTCACGTGACAAAAAATAAATAAGATAATTAAGCTAATTATTGACTAATAATGCTTGAATCATCACCTACTTGCCCTGATCCTAATTATTCACATATTGTTTACTCATTGGAAGGTATTTCTCTAGTAGCACCTCAGTTAAATTATATCACGGATATAGTTTTATAATTAAAAGCAGAATTAGCTAAGATTAAGATTAAAGTCAAAGAGCTTAAAAAGCAATTATCTGTAATTCACCTCTCTTTGGTTACCGAAGTTAGATATTGCGAAAAATCTACTTCCAGTATTAGTATTCCATTTCAGTATAAGTATCCTTTTCAAAACCCGAAAAACAAAAATCCATTTCCTTTGCACGATATAAAAATTCAAAAAGAAGTAGGAGAAAAATCAAGTGAAAAATCGACTGAAAAAATAGAGAAAGAGGAAGACGGAGTATAATCAGTGTACTCTTGAAAAAATAAGATTATGAGTGCAATTAGTGATAAACATGACGTGTTATCTGATGATAATGAAGAGACTAATAATGTCGAATTGGAAGAAGAAATTTATCAACAGATGAACCTTATTAAATTAAAAGATGTGAATATGTTACCCTTAGAAGAAATAAAAAGAAAATTGGATAAAAAAATTGGTAAAATGGTTGTTGAAGATGAGATTAATGAAATTGGAGAAGAACTCAACTTAGGTGAGATAGAGACCAATCTAGTTAACAATGTTGTTCCTAAGCTCGAAGAATTCGGTGAACCTTCTAGAAGAAATACTCATTTCATAAGACCTAGGTATGTTCCACCAGCATGACGTACAACTAATTTCTCCTTTCGGGTTCATCCGAAGGAAAGCTACAACCTTCGAAGAAATTGATTTTACTCCAATTAGTCAGACATGATACATCTTAAACATAGATGAAACTCGTAATAGAGAAGAAATATTTGAACATTGGAAAATAGACATGTATAGTGTCTTAAACCTAAATACTACCTGGACTGCTACGAATTTCCTAAACTATATTGAACATAGTTTCTCTGGCACTATAGTTGACTGGTATGATTCATTAAATAAAGATGGTAAGAATACATTAAGAATGATGGAAACATCGACTGCTATGTTCAAAAATTTATGTAAGAAAATTGAAACCGAATTTATCGGAGCTAAATTTGATTCTGAAGAAAAGGCAAGAGAATGCCAGAGAAAGATTAATAATATAGAATTATGGGATATGAGTTATCTGAAAAATTATATTGCTGAATTTAATCAATATCATTACAAAATTGGGCATAATGAAACTGATCTTGGTATGTTCTATGACAAATTACCGCATCTGATAAATGTCATAATTAATGAAAAATACATTGCATGGCTTGACACATACAGATGTCATTCATGCACTTGGTTCGAGAATCTCTTATTTAAGAAAATGGGTCAATGATCAATGCCTTGATCTCCAAAAGCAAAAGAAAATTAAAAAGCAATTTCGAACTTGTTGGGATTCGCCTCACCAATGGAGAAAAGAACCTCAAAGGAGACGTAAAAGAAAATTTTATAAGAAAAAGAGTTTTAATAAGCAAAGGGGAGAGAAATATAAAAGGAAATATTATAACAAACCAAGTCTTAAAAAGCGTAGATTTTTTAGGAAAGCAACTTATTGTCCTACTAGAAAAAACAACTGCAAATGCTGGGCATGCGGAGAATTAGGACATTATACAAATGCTGGGCAAGCGGAGAAAAAGAGCTTATTGTCCTGCTGGAAAAAACAACTACAAAGTCAGGTTAGACTGCCTACAATTCACCCCTTGGGATGCGGCCCTTCCTCAGACCCTGCGTGAATGCGGAATGCTTGTGCACCGGACTGCCCTTTTTAATGTAAAAATAAGAAGAATAACAAGCTTATTGAAACCTCAGGTAGCCTAGATTATGTTGAGCTGAGTGAAGATGAGGCACTAGATCTAGCCCTAACTAACAACAAAGGGATTGTTGAAATTATATTGGACAATGAATATGAAGAAAATGATTATGAAGAAACAAGTCATACGATGCAAAGCGGCTCAATTAGTCTTGGTAATCTTCAAGGAGAAGAGTTTGTTGTAGACAATGATCACGAAGAAATCAAAGGAGATTAGGTCCTTCCCATAATCTAGAAAGACATGATCTATTAAAAATGCATCTTTCAGTTAAAAAGCAAATATGTATGTGAGATGTTGGAAGGAGATCTAGAAATCAAAGACTGTGAGTATGATGTGGGAGAAGTCAGTCTCATTAACTTGGAAAATATCCTTAAGCATAACAAAGATAGAAAATATAGGTATATCTGTGTTGGAACTATCAAAGTTCAAATCACTCAATTACAATATTACGGCAAAGATATTGATCTTTATGCTTTGCTCTGTGATATTAGGCATACCAAATTCAATAATCAAATTATCACAGGGATTAAAACTAATTTATGTAATGGATCGGTAGGATTCAATTATCGACGTGGATATTACGTGAGTCCAAATGATGAGTTTGTTAAAAACTTCCTATCCCTTAAGATAAAAAACAGTTGAAATGGACATGAAAAGAGGGGGATACCCACTAAGGATATTTTGGAAAATTATCTACAAATTAGATAATACTATAGACCCAAAAACTAAGGTAACCACGATAGAGGCAGAAAATTTTGAAAGTCCTACCCCTATGCAGAAAATCCAGATGATTAAATCTAATCCACAGGAGATAAAGATTGATTGTTCATGGATACCTAGATTTGTCAACCCTATTAAAACTCAATAAGAAAAATGTGATAAAAATTGATGAGAATGGTAAAATTACCATTAAACCCCAATTATTAAGAAATATGAGTGCAAGATCAGACTGAGGATAATGATCTTCATCAGCTAAAGAAGAGTTTAAAGAAAATGACACAATGAGTATGAGCAGTGAAATGAGTAGAATGAGTTTTGAACCCGCAAGACATAGTGTAGACCAAAGTATGAGTTTAGACAGAAAGGTTGTTGGGTACAAAACTATGAAGATGAATTAGTCAAAAATATGACTATGGAGATTTGCTATGAGGCCACCAATACAAATCCTAGTAGTATCTATATTCTAATAAATGTATGTTTAGAAGGATATAATAGATATGGGTTGTGTACTTACATAGATAGTGGTTGTTCTATATGCTTTGGAAAGAGATCATTATTTCCAGAATTTATGTGGAAAAGAGCCAAAAATTCTTTACAAGTGAGGATGGCTGATAATAGCATTATGAGCCACAATGAATCTATAGAAGGGTTATCCATAGAATTAGGGGGGTTTCATGCATTATACCAGTTCTATGGGCTACTGATAAACCCTCTCATGATATGATTATTAGAAATAATTTTCAGAGATTATATTCTCCATGCACACAGACCATAAACTAGATAATATTCACAATTAATGACCATTTAGTTCCTATTGAAAAATTAATCAAAGCTTATACTCATTAGAAAATTGAGTTTATATGCAACCAGCGTGGTGAGAAGGCAATGCCTGCACAACAATATGTCGCATTAACAATCTCATTACTTAAGTTATCTATTAAAGAGCAAATTACCAAACAACAATAGCAATTATGCAAATAACTCTACTCTGATAATCCTCTTAAAGTTTGGGATAAAGATAAGACATTTGCTAAAATCACCTTATTAAATTCCAATACTATTATCCGAGTCAAACAAATGGTGTATACACACCAAGGTATCCAAGAATTTGGTAAACAAATTAAAGAACTTCTGGATAAGGGATTAATTAGAAATAGCAAGACTCCTCACACCAGTCCTACTTTCATGGTAAGAAATCATGCAGAAGAAAAAAGAGGAAAAGTAAGAATGGTGATCAATTACAAAAAGCTTAATGATAATACTATCTTTGATGGTTGTTATATTCCAAACAAAACAGTCCTTTTAAATAGAATTCAAGGAGCCTTTTGGTTCTCTAAAATGGATTGCAAAAGCGAATACTGACAAATAAAAACCTTGAACCCCTTTTATGCCTCTCAAGGACACTATGAATGGATAGTAATGCCATTTGGTCTTAAAAATGCACCTCAAATATTCCAAAGAAGAATGGATAATATCTTCAAAGATCTTAATCACTATTAATTGTTTAGTTTATATCGATGATATCCTTGCCATTTTCAAAACCATATAACAACACAAAGATGATGTTTTAGCTGCCACCCAAAGATGCATTGATCATGTTATTATACTTGGAAAGAACAAGTGCATTTAAGCTGAACAGGAAATAGAGTTTTTAGGCTTAGAGATAAAAGTTGGACAAATCATCCTACAAAAATATATTTTGGAAAAAATAGAAACTTTTCCTGAAAAGAGTGAAGATAGGAAATAACTAGAAAGGTTTCTTGGATGCCTTACCTATGCTTTATACTTCGTTAAAGATTTAACTAAACTAAGGAAACCATTGCAGCAGAAACTCAAGAAGGAAGTAAGTTGGACATGGACCACTAATGATACAAAGATTGTTCAAAACTTCAAAAAGATGTGTAAAAATCTTCCTATTCTTAATTTACCTATTGAAGGAGGTGATTTAGTTCTTGAGATAGATGCCAGTAATGAGCACTGGAGTGCAGTACTTAAAATCAAAGAAGGTGAAAAACTCCGCAAATATTACAGTGGAAGTTTGAATAAGGCAGAATGCAACTATCCTACTATGAAAAAAGAAATCCTTGTGGTCATAAGGGGAATTGAAAAGTTATTAATCTTTTTAGCCTAAAACCTTTTCTTATTGGAACTGATTGCAAAGAAATACTTGGTTTTGTAAAAAAGTATTTATTAATATGCAAGCGAAAGGGCGACTCCAGCGTTGGCAATTATGGCTTAACTAGTTTTCCTTCTCTATTGAACATATACAGTGATCGAAGAACTCTCTAGTTGATAGTTTAACTCGAGAACTCACCAATGGCGATTATTAGCGCAGAACTCCTGCTAGAAAAGAGGAAATCCATAATGAAATGTCATTACTACTAGAACGGGTTTCTCCTTCTAGTAAAGTCCTTATTGATAATTTAGAATTCCATACAAAGAGTAGATCATGCTTTGGTCTACTATTTTCTGCTTACCTAATAGGCTTAAGATTTTCCCTTCTAGAGTTACAAGTTAATTACCTTAAGTGTCCTTATGATATCTAAGAAAATATAAGTTCCCATGTTCTAGAAAAATGGTTTAATGAGTGGTATGCAGCCTGCATCGACTATTATCATAATTATTCTTATGATATTTGGGAGTTTTGGAGTACAACGATATACTTTTCTAATAAGTGCTGAGTTGGTGGTGTTAGTTTCTCAGCAAATTCAATTTCTCCAAATGACCCCGTCATTAAAGCCTGGGAGTACGGGATGATAATTTATATTGTGGAAATCTCGGATCCAAAGTTCCTATTTTTCTCAAGATTAATTAAATTTCAGCAATGCATGTTCAGAAGGATCCACTGGATTCTAACATCTCCTCATGGTCCAACAATAATTCCATATAACAGATGCCTATATTTGGAAATACATTGTGCACTAATCGAATACAAAATTGGAAAAGCCAAACCAGTCCACTATCTTGTTTAGATCGTTGATTACGCTGATCCCTATGATCAACGACAAGAATGATTTTCAGAACGACGAGAATTAGTTACTGATCCTACTTTAGCTAGAACCATCGGTTTTTACAATATTTATCATCAAAGTTAGGCATCAATTGAACAAGGAAAAACGTTAATGCATTGCGGAATCACTACTTTCACCTATTACTGTAAGTTTAAAGAATATATGAAGGTGGAGGGAGCAATCTCAGAAGATATCTTTGTTTATCTCTTTGATGCTGGAGCTAGAAAATTCTTATCAAAAAAAGAAAAGAAATATCTTCTTGAATTATTTGAGAAATGGGACCCAAAGCATCTTCAAATCGATGAAGATTTTGATGATTTTCCGGATAATGATGTTCCAGAAAATATAATTGGAGATGAAGGCATGCGGAATCTCAATATTGATGACTAGTCTTGTCATCATTAAAAGTTATGAAAAGTGATTGCTCCATTATTGTACTATTTTGACAAGTGTTAGGTCTATAAAATAAGACAGTTTACTGTAACCATGTGAATGTGCTGTAGCCATGTGTAAAAGTAGTATGTATTGTAGCCGTTAGAGCATCCTATGTGCCCCCATCCCCTCTATAAAAGGAGTGGTCGAGTGCTCATAATAGACATGGTCATTTGAGCATTCTTGAGTAAAAGAGAAGTTGGGATTCTCCATTTCTCTATGAGCAAGTTTCTCTAATGATCTTAGCTTAAGTTCCTCTTCAAGCTTTTGATTGTAATATTTTCACTTTCAAGCTTTCAATGAAAGAAGTTTCCCAGTAGGGAACGTTATTCAATCGAACCTTATGTCCTAAATATTATAATTTCTTGATTAAAGTCTCACTATCCTTTAAAATAGATAAAACTTGATTAGTGACTACGGTCCGAGGTAGGAAACGAAACGGATCTGTATTGTGCCTGATCTAAAGAAGGTGTTGTTGAGATTAGCATTCTCTATAAACTAGAAGCTAGAAGGATGCTAAGGTCCAATGCTGACTAAGTTTAGGTAATAGTCGAAACTCTCTAATTAAGCTTTAATTATTTTGCTAAACATGGTGGCCTATAACCACAGAAAGTATAATATCTAAGATATAAGTAGTAGATTGTGATAATTAGTTACAATAAAGTCATTATAAGAAGTTTAATAATTTAAAATAAGTATATTTCCTAAAAAGCCTAAAAATAGTTTATTTGCATATTTTACCCAATTCTGAGGATCTTTTTGAAATTTCTAAGAGTTTTGAGGACCAAAAGTGAAGTAGGAAAGAGTACGGGAGGTATTAAAAAATTAATACAGGTTTTCTGAAGGTAGCAAAACATTAAAAATTCATAGCTCAGGGTACTAAAAAATTAAGCAAAAAAAGTGAGATCCGAAAAAATCAATGACACATAGGTCAAGGTACTAAAATATCAATAACCCAATCTTATGTTCATAAGTACTATTTGAAGCCCTCTTTTATCTGGTATTAGATTAATGAGATTAAAAAAGGTATAATTAAGTTAATTAATAGTTAATTAAGCTAATTAATTACATTTAATGCTTGATTCATCATCTATTTGTCAAGTTCCAAACTATGAAATTAGCAAAAATTATGATTGAAGTTAAGGCGGTAAACAACCAATGGTATGTAATCCATATTTCTTTAATCAATGAGGTTAGACATAGTGCAAAATTTGATTTACGTATTAGTGTTCCATTTTAGGGTAAATGTCCTTTGGAAAACCTAAAAAATAAAATTCTATTGTTTTTTGCAAGACATAAAAAATTGAAAAAGAAGTTGGAAAATCAACTAAAAAATCATCAAAAAAGGAAAAGAAAGAGGATGAAATATAAGCAATAAAATCTAGAGGAGTTACAAATAATATTTGATAAAGAACAGAATCCAAAAGAATTTAACAAAATTATGGGCGCAATAGTAGATTAACAAAAAGTATTATTTGTTGATAATGAAGAGACAGATAATGTATAGTTAGAGGAAGAAATATATCAACAAATGAATCTAATTAAATTAGACGTTCTGGATGTCGTTTCTTTAAAAGAAATTAGGAGAAAATTGGAGAAATAAAATGAAAAATTGGTGGCTAAAAGTGACATCAGTGAAACTGGCGAAGAGCTTGGTGAATTATCTACAAAAAAAATACCCATTTCATGAGATGTAAATATGTTCCAGCATGATGAAAAACCAACTTTTTCTTTGGGTTCGTCCGAATGAAAACCACATCATTTGAAGAGATTAGCTTTATCCAATTAGCCAAACTGGCTACGTCATAAATATCGGTGGAGCTCATAATAGAGAAAAACTTTCGAGAATTGTAAGAGAGGTATGAATAGTGTCCTAAATTTGATACCACTTGGGTTGTTGGAAATTTCTTCAAGTATATCGAATATAGTTTTTATGACACTATAACTGATTGGTACGACTCGTTATATCAGGAAGGAAAAAATGTATTAAGAATGATGGAAACACCTGCCACCATATTTAAGCAATTGTATCTCAAAACTGAATTTATTACAGCTAAACTTGATTCTTAAAAAAAAGTTAAAAAGTGGCAAAGAAAAATCAACAACATAGAGCTCATGGACATGAGGTATCTGAAAAATTATATTGTTGAATTCAGTTAATATTATAAAAATGGGCATAATGAAACTAATCTTGGTATATTTTATGACAAATTACCTTATCTAATAAATTCTATAATCAATGAAAAATACATAGCATGGCTTGAAAAAGCAGATGTCATCGATACCCTTGGTACAAGAATCTCTTATTTAAGAAAATGGGTTAATGATCAATGTCTTAATCTCTTAAAATAAAAGAAAATAAAGAAACAACTTCTCCCTTGTTGGGATACTCCTCATCAATGGGGAAATGAACCTGAGAAGAGAAGAAGAAGAAGAAAATTTTATAAGATAAAGAGCTTTAACAAGCAAAGGGGAAAAAATACAAAAGAAAATATTACAACAAGCCAAGCCCCAAAAGGTGAAAATCTTTTGTAACCTTCGCACTTTCTAGCCTATTTCTTGATATTACATTTCGTATTTCATTATTTTAGTTAAGTTAGATCAGTATTAATGTGCTTTCTTAAGTGATAATTTTATTAAAAATAGAATTATTATTATTATTATTATTATTATTATTATTAGTTTTGAAATTTAATTCGTGCTGAATTGTGCCGATAGTTTAATTTAGTCGTCTCCAAAATATGATTAGGTAGTTTACCTTAGAATTAGTTGCAAGGTTTATTAAATCGAACCTTGACGTATTTGGGATCGAATAATCGACGAAGGGTTGTATCATCGATTCGGGTTAGGATATGAGGTACGAAATTAGAATTAGACCAGCAGGGTTAGTTGAATGGGCAAGGCATAGACAACAGAAAAAGAATATATAAAATAGCACTAAAAAGGGGGGCTAAACGGCCCCTTCTTCTTGCTAAGCACGCACGACAGGGGGGAGATTCAGATCCCAGCCTCACGAACCCCAAACGAAGAGAGAGAAGAGAGGTTGAGGGGAAGAGAAGAGAGAGAGAGGGGAGGAACGAGAGCAGATTGGCCAGGTGGCACGACGACGATGGCGCCACACCGCGCGACTAGCCATTTTGCACAGCAGCCCTGCGATGCCTGAACCCAAAAATAGAGAGATAGATCGGGGGCAAGTGAGTGGAGGGTTGAGGGCAGTGATGTATCTTCGCCATGCCGGTGACTGGTGGCCGACCACCGTCGCCTCTGGTGGGACATTCTTCACGCCAATCTCCCGAGACCACCGACAAAGAGAGAGAGAAAGTGAGAAGGACCCAATAGAGAGAGAGAGAGAGAGAGAGAGAGAGAGAGAGAGGAAGGAGGCTACAGCGAGATTTGGCAGTGGTCGCTGGTTAGAGACACCTCCACCGGCAGGCTCAACCAAGGGTTCGAAAGTTGGGGTTTTGAACCCTAGGCACAACCATGACTACTACCATCATGGAAGGGTTTGATCTGATTTGGATGGCCAACGATTGGGACCGAGTTAGGGAGGAGGCAAAACAAAGCGGCAGTAGTAGGAAAATAGAGCCGCATGCATTCAAATCGAACCCCTAAATCGGGTCCTCTAGCTTGAAGTTGAGATGGGTGCTTCTCGCCTCCTAAGTATTAGTAAATTCGAAAAGATTTTAGCCCTTAAATGATGTTGCATGCTAGTTTAAGATTTGTTAGATTAAATGAGAACATGATGACTGACTTCATACGTTTTATTTCGGCTGAGATTAGCATAGATTATGCATGCTTAGTTGTTGTCTGAAACTATCGGTATTGAGCTGATTATTATGCCTTAGATTTCCCTAAATAGATGCACGTTAATTTGGTTGATTCATGCTTGAAAATAGTAGCGAGCAGTCTAAGAATGCTTTAGTTTGATGCATGCTAATTTAGCTAATTCATGCCTGAAAGTAGCTTCGAAATAACCTAATAATGCTTCAAATTGATATATGTCAGTTTAGTTAAACCATGCTTATAAGTCACTTTGAAATAACCTAAGGATGCTCCAAATTGATGCTTGTTAAGTTAGTGGAATTATACTCGAAAATGACTTTGAAACGAACTAAGAATGTCTAAAATCGATGCATGCTAATTTGGTTAGTTCATGTTTAAAAGTAACCTTCGAAATGACATAAGCATGCTTTAAATTGATGCTTATTGAGTTTGCTAATCCATGCTTAAAAGTATTCTTTGAAACGACCTGAGAACGTTTGAAGCAGATGCATGTTTAGTTGGTTAGTTATGCTTTAAAAATGACATGAGTATGACATGCTTATTTCCTAAATGTAAGTTATGAATGCAAGTTAGTTCATGCCTTATTAGTTCTTCCAGTCCGTTGAGTATGCTGCTTAAGTTAATGAAATATATATGTTATATAATTCGCATTGTGTCGCTGAATGTGTGTTGCTTGCTTGGTAAGTACATATGCCCCTATTACACATTTCTTTATGACTTTCATGATAATGTGCTATAGTTATGGAATTGAAAACCGAGATGGTAGTTGGATGGCTTGAGGTTGAACTAATGAGAATTTTGAGGTTCTTTGTGGACGGTGTTGTGTGAGGAGGGAGCCTGGGTTGTGTTTGACCACAATCGTGTGGATTACGAGGTCATATGTAGCTTATTCTGTGAAGTTGAATTATGAAGTGTTTGAATGTGTTACGTGTAAATCCCTCCCCTTCATGTCATCAATTTTGATTATGCGTGTGAGGGTGAAATTTTGAAAAAAAAGGTTTTTCGTGGTGTGAAATAATAGTAGTCGTAGCTATTTTCAACTATACGAATACAGATTTGGAAGTGAACCTGCTAGAACGGTGGAATCCCTAAGGAATTTTCAAAAACGAGCACATTGTATGAAAGATGATCTCGCTGTAATAGACAACAAACTCATTAGCCGCTATGGCCATACGTTTTAAATTGGCTAAGATATCGTGCTTAGTGATATCAAGATGGGAGTGAACTCGCTAGAACGGAGGAATCCCATGGGAGTGAATCTGCTTGTATGAGGGAATCCCTAGCCTAAGGAATAATTGATTATGCAAAAGAGACAAAAATAACCCCATAAAAAATTAGCAAAAGAATATTATTACCAAGGATCCATCATAGTCCTAGAAATGAGTAGTTTAGCCGGTCATAGTTAGGGAAAACACCATTGAAATTGGTATATTTCACAACCTATGTCCAAACCTTATACTCAATTACACAAAATTATAAAACTTAGTATAAACTCTCAAATTTGACTCACAAATGAGATGAGAAGACAAGAGAAAAATAGCTAACAAAGCTTATTTTCTTCTTAACCCCTCAACCCAAATGATCTTGTCTTACAAAGACTTTCTCTAAAAAGAATGAAAGATGAAAGGACAAGAAGATGCTTGAGTGAGTGGATGGAAGAATGAGAGTGGATATAAGTGTGCGTGTACCTATGGCCCCTTTTATAGTGGAAAATCCACCCTTTAGGATACCCCCAAAATTAATGGAAATTAATTCCAATTAAATTGGGATGTTACATGCTTGGTTATATCTAGTCATAAGTGTAATATTACTTTGCTTAATTGCTTTGACTAGGTAAACAATTGATCATGTGGAGAATAGAGATGAAGAGTAGATGGGTTGATGTTAGCTTGGAGTTGCTAGGAGGCACGACTGGGCTGCAGCATAGGCCCAAACGGAGGGAGAGAAGAATTGTGGGAATAAGGAGAAGAAAGCTGGTGCTGGGCTTCTGTAGTCGGGCCGAACTAGGACCTTTGTTTCTTCTTTCTTTCTTTTCTTTTTTTTTTCTTTTCTTTTGGGCTTGCTTTGCTCTTGTGGCAAATCTGAGTAGAATTGATCATCTTCATCCAAATTCTTCTACTTTATTTTTTTACCTGAAAATCACATAAATTATACATTATTTACTCATAAAATATATTTCAAAGACTTAAAAGTTGGTAAAATGAAGGAGAAAATTATATATAAAAATATGAATTATCAATAATCCCAGTAGTGGGAAGCCTTAGGGACCCTGACCAGGTTGAAGGTCCAAATTAGTTGTCATCCTGGGAGTAACTGCTTAGCGTGAGCGATAGTCTCACTAGGGATTGGGAATAGATCTCACCCAACCAACACATTATGATGATCTTATGCTCAGAGTATTTTCCTAATAGGTAAGAAAAGCAGTCAGCATTTCTCCAGTTTAAGTATTTTAGAAATAAAGAAAGGTTTTTTTTAAGGGTCATTAGAGGGCCATTATGAAAGAGATTCCTTTTAGAGAATATGAGCCTCAAGAGGCTAAGAAAAGCTTTTTTACGAGCCTCAAGAGGCTAAGCAAAGTGTTTTTAGAAAAAGAAAGAAAGATTGTTGTGCATATCTTGTGATTAAGATTCTAAGTATAGTATGAATGAAATTCCAAGTACAGCATGGCCATATGCTTGTAATGCATCGAGTATATGAGTTTGAATGTGCATGTTTTGTGAAAGAAAGCTCCTTGCATACTCTCTGCTCTATGTGTTTAAGCATCTCATATGAGTGAATTGGTTAGAGAAGGCATAACTCACTTATTATATCATAGGTCACTTATTATATCACATAACCTATGAAAGAAAAGTTCTGTGCTTAGCCCTCGTTGCTTGCTTATGTGTTTAAGTGCTTGTTAGTAAAGAAATTTGGTCATTGAGGGACCTAGAAATGAGTTTGGGCGGCTACAATGAGGTTTATGGGTAATAATCCATCCTTGGGGACTATGATTGCCTAATA
Organism: Selenicereus undatus; assembly: GCA_017589665.1. Classification (NCBI taxonomy): domain Eukaryota; kingdom Viridiplantae; phylum Streptophyta; class Magnoliopsida; order Caryophyllales; family Cactaceae; genus Selenicereus; species Selenicereus undatus. Next base: position 44,145,825 of record JACYFF010031959.1, on the reverse strand, counting down.
TGATAATAATACATAAATACGTGTCATGTGACTATTATTAGTATTATTGCTTGCAAAGGTTTTGGTTTTAAGGAGTTGGGGAATACTCGCTGAGTGTGTGGTTGCTCATCCAATTACTCATTCCCCCTTTTCCCTAGGTTTTCACTGTGACACGCAGAAGTCAATTTACAAGTGCTAAGCAAAGTCTACCCTTGCTTGATAAGGTGTCACGTGTGCATATATAGAGGTGGGATTACGTGTTAAATGATGTGATGTAACGTATTCCTATTTTTGTAATTGTATGTAATTACAACACTCTAGTTCATGTAATACATATTATTTATAAGTCGCTCGGAATGGCCATGTGAGCTAACCATCTTATTAGTAAGATATCTTTTTAATTGAAGTTGTCTATATATTTTGGGATGCAAACCCCCAGAACTCCAGTTGTGTGAACCGTTGAGTTGTATCTTTCATTTCATCTTTATTAATGAACTATATTGTTTAATGTACTCCGAGCGAGTTGCTCGTTGAGTTATGAACTCCGGCGTGTAGTCGTTGAGCTTATTTTAGAGTTCTTTACGCTTTTGTTGATTGCAAGAGTTTATTGTAAGGCTTTTAGCCTGAAATTGGTAATGCTCCTAGGGGGGTTGGGGGTGTTTCATTTTTAAAAACAGCTGCTTATTGTCCTGCCGAAAAGAATATATGTAAGTGTTGGGCAAGTCAAAAAGTAGGTCATTATGCAATTGAATGCAAAAATTGGAAGGCGACAAGCTTATTGAATCATTGGGTAGTTGAGCTTAGCAAAGAAAAAGCACTAGACTTAACCCCGAAAAACAACAAGGGAATTGTTGAGATACAAATTGATGATGAATATGAAGAAAGTGATTATGAAGAAACTAATCATATGATGGGAAGTTGTTCAATTTGTCTTGGAGACCTTTAAGCAGAAGAATTTATAGTAAATAATAAGAATGAAAATGTCAAAGGAGATTGAGTCATTTCTACATGGCGGATCTACATATAGCTTAGGGGATGTCGATGGACAACCCTAATCGCAAAAAAATAATAATTAATGAGCTATTTTGAAGGAGGTCACCCTAGTATATGTGGACACCCCTAAAATAGGTTCAACAAGTTACGAACACCCTATATATATACCCAACCCACACACTAACATTATTGCTTTTTAAAAAAAAAACTAAAATTAATAGCTACGAAGTTTGAATTCTATACAAAAATAAAATAAAATTGAATGCTCCAAAATCTACCCCCTTCTAAGACAAACCTTCACTTTCCCAAATCACTTTCTCAGTCTACCTCCTTCTCTCTTACATGGATTTTAGAATTTTAATTTAATCTAATATTAGTCTCTTTAATTTTATTTTATTGTTCTTATTAGTTTTTTCGACTGTTCAGTTGCAATATGTTCTCGGTGTAGAATTTTCTTTTCCTTAGCACTAATTACTTATTTGTACTTGATGCTGATTTTTTCCCCCTTCCTTTTTGTGTAACCAGATGGTGGAGATTTCTTATTTATATAGTTTTATTTCATGTTTGGCACGTTACTTCATGGCTTAATATTTATTTTTTCGGGGTTTTATCATGTGGTGTTGATGATGTGTACTCTATAATCAATGGTTTTAGTAAATGGCACGTAATAGTAACATTGTACGATTTTGACACAATTTATATCTCAACTATAAAATATGAAGAACCGTAAAGAACAAATGTAGTAGTAGACTACCATAGTTTTTTTTTAGTGCAAAAGTTGGGCATATTGTTATTGCATATCAAGTTCTGCTAGGATGAAAATACGAGACGGAATGTTGGTATAAAATAGACTATCATAGTATATATCATATGACTACTTTTTTTTTGTAGTGTATATTAGTGATGGCGTTAATAGATAGACACTCCTGTTCTAATGTCTAGATCCATCACTGCCATCTTATAATACAAAAAAACATGATCTAGAAAAAATCTATATTTTGATTAAAGAGTAAGTACATATGCATAATGATGGAAGGGGATTTAGAGAAAAAAGATTGTGAGATTAATGCCGGAGAATCAAGGTAATCTCATTAATTGCGAAAATATCCTTAAGCATAACAAGGACAAAAAGTACAGGGTTGTCCATGTTGGAAGTGTCCAAGATCAAGTTGCACCATTACGGTATTATGGCACAGATATCGATCCTTATGCTTTGCTTTGTGATATTAGTCATACAAAATTTAATAATCAAATTATGACAGGGATCAAGGCTAATTTGTGTCATGGTTTAGCAGGATTTAATTGCCCACCTAGATATTATGTGAGCCTAATAGATGAATTCGCTAAAAATATTCTATCCTTTAAGATAAAAATAGTTGCAATGGATATGAAGAGAGGAGGTTATCCACTAAAGATATTTTGAAAAATAATCTACAAATTAGATAATACATACTATAGACCCAAAGAAAAAGGTAACAATGGCAGAAGTAGAAAAATTTGAAAGTCCTAGACTAATGAAAAAGTTCAAAGGACAAAATCTAATCCATAGAAAATAAAGATTGATAGGTCTTGGATATCTAGCTTTGCCAATCCTACAAAAATCAATAAGAAAAACATAATCATATTGATGAGAATGGAAAAATTACAATTAAATTGCAACTATTAAGAAGTATGAGTACAAGATTGGAATAGGGATTACAAGGATCTTTGCAAGCTAAAAAAGAGCGTGAAGGAGATTATGTAATTAGTATGACTATTGAAATGAGTAGAATGAGTTTTGAATATGTAAGGCATAGCATAGATCGAACTATGAGTTTAGATAGATTAGTCATTGAGTACAAAATGAGGACTGTTAGTGAGTCAATTTATGAGCATGAATTGGTCAAAAATATAACTATGGAGATATGTTACAAAGTGACCAATACTAATCCTAATGGCATTCCCAATAAATATATGTTTAGAGGGATATAATAGATATAAATTATATACTTACACTGATAGTAGCTGTTATATCTATTTTGAAAAAAAATCTTTATTTCCAGAATTTGTGTGGAAAAAAGCAAAGTGTCATTTATAAGTAAGAATAGCTGATGATAGGATAATAAGCCACAATGAAGGCAAAGAAGAATTGTCCATAAAAATAGGAGTCGTCCAAAGCATTATAGGAGTTCTATGCATGGGGTACCGATCAACCCTCCCGTGATATGATTATTGGAAATAATTTTTAAAGAGTATATTTTCCATCCACACAGACTATAAGTCAAATCATATTCATAAAAAGGACACCAAGTTCCTATTGATAAATTAAATAGAGTGTATACTCATCAGAAGATTGAGTTTACGGCAGCCGATGTGGTGAGAAGGTAATCCCTACACAACATGAAGTAGCACTAACAATCTCATGTAGGTACTTGAGCTATCTATTAAAGAGCAGATTTTCGAACGACAAGAAGAGTTATGGAAAGAACTCTACTCGATAATCCTCCTAAATTTTTGGCAAAGATAAGACATTTCAAAGATTACTTTGTTAAATCCTAACACTATTATCCGATTTAAACAAATGGTGTATACACTAGGATATCTAAGAATTAAGAAAATCAAACAACTCTAAGGATTAACGGATAATTAGGAATAGTAAGAATCCTCACACCAGTTCTGCTTTCATGATAAAAAATCATGCTGAAGCAAAAAGAGAAAAAGCTAGAATGATAATCAATTACCCCAAAAAAAAAACTGGATGATAATACTGTTTTTTATGGTTATTATATTCCTAAGAGAATAGTTCTTTTCAATAGAAATCAAGGAGGCTCTTGGTTCAAATGAACTGTAAAAGCAGACATTGGCATACAAAAATGGAAGAAGAAAACATTCATTTAAGTGCTTTTAGTGCCCCCTCAATGACATTAGGAGTGGATAACACTATCATTTTGTCTGAAAATTCTGAAGAAGAATGGACAACATCTTCAAAGATCTAAATCATTGTTTCCTAGTTTACATTGGTGATATTCTTGTCTTTTCTGATACCATATAATAGCATAAAGATGTTGTTCTAGCTATCACCCAAATATGTATTTATTATGGTATTATCCTTAGTAAGAACAATTGCATTAATGCTGAACAAGAAACAAAGTTTCTTGGTCTAGAAATAAAAGATAGACAAATCATTCTAACAAAGCATATTTTAGAATCTTCAATTTTCTTATGAAAATTGAAGATAGAAAGCAATTAGAAAGGTTTCTTAAATGTCTACCTATTCAGAACTTCTAAAAGATGTGCAAAAATCTTCATGTTATTAATTTGCCTAATGAAGGAGCATATTTAATTCTTGACATAGAAGCCAATAGTGAGCACTGGAGTCCAGTACTCAAAATCAAAGAAGGAGAAAAACTCTGCAAATACTATAGCAAATGTTTTAATAAAATAGAATGCAACAGCCCTGTGATGGAAAAAAAATCATTACAGTCATAAGGGAATTGAACAGTTTTTAATCTTTTTGGCTCCAAAGCCTTTTCTTATACGAACTGATTGCAAGGAACAATTTATTTTACGAAAAGCAAGTGTAAAGGTAACGCCTGCATTAGCAATTATGGTTTAACCAATTTTCTTTCTCTATTGAACACATATAGGGATTGAAGAATTCTCTGGTAGTTAGTTTAAATTACGAACTCACCAATGGTGATCAGTAGAGCAGAATTTCTGCCCAAAAAGGAGGAAATTCAAAATGAAATGTTAGTACTACTAGAATGAGTTTCTCTTTCTAGTAGAATCCTTATGAATATTTTAAAATTTCATACAAAAAGCAGACCATGTGCTAGTTCGTTGTCGTCTTCCTATCTAATAGTACATAAATTCAACCTTTTAGAGTTACAAATGAATTACTTAAGGTGTCATTATAATGTTCAAGTAAATAAGTTACTATATTCAAGAAAAATGCTTCAACGACTAGCGTGTAATTTGCATTGACTACTATAATAGAAATGATAGAGTACTACAATCTTCTTCCCTGATAGATATAGAATTAGTGGTGTTAGATTTCTAGCAAATTCAATCCCTCTAGAAGACCCTATAATAAAAGCTTAGAAATATGGGATGGTAGCATACCTCATAGAGATCCCTGATCTGAAGTACCCATTCTTCCCAAGTCTAACTAAATTTCAAAAGTATACCATTGAAAAGATCCATTGGATTCTCGTATCTGCTGATAGTCCAACAAGAGTCCTATACAATAAAAGCCTGGATATTAAGATACATTATAATTGATTGAGTATGAAAATGGAAAGGTCAAACCAACCCATAATGTTGTCAAATTAATCGATCTAAATGATTCTGATGATCAATGACAAGAGTGGTTTCCAGAGTGACAAGAAGTAGTTAGTGATCTGCTTTAGCAGAGCCATTAGTTTTTACAATGTTCATCATCAAATGTGGGCATTCATTGAATGAGGAAAAATACTATTACATTGCGTAAACACTACTTTCGATTATCATAATGATTTTAGTAAATATATGAAGGTAAAGAGTTACTTCTCAAATATCTTTGATTATATTTTTGATGTTGGAGTTGAAAATTTTCCATAAAAAAAAAACAGATATCTATATGATTTATTTGAGAAATCAGATCCAGAGCACCTTGAGCTTGATGAAGATTTTGATGATTATCTAGAAAATGATGCACTTGAAGATATTATTAGAGATGAAGGCATTCAGAATCTCAATAGGGATGACTAGTCATTTCACCATTAAGTGCTTTGAAAAGTTGTTGCATGATTGTATGTTACCTTTTCAAGTGTGAAGTCAATAAAATAATCAGTTTGTAGCCATGTAAAAGTATTCTACATTAGCATGCGTACTGTAACTATTAGGGTATTCTATGTAGTTCATCTCCTCTGTAGAAGGAGAGGCTGAGTGCGGTGATGGGACACAGTGATTTGAGCATACTTGAGCAAAAGAGAAGTTATGTTTCTCTATTTCTCTGTGAGCAAGCATTTTTATAATCTTAGTAGCTTAAGTGACTGTTCAATCTTTCCATTGTAATATTTCCACTTTCAAACTTTCATTAAAGGAAGTTTTCTAGTATGGAACGTTATTTAAATGAACCTTACGTCTTAAATATTATAATTTCTTGATTAAAGCTCCACTCTTCCTTAAAATATAGAAATTAAATTAGTAACTATAGTCCAATGTAGGAAACGAAATGGATATGTGTTGTGCCTCATCTAAAGAAGGTGTGGTTGAGATTACGGTTGAGCAAAAAAATCAGGTACCTGGTACCAGTCCCAAATCGGTTTGGACCGGCCGGATCCAAGCCCAAAACCGATTGCACTAGGTCTGGAACGTTGTCCAAAATTCTGCAACAGGGTGTCCGGATCCAGGTAATGAAAATGTGGACCTGGAATCGGACCTGTTACTCGGTAGTCGATCTAAGCTTTTTTTTTAAAAAAAAAGAGGTATAAATACTACTTACTAAGTTTGATGCGCCAAACCAAACCCTAATTTTATTCCTCGGTCAGTTAATCCTCCCCACACTCGTCAGTCGCACCCTCCCCCCGTCCCCCCCCCCCCCCCGCGTCCCCTTGTCCTCTCTCACTGCTTTTCCGGCATTCTCATCCAGCCGGTGATGATCTTTGCATGCTCCTCGGCGTGTGCCTTCGCAGGTGTGTTTTTCTCTCACCTCCTTCTCACTGTGATTGCGTTGATTTCATTGCTCACCTCCCTCTCAATTTGGATTTGTCTGGCTTTTATTACAGGTGTCTCCGGTGATGGTTTGCTGTATTTCTCCAGTGACGATCTGCTACGTCTTCTCTAGTAGGTGAGGTGTGTGATTTTTGCCTAATTGTCTTCTCCACCATAAATAATAGTTCATACATGTAAATATTATTCATAATATTACAAACCCAATGTCAATTGATACAAGCGAACCTCAAAGCAATTTACATTGACTGTTCTATGACCAAAAAAAGAAGAATAGGGTACCTGCTTCTGGACAGGTCCTGAGCAGTTCAAAAAACGTTGGACCCGGTTTCAACCAGGACCGGTTTTGGTTCATCGAAACTGGACCAGGTAATCGGTCTTGGTCAGGCCCAGTTGAGCTTATAATCACAGAAAATATAATGTTTACGATATAAGTAGCAGATCGTGGTAACAAGTACTTGTAAAGTCATTATAGAAGTTTAAACCTTAATAAAAGCACAATTTCCTACACAAAAGCACAAAAATTTGAGTCTTTGCACCTTTACCCCCATTCTAGGTCAAAAATAAAAAAATTCAAAAAGTTTTGGGTCGGATTTGAAACAAAAAGGCCCTAAAAACCATTTTCTTGTAGAATATAGACCCTTCAAATTAGTTTACTTAGAATAGTAGATATCTGAAAATACATCCTAAAAAAGTTGTCCCTTCA
>JACYFF010031959.1:44055609-44084083 GCA_017589665.1 Selenicereus undatus | reverse complement strand
ATAATAATAATAATAATAATAATAATAATAATAATAATAATAATAATAATAATAATAATAATAATAATAATAACTCACTAAATATTTGTGATAGCTCACTGAGAGACATAGTACAAATCACTGAAATATAAAATTTTGAAATATTTATTCAATAACTGTGTGATATCTCACTAGAACATACTAAAAATAACTCATAAAAATTATAGTACAAGTGATTGAAACTTTTCAAGTATGTCAATCTTGCATATTTAAAGAATTTTATATTTAAGTTATTCAAAAGATATATCATAGCATATTAGAAAATGAATATAAACGTATTGCTCATTAATCATATATAGCATAGCTCATCAAAAGTTATAGTGCAGCACACTAACAAAGTATCATATCTTAAATATGTCAAGAATGTGTAATTGTGTATTATATTTTTTGCTTGCTCAGTTTGATTAGGAATAATTAGTATTACTCACTAAATCATATTGATCACAAAATATATTTTATAACTCAATAAATATCTATCACAACTCGTTATATAAATATCATAGCTCTCTCAAGATATAGTACAAATAATTGAAACTTTTCAAGCATGTCATTCTTGTACTGTTGTGCATTTAAAGAATTTTATATCTATTTTAGTTCACGAAAAGATATATCACAATATATTACAAGATAAATATAAAGTATACCCACTAAACTTATACAGTAGGTCACCAAAAGTCACAATGTAACTCAATAAAAAATCCTACGTCAAAATATGAAGAGTATCAGCTTGTTAAGATTGTATATTATATGTTTGCTCACTTTTTTACTTATTATGAATAATTATTACTACTCACTAAATCATATCGTTCACTAAATATATTTCATAACTCACCAAATAACTATCACAACTCAGTAAAAAAATATCATAACTCACTCAAAAAAGGGATAGCAAGATAGCAATAATATAATTTAGTGAGCATCAAATGCATAATAGCATATTTTTTTTTGTACAATAGCACAATTTAGTAAGTTACATAGTATTTTTGCTGAGCGAAAAGGAAAATATATAAGACGCATTGGTTTGAGTCTGTTTGTTCACTAAAAATGTATATTAGCTCACTAAAAATGTGTCGCAACTCACTAAAATATTTTATTGAGTCAAAATATTTTTCTTGAGCGAAACTAGATATATAGTAAAATATTTTAGTGAGGTACATAGTATTTTTAGTGAGCAAAAATTCGGTTGTAGTATTTTTAGTGAGTAAAAATTCTATCGTACAAGTACTGTTGTTTATCTAATTGTATGATATAACAATTGAGTCAAGACAATATAAAGCATTTCATTCCCTTCCGTAGACGGTAAAGGCTTATTCTTCATATGTATAGGACTTAAATCCTCTTCAATGGAGAGTGCAATCAAATATATAGGATTTTGGGGGAAAATTAATGGTTGATACATCTATAGATGCATCACATATTCTTTTTTTTTTTTAAATAAGAAGCATTGGATTGGATATCAAATTTCATTCATAACATTCAAAGGCCATTTGGTTTAAAAAGTTGAGATAGAATTGGAATCAAAATGGAAATAAAAGAGGTATGAGAATGATGTTTAAACCCAAACATTACTTATTTGCTGTAACTCGAAGAATGAGAAATTTGATGTTAAAGATGTGAGTTTACGTAAATGAGAGGGATGATGAAGTTTACTCAAACCCATACTTAAAGTTCCGAGTAACTTAATTTTCAAGAATGTGATTCTAATTTAAGTAAATTAATTAAACATCAGTTATGGGAATAGATGATTACATTTCTATCCTAAAGTCAAATAGCGGATGAACCACAAGAAGAGTCAACTTACTATTGAATTTTTGGGGGCTGCTGGAAGACTCGTTTAAAGGCCGCTGATGTGGGGCTCGATCTGAATCCACGAGAGAGGAAGAATAAAGACCAAAAAAAAAAAAAAAGGAGAGACAGACAGAGGAAGGATCCGATCTTACCGTGACTGAAAATAAGCAAGCCCATATCTTCATTATATAAGCTTCGTCGTGCTCAGTGATCGATCATGCAACAGGCCCATCATATCAGGCGTCATTTGATCAGAAGAGCCAGCGAATCACAGCCAACTCAATAAGCCCAAGTCTATAAGACGACCGGCAAATACACCAGCAGCCCACTTTCTTTCTTTGGTCGGCAGTCATCCCATCCCTGCAGTCAATTTCAAGCCGTGAATGAAATAAGTGAGATTTTGGGATATACTCGGTAGATTTTACCCCGGGCAAACGAGTCACTAGATTGGATTTTGAGTTAGATTAATGCCTGTTTATATTTGAATTCATAAGATTTATTTCTGGATTGGATTAGTTTGGTTTGAATCGACTTTGAGTCAATTGATATTTGGTCCATTAAACTTATTTTGAACGGAAAAATTATGGTAAACAATTCAAATCAAGCTTGTTTCAGATCCGTACATTAAGGTTTGTGTCTAAATCAATTAGCCTATTTGGAATGTTTGTTCAAAATTTGATTTGGTTCTCTATCTTTGAGTTTAGATCTTGGGTTAGCTTTTCCTGGTTCAGAAAGAAAAGAGACAATTTTTCATGATTTAATCTAAATAGATGTTATAGGATCATTTGTTAACTCCTAACCAAATCACACTTATGATGAAGAGAATATAAATTTAACAGTGGTTTTACTTGCTTCTTCCAGTAGAATAGCTCTTCGTATTGACATGACTGTAGAAATATGTAGAACAATAGAATGATTAATGAACATTTCTTTTAACGCAAAGTATGTTTCGTTGGGTGTAATTTTGAATTGACCTAAAGGGTGTTATTTTTTCTTTTTGATGCATTCTTCTAAGATATTGTGATACACCTTAATTATATTAGGTATAGAGTTGATAGACATCGGTTCATGCCTCCATTCTAACACTTGTCAAGAGTCCAGTCATATGGCGCTCCTAATTGTTGGTGCGCCTGTTGATCGTAGGGTCGTAGAGCCTATATGAAACCCTTAGTGGTGGTATATGAAGTTAATATTTATATATGATGAATATATAAGTGGGAGCACATACTTTCGTATTTATACTATACGCTTTCTACCTATTAGTGGTCATTTTAATTACTCTTCTTATGCATGCTATAATGTTAGAATGAAGCACTCACACAAGTATAACCAGTCTTGCTCAACTATGCAATGTGGTATATAATTATCACTCAGGCTAAACTCTTCAAACTCTGCATACCATAGAGAAAGTTGGCCCTAGGATTTGGGTCCATGTGGTGGCTATAATGATGCATGCTATGCTTGATCTTTTTCCATTGTTACAATCCTCCCTGCACCATATCGCTGAATTGGAATGAAATGAATCAAACTCATACCTGTTCCTAGGCGAGTCTGGTCTGTTGGCCTTTGATGAATTGATCTTGTTTGGGCATAATCAAGTTTTCTTCCTCTCATGTACGTTGTTTCCCCTTTTTCGTGTTTAGGGTGATACTAACTGAAAATTGAATGACATTGATTATGGGGTTCCTTGTTGCTCATTTCTCATGGCATTTTCTATTGGTCCTAATGAGTCGTTATGTCGCATGCGAACAATCATATAAGTCATTAAACGTTTGTTAAAGAACTCCACCCTATTACCTCGCTTGATTATTTCATAAGTTAATCACGGTGGACCAAGATAACTGAAAAGGCTATTTTCTTTATTTCCTCTTGTGAACTGGAGCTCAACATCTGAATGCTCAAACACTTCACTTGATGGAAATACCTGAGCCGTCATAGAGTTGATAGATTCAGTATCCCCATGCATGACAGTTGGTGTGGAATCAGAGAGTGTGCTCCCTAGTTCCAAATGCATATTGTCTTCATTATAAGGCACATCATTTTTCTTACGTCTTCCATATTCATATTCTTCCCAAATTTTTGCATTTGCTCATCCATCTAAGTGCTACTTATATCTAGGCAAGTCATCTCATCAAAAGTCATAGTGCTTTGTTCCATTAGCTGATGACTCTTGTAATGTTGTTCATTTTGCCACTCATTTATCTCCTAACTCTAGTTCGATTACTCTCCATCAACCTGCCTATCTCCACTTCCATCATGGAGTATTTCTAAGACTTCTAAGCATCCTTGATAGGCTTTCCAAGCACATGACAAGCATCACTAGAAGAAGTTTGTGGGATGTATAGAAGGAGAATGTGTTTTTAAAAGGTCAAAAACTAATATATCCCCTAATGTAGGAGATGTCCTAGGAGAGGTATCATGTCCATCGCTTTTGTTCTTAATAGGCCCCATTCCATAATTTGTATTATACATCTTCTCCACCCTATCTAATTCCTTCTTGATTTCTTCATTATTCGGTTCAAATTGAATAGCTACAAGAACGTATTTATGATCCTTTTCCTTTAATCCCAAATTCAACAACGCTATCACTTGTTGAAATCAAGCATTGGCATTAAGATTTGACATTAAGCAGGTCAAGTTTCATTACCACATCACATTGACATTTAGCTAATTTAAATTCTTTCAACTGCAAACAAAAAGCAGATGTGTTCAAATTAATCAAAATTGCAAGCTCCTCCATCAATCATCCTCACTTTCAGGTAGTTACACAAAAATTGAAGTGATTTATCATACATGTTATTAGCGCACCCATAACTCGTTGATCTATAGAACATGATGCCTTATTCTTTCATCTCCTTAGATTTCACAAGTGCCTTATAGAGGGATTTAATCGCCATTATAGCCTTCTGGACTTCTTCTTCAAATTCCTCTTTGATTTGGTTCTTAGAGAGATCAGTAGGTATAGATTGAATGTGACTAGTCATGAAATATGTTCCGTCACATGCAACCTTGCTGCACAATTTTTCCACCTTGTCCTTCCGAAATTCAGTGGACCAATTCTCAATTTCGCTTGTCAATTTACTTAATTGGGTGTTGCAACACAACAATTCTAAGTGAAGATTAGAAACAAAGGCATCACTAACTTATGAATTGAACTCTAATTATACCCTAATATGGGAGAGAGAATAAAACCAAGTGACACAAGTGAACAAAGAAACTAAATTGATGATAAGAAGTTAAAGGTCGATCGGCGATAACGCTCAGAGAGGTCATTGCAAGCGGTTACGAGGTTTTCTAAGAGATTAGATATTTTCTTTGAGTTGTTATGTGGTTGGGGTGTATAAAGACAAATTATTTCTGTCTTTACTAGTTTTAGTTGATATGCAAGATTAACATTTAACAATAAATCTAGATAGAGAACCTAACGATAAGTCAATAAACCAACTTTCTACATTTAGCCTAATGATAAGTCAATAAACCAACTTTCCACTTGAACTTTTACATTGAATTCCCACTTTCTAGTTTTTAGTTTTAAACTGACAAAAAAACAAAGAGATCAACTCTAATAATTTTTGTAAAAAAACATATATGAAATATATCAGTGTGGTTTGATTAACTGGCAAATTAGAACTAAACTGGAACTGTTACAGGATTTCCTGTTTGATAAATTCATACCAGTTTGATTGACCTTATAAATAGCTCAATTTGGAAGGTTCACGATTAACATTAGTCATCCAAAATTTTCAAACACCAATAGGGATATTAGCTATTGACATATCCTAGTCGTTGATGAATTGCACATTACTTTCTTTTTTTTGCGTCAATTAGTAGACAAGCTCGTCTAAGGACCTATATTTCATGAAAATAGTCTAACTAGGAAAAGATATATGGTAGAGGGAAGGGCGATAATTGCTTTTATATGCTTCATTTTTAGGGCATTTTGTAGCAGTTTTTTGGGAATTTATAGGATTAATGTCATGATTTATACTTTTATTCTCGTTTTATGCTTGGGTATGGTTCTTTGATGATATTTGCTGGATTTTAGACCATTTGACCCAACAATTGACCCCCACTTGAATGCTTATTGACCCACCACGGAGGTCACTAAAACTTATAACCATGGAGGAAGAGAAGAGCAGAAGAATTTGGAACCAGCCAAGACCACAGTCAGCCCGTGGTGTCCCCCACGGAGCATGGTGAGCCTGTAAGTGCTATCCTCTTCATCTTCCTTCGTTGTATGGCTGAGGACGCTCCGTTTGCTGCTTAAAAGGGCATGTTCGAAGGCTTTTGAAGGAGAGTTCAGCAACAAAAAGTCATCTCACTTCTATCCTCACATCTCTCTTAGTTAGAGTTTAGTTTAGTTTAGTTTAGTTTTTGAGATAGGAAGGGAGAAGCTTTGCTCTTGGATGCTTGAAGATTGTTGCACAGCTCAAGCGTTGCCATTGTTGTGAAGTTTTCCTTTCTTCCTTTGAACTTATTCTTGAACTCTTATTTTAGTTGAATTAGAAATATGAGTGAGTAGTTTTATTTAATCTAGGGATTTGTTAGCAATAATATTGTAGTTGGATCCTTTATCTTTATAATCTTATGTTATTTCATAATTGGAATGATTTACTTTTATCTTAAGATTGAATTTTGTGAGTAGAATTTGGCCAATTTTGCTTGCTTATGTTAGATAGTTGAGTGAAGTCGTGAAAGTTGAAACTCGCTACTAGATTGCCTTGATAGAACTTGATTTAGCGAAACTTGAGAGAGAATTTCTTGTTGAGAGGAGACTTAGCATTCATGAATCCTTTACCTAGACTAAATAAAGCACTTGAGAGAGTGTGATGCGTGAGCCTTGAAATAACTCAAGCAAAGGACTTGATTTGCAATTTGAACTTGCTTAGCTTGAACTTAGCAATGGAGTTGGAATCGAGAATCGAAACAGGGGATATGAATGGGATAAAGGCCATGCTACCACCGAAGCTAGGTTAGGAATCCACCCTCCATATCATAAAGGCTTGGCCACCAGAAACGGATTAAAAGAAACCACTCTGATTAACAACCGGTTTAGATTGAATAAAGAGAGATTTGAGAGAGCTGAGTTTCAAACTCGAAAATGGAGGTTTTCATATGTTAATTCTTCCTTGAACAACCAAGCTAGCAAGTATATATACACATCTAAGCTATTAAGCAAGTGAACTAGCTCCTAGGCTAAGCTAATTCGGTTTAAGCTAATATGTTTACAAATAATTTTTAGCCTATGTAGATTACAAGCTTGAGTGTAACTAATACAATCTAGTTTAGCACTAACTAAGGCCTAAAGCATGATTACTTAACGCTAAACATCCCATTTGCACATGCTGGAGAGAGAAAAGGTAGGTTACAGATGTTACTTTACGGCTGGCCTATTCAGAAGTAATTGGCTGTCAAGTCCATCCCCAATTGGCGAAGTGGGCTGCTAAAGCTTTAAATCATCCATGATTATGTTCCTGGACGTCCAACGAGCAAGGCAAGCAAGTATGTAGGTGAGAAAACCCTCTAGATTAAGGAAACCCTTAAGCAAATCCAAAACAACGCATTTCAGCTTAATGGGCCCAGTTGAACACTGAATTTGATCAAAGTGAAACCCCATCCTCTACTTGATGTGGAACTACTTTTAATGGATAATCTGTATCCTTGGGATGTTAATGATTCTCCCAAATAGAAAAATCATGCCTAAATAAGGTTTGGCTAGGGTAATCAGCCAAAAACTTGAACTGGGTCCAGAATGGTCCTAAACTACAATGGTCGACAAAATGCAGTTGGAACCCCATGAAGAACTGGTCATGATTTGGATTTCTCTTCATGAATTGATACCTTAGGATATTGGCTAACATCCTAAGTAGAAAGATTGGCTCTAAATAAGCTTTTGGTATGAGAACCAAGCTAATTTCCAAAATGGGTCAAATTAAAGCCCAGGCTACAACGGTTAACAAAATGGGGCTAAATTACCATGAAGAACTTGTCATGATTTTGAATTCACTTCATGAATTGAATCCTCAGGATTTTGGTTATCATCCTAAGCAGAAATATTAGCCCTAGGTTGGGTTTTAGGTGGTGATTCCACCTGATCTTCCAAGATGGGTAAACTAGATCTTCCCGGTATACTGTCACTGTTTTGGACTAACGTAGCAAAATGCCTATGGTATAGGGTAAAATGGAGTTCTCTCTATGAAAATAAACTTCTTAAGAAGTCCAAAAAAGTAGGACTTGCCCGTAGGAGGTCTTGGAAACTCCCATAATCATGTCATCCAAAACTGTGCTTAAGTCTGGTTTGGAACAAGAGAACAAGGCTTGAATCTAGCTGGGTGTAATCCGGTTGCCTTGATCTCCTTAACCTTGGTCAGTACCTTTGTCTTAATTTGGATCTTGGGAGCCCTCTTAGGCGTCATGCTCTGCATCAACTTCCTCTTCTTCAAGAGGATTTGACCTCAAATCTGAAGGTTCTTCAAAACAGTCCTCTACATAAGCACTTAAGTCACCAATGTTAAAGGTGGCTAAAGCTGCCATATCTCCTAGAAGTTGGAGCTTGTATGCATTATCCCCAACCTTCTAAATGACCTTAAATGGCCCATCCCTTCTTGACATAAGCTTGTTTTTCCTTCTGGATGGGAACCTCTCCTTTCTAAGGTGTAACCAAATGAGATCTCCTGGACCAAATTCCAGTTTCTTCCTATGCTTATTTGCCCTTGCTTTGTAAGCTGCATTAGTCTTCTCTATGTGGTTCCTTATCTGTTCATGCAACCTTTTCATCTCCTTTGCTCTCAATTCAGTCTCATGGTGTACCCTTGACTCACTAGGTAAAGGTAGCAAGTTAATGGGTGTGAGAGGGTTCACCCTGTACACACACTCAAATGGAGAGTGCTTAGTAGCATAGGGTGGAGCCCTATTATAGGCAAACTTAGCATGGTGCAATTTCAAATCCCAATCCTTTAGGCTTTTACTCACCAAACTCCTAAGCAAAGTAATAAGGGTTCGATTTGTTACCTCTGTTTGACCATCAGTTTGGGGATGAGAGGTTTTACTAAACAAAAGCTTCCATAAACTCCTCCAAAAGTGGGACAAAAACTTTGAGTCTCGATCAGAAACAATGGTTCTAAGCACTACATGGAGCCTGATGTTCTCTCTGAAGTAAAACTCAGCAATGTAGCTTGTATCATTAGTTTTGTGGAAAGGAATCAAGTGTGCCATCTTAGAAAACCTATCTAGAACCACTATGATTGGATCCTTTTGCCTTTGGGTCCTAGGGAGAGCTACAATAAAATCCATACTAACATCATCCCAAAGCTTTAGGGGTACATGCAGTAGGGTGTACAAGCCTTGGTGGAATTGACTTTTGGCTTTATGGCATATGGGGCAAGCTAAAATGATTTTGTGAACATCCCCTCCCATCTTAGGCCAATGGAAATGTTGTTTTAGAATGTCAATTGTTTTGTTTAGGCCAAAATGGCCAGCAAGAGGACCACCATGAGCCTCACGGACTAACAATTCTCTTAGTGAGCATTTAAGCATACACAACTTGTTATACTTGAATAAATAGCTTTCCGGGACAGTATATGGAGCATCCATTGCAACTCCTTCCATTAGGGGCTTGAAATCTGGATTTTCCTTATAGATTGCTTGGATTGAATGAAATACAAGTACCTTTGCTTCCAAGATAGAAAGTAGAGTATACCTTCTAGATAGGGCATCTACAACCATATTCTTTTTCTCATTCTTATGCTTGCAAGTAAAGTTGAATGATTAAAGGAACTCCACCCTTTTGCATGCTTGGGGTTGAGTTTATGCTGACCATTGATGTGCTTGAGAGCCTGGTGATCAGAATGTAAGACAAAAGGTTTAGCCTTGAGATAATGGCCCTAATGAGTCAAGGCCCTCAAAATAGCATAGAACTCTTTGTCATAGGTGCTGTAGTTGCTTCTGGACCCATTCAATTTCTCAATGAACTAGGTAATACGTCTTCTAGATTGGATTAGAACAACTCCTATTCCTACTCTACTTGCATCACACTCTAGCTCAAACAGAACTTCAAAGTTAGGAAGGACCAAAACTAGTGCTTGGCATAGTTTCTGTTTGATCTCCTCAAAGGCCTTCTGTGTGGTAGTGGACCACTCAAATACTCCTTTCTTCATGCATTTAGTAATGGGGGCCATGACTAAACTGAAATCCTTGCTAATCCTCTTGTACAAGGAAGCTAAACCATGAAAGCTCTTCACCTCCGTGACTGATTTGGGCTGAGGCTAGGATTGGATTGCCTTAATCTTGCTTTGATCAACCTGAATACCTTAGGCTGAAACGACAGAACCAAGAAAGGTGAGTTATGAAGTGAAAAACTCACACTTCTCTATCTTGGAGTAGAGTTTTTGGCTTCTTAGGACCTCCAAATCCCATTTTAGATGATTGACATGTTCTCTCTCATTCTGGCTATAAACCAGAATATCATCAAAAATAAATCACTACAAAGTGACCCATGAAAGGTTTAAGGACCTCATTCATTAGCCTCATGAAAGTACTAGGGGCATTAAACATACCAAAGGGCATAACTAGCCATTCATACAACCCTTGCCTGGTTTTAAAGGCTGTTTTCCCTCATCTCCATCCTTCTTTATAATCTAGTGGTATCCACTCATCAAGTCTATCCTAGAAAACACCTTGGACCCATGCAGTTCATTTAGGTTATAATCCAATCTAGGGATAGGATATCTATACTTGATGGTAATGTTGTTTACGGCTCGACTATCTACACACATTCTCACAGTCCCATCTTTCTTAAGCACAAGTAAGGCTGGAACATAACAAGGACTCATGCTTGCCCTTATGTAACCACTATCAATAAGATCTTGAACTTGCCTCTGATGTTATTTGGTTTCAGTAGGGTTACATCTATAGGCCGGTTTGTTTGGTAGGGAAGCTCCAGGCAGTAGGTCAATTTGATGTTCAATCCCTCCAAGTGGGGGTAATCTATGGGCTAAATCACTTGGAAATACATCCAGATACTCATGTATAAGGGGCTGAGCAAGGGGGTGTAAAGGTGTCTCTCCCTTTCCTTCTTCCAATATAAGTAAGGCATAAACTGGCCTTCTCACTTGTGTTTCCTTCCCCAAGCCTAGTTTTGATGTTCTGGATTTGATTAAGGGGCAAAGGTGTGAGAGTATAGTTTCGGCCGTTAACCTTAAAAGTCTAGGTATTGGTTGTCCCAATATGAATGACACCCTTATCAAATTACCAAGGCCTCCTAATAGAAAATGACATGCATCCCTAGGCAAGATATCACAAAGGACCTCATATTTTAAGGTACCTATGGTGTAGGTGATCAGGTCCTATTTGATTACATGAACCTCATTCCCTTTCTTGAGCCATTGTAGGGAGTAAGATCTAAAGTAGGGGACAGTAGGTAGTTTTAACTTATCAATCAAATGGGACAAGGCAACATTGGTACAACTATCCCCATCTATGATTAAACTACATACCTTCCCTTAAATGGCACACCGGGAGTGAAAGACAAGTTCTCTTTGGTTTTTTTCGCTTGGAACCTTCATGGTGTGTAAAACTCTTTTGAGGACCAGAAACTCCCCAACTTTAGGAGCCAAGATGGTGTCCTCCTCCTCTTCTTCAGCTTCTTGTTCATCTGGTTCAATGACAATCTGATTGATCTCCTCAATCTCTTTGATGGTGAGAGCTCTTCTGTTTGGACATTATGCTTGGAAGTGGCCATCCCCTTAACATTTAAAGCACCTCTTGCCATCAAGTTGCTTAGGAAACTCCCTAACAAATCCTATGCCTTTATCCTTGGCTGGATCAATTTTGGTTTGTGTCTCGGGTTTTGGGACAGACTAGGTTTTAAGGGGAGTGTAGGGTTTAGGTAGGGGGTTATGATGTATATTTCCAAGGGTGTCCTTTTCATTCTTTCAACTCAACCTCTTGGGAGGTAAGATCCATGCAAATTCATGCATGGCAAGGTTCTCATTCGGTTCCACTTCTCGAATTTCATGACAAAAGACACCTTATGGAGTTTTATTTGAACTTTAAAGTGCCTTATCCAAAGGAGTATGATGGGGGCCATCTTCATAACCCTTCTAACCTTTCCCCCTCCATCCCACAAGGGCCCAGCATCATGAAGGAATTCCAAGAAGTGCCAGCAATGGTCCGAAACATCATGAATAACACAAATGACATGCTGCCCAGTTTGGTCAGAATTTAGCCCGATTTTGCAAGCCTAATTACCCAAGCTTAAGGTGGACTTAAAGGGCTGAAAAATTACTTTTTGGAGCCCTTAATATGTCATATTAAAGGAACATATAAAGAGTTCTAGGTTAGGTATCTAGGAAATAAGTCAATGGGAGCCTTTTTCTAGAAGCAGTAGAAACTATCCCAGTTTGCATATGCTACACCTTTTGCACCATATCTCCCAAACGGATACTCCAAATGGCATAAAAATTGAGGCCTGTGAAATAGAACTTCTAGAGCTTGCCAACAAGACCTATTTCACCTAATTTGAGTGAGAAACCTAGGAGTTATAGCTGTTTGAAGTTGACCCTTGTGCACTGAAAAGTTGCTGATAGAAAGAAAAAAGCACTTTTCAGCTTTTGTCTTTTGCTTTTTGGTCTTCCTTTGCTTTTGGACGTGTAAGAGCTTTTTGTTCCCCTTTATTGCAGCTTGTTAAAGGTTCCCCAATATATAAGGAAGGCCTTGGGGTGTCAAGAAACAGATTGATGAATATACACTTATGCTTTGAGTTGTGAAAACTCTCTCAATTTCTCTTCAAATTCCTAGTGTCATATCTTGGGTGTTTGGCAACTTCAAGTGGGTCTCTAGGTCTTCTTAATTCAACTAAGAAGGTGATTAATTTCTGTAACTTAGTTGAGGGAAGAAGATTACCCAAGTGTGCAAACCAAGGTGGATTATTATCACCCTTGCTAGGCCACTTGTTCTATCTTGGTTCTTGTTTTCATTTTCATTCTTCTACCCAAATTCATTCTTGATTCACTTTTACAAATCCTTGCCTTAGTGAAACTAGAATACATCAGGTTAGGACTAGAGTGTGAGTTTGTGTATGGCGTTTCATTCCTGGAATACCTCTCAACCTTGATAGCCAACCTGTATACGTCCTTAAGGCTCCAGTAAGGTTAAAGATCAACCTTTTCAACAATGCCTTGATCTAGCCCTCTTAGGAACCTCATAACAGCTTTTTCTGGTTCCTCTTGTATCCTAATCTTAAGCTTGAGTTGCTCGAATTCCCTAATGTATTCCTCCACACTCATTCTTCCTTGGGTTAGGGAGGACACTCTAAGATAGAGATCCCTCTTATAACCTTCAGGAAAAAACCTCTTGTTCATGAGCTTTTTCAATTTCGACCAAGTGTTGATCCGTTTCCTAGCTCGTTGCCTTTTACTGTTTTCATACCAAGGGAGGCATAATTTTTGAGCTTAGGAGTGGCTACTTTAAAGAACTTTTCATTGGAATATCCCTTAACCTCAAAGAATCTTTTCACAGTTTGGATCCATTCCAAGTACACATCCGAATTCAAGGTTCCCTCAAAATCTGGGGGATCAAATTTCAAATTACTTAAGCCATCTTCATTGTGTCTGGTTGGCCTTCTCCTACCCCTAGGAGAGTACTCTTCCTAGGAAGAAGATGAATGATTAGAAGTTAGATCGTTCTTAGGCTGGACCCTTTCCCTTCTCCTAGGCCCTTCGGGATCATCCCTAAATTTGGCAAGAACATCAGCTAGGGTGGATGTGAGTGTTTGGACATCCCTTTATAACTAAAGTATGGTATTCCCTCTTCCTAACTCACGAGACGCCTCAAGGGTTAAACCCCTAGGTACTCTGGTTTGGGAAGGTTTAGCGTCATCTTTCCTAGTCATGAATTGAAATCAGGTTCTAGGCTATTTGAGTAGTTTAGGTGTTTTTATGGTTGGGTATGTGCTTGGGCTTGAGGGGGTTCTTGTAGTTGGTGGAAACATGGTTTCAAGAATAGGGGAAGATTGCAAAGTCATAAATAGCAAGCAAAACTCACCAGGTTATGCTCTGATACCACTTTGATGGGTGAGCCTTAAAAGAACTCAAGCAAAGGACTTGATTTGCAATCTGAACTTGCTTAGCTTGAACTTAGCAATGGAGTTGGAATTGAAATTGGGGATATGAATGGGATAAAGGCCACACCACCACCCAAGCTAGGTTAGAAATCCACCCTTCAAATCATAAAGGCTTGGCCACCAGAAATGGATTAAAGGAAACCACTCTAATTAACAACCCGTTTATATTAATGAAAGAGAGATTTGAGAGAGCTGAGTTTCAAACTTGAAAATGGAGGTTTTCATTTATCAATTATACCTTAAACAATCAAGCTAGCAAGTATATGTACATGTCTAAGCTAGTAAGTAAGCAAACTAGCTCATTAGGCTAAGCTAATCTAGTTTTAAGCTAATCTGTTTATAAACAATTTTTAGCCTAAGTTAATTACAAGGTTGAGTGTAACTAATACAATCTTATTTCGCACTAACCAAGGCCTCCAGCATGGTTGTTTAATACTAAAAATCCCACTTGCACATGCTGGAGGGAGAAAAGGTAGGCTGCAGATGTTACTTTACGGCTAGCCTATCTAGAAGCAAGTGAATGTCAAGTCTATCCCCCATTGGCTAAGTAGGCTGCCAAAGCTTCAAATCATCCATGATTATGTTCTTGGAGGTCCACGTATCAAGGAAAGCAAGAAACTAGGTGAGAAAACCCTCTAGATTAAGGAAAACATTAAGCAAAACCAAAATAGCTCATTTCAACTTAATGGGCCTGGTTAAACACCGAATTTGATCAAAGTGAAACCCCATCCTCCACTTGATTTGAAAATAATTTTAATGCATACACTTGCTCCTTAGGATATTAATGATTCTCCTAACTAGAAAAATTGGGCCCAAATCAAGTTTAGGTAGGGCAATTAGCTAGAAATTTGAACCGGGTCTAGAATGATACTAAACTACAACGATTGAAAAAATACAGCTGGAACCCCATGAAGAACTAGTCATGATTTTGATTTCTCTTCATGAATTGATACCTTAGGATGTTGGCTAACATCCTGAGTAGAAAGATTGGCTCTAAATCAGCTATTGGTGTGAGAACCAAGCTAATTTCCTAAACAGATCAAATTAGAGCCTAACCTACAACGGTTAAAAAAATGGGGCTGAATTGCCATGTAGAACTGGTCATGATTTTGATTTCACTTCATTAGTTGAATCCTTAGGATGTTGGCTATCATCCCAAGCAAAAATATTGGCCCTAATTTAGGTTTTAGGTGGTGATTCCACCTGATCTTCCAAGATGAGTAAATTGGATCTTCTCGGTATACTTTCACTATTTTGGACCAATGTAGCAAAATGCCTATGGTATAAGCCAAACTTGAGTTCCCTTTATGAAAATAGACTTTGTAAGGAGTCCAACAAAGTAGGACTTGCCCATAGGAGGTCTTGGAAACTCCCAGAATCATGTCATCCAAAACAGTGCTTAATTCTGGTTTGGAACAAGAGAACAAGGCTTGAGTATGGCTGGGTGTAATCTGGTTGCCTTGATCTCCTTAACGTTCTTGGTACCTTCATCTTGATTTGGATCCTGGGAGCCCTCTTGGGTGTCATGCTCTGCATTAGAGTGTTAGTTGAATTTGTTGGGCAATTTAATTTGTTTTGAAAGAAAGGATTAAATTCAACTTGATTGCAATTCCTTGAATCGTCCAATCCGTAAACGGTGCATGCTTAATTGTATGATCCAACTCTTTGCTTGGTGAATCAAATTCCTCGGTGCTTTACTTTAATTGATTTCTAATTAGATAATTAGTTAATTAAATCGGCTCATTGAAATGATTGATTACTTAGCAATTTCAATAAGACATTAGCTTAATAGATTATTATAGTCCCTGAGGATGATCTTTTAATCTATACTACGATGCTCATGCGCTTCCGGACGTGTCAAGTTTTTGGCACCGTTGCCAGGGACCAAATTGTTAACTATTGAGTTAGTCTTACGAAATTGACTAAGTGTTTTACTTTATTTTCTTTCCTTTTTATTGCTTTGGTAGTGTTGGTGATTGTGCTTATAGGAATCTTCCCCCGTTTATGCGAACCCCATTTCTATACGAACCTGATCCTGAGATTGAGAGGACTTTCCATTTAAGGAGGAAGAAGCAAAGACTTGAGGAATAAAGACGCAAGGCTAGAAGGACCTCACCAAATTTGGCGGGAGGAGGTGGTGAGCAAAGAAGGTCACTTAGGGATTTTGTTACCCCTGGAGTCCAAGGCTTCACCTCAAGCATCGCTCATCCTAACATTGCGGCAAACAACTTTGAGCTGAAGCCGACTCTTATTTCCATGGTGCAATAATCCCAACTTGGAGGCACCCCGTTGGAAGACTTGAACTTACACATCTCGGTCTTTTTAGAGGTATGAGACATTGAAGCTCAATGGAGTCTCTACCGATGCCATTCGATTTCGTCTATTTCCCTTTTCACTTAGGGGCAAGGTGAGAGCATGACTTCATTCTTTGCCTCCTGGGTGTATTACCACATGGGATGAGCTTAATAGAGCTTTCCTTGCCAAATTTTTCCTACCGGGCACAACAGCAAGTTTGAGGAACCAAATCACTAACTTTACCCAAAAGGATGATGAGGCACTCTTTGAGGCTTATGAGCGGTTCAAAGACTTGTTGCGATGCTTCACCATGGCCTTCAACGATGGATGGTTGTTTAAGCTTTCTACAACGGATTGACCTAACCTATAAGGTCCAGTATTGATTTTGCAGCAGGAGGAACTTTAACGAATAAGATTGAAGACAAGGCCTACAATTTGATTGAGGAGATAGCGCTCAACAATTTTTAATGGTCCAACGAACGAGGCCAACCCAAGCAAGTTAGAGGTAAGTTTGAAGCTGATACACTCACTTTACTTAATGCTAAAGCAGATGCTATAACTCAAAGGTTGGAGCGATTAAATGTAAATGCTGTAAATTCTAGTGCCCTTCCCCCATCATATGAAATATGTGGTTCCATTAACCATTTGACTGAGAATTGCCAAGTTGGGAGTCTTTTTGCCCAAAACACTGGCATCTAAGTCAATTATGTCATTAATTTCAATCCGAGACTGACCAATGACCCTTATTCAAATGCTTATAATCCGGGTTAGAGGAACCATCCAAATTTCTCATATAGGCCTGACCCTTCTATAATGCCCCAAATGAATGCTAGACAATCCCCTGGATTTCAAAGACCTCCCTTTCCTTAACAAGCTCACCAAAGTCCAACCTAGAGGTTATGATAGAGAGCTACACTGTTATATTTCCATGCTAATGTGGCAAGTTGTTACATGCTTGGGTAGGAAACTAGTTTCTTGCTGTAATTGAAGCACATGTGTAAAATTAGTTGTAAAGACTGAGATAGAGTTAATGAGAGTTCCTACACAAATTACCCTAAACATTTCGCATTCTCTCTCCTTTTCTGTATTCTATAGTCTTTCATTTTAGCTACTCAAAGGTCTCTTTCTTCATTAATAAGTGCGTTGCTTGGGCTACAACACCACTCTCAGACCATTAATTGATTATGGAATTGTAATTTTTTAACTTGGCCTTCATTCGAAGCAAATACGTTGCCATGGCTTTAGTAGAAGATGTCCTCAAGGTCTTGCTAGAGCAACAAATGGCTATTTTCATACAAATGGAGGAACAAAACCACAAAAATGAGAAGCAATAGAGATTGTTCAATTAGATTGTCAATCAATTCAAGGAATAGGAGAAAGGCAACTGTGAATCCCTATGATAGTTTCGATTTTCGTAGTGGGAAAGATGAATTAGAGATAGTAGAATCTAAGCATATCTTGCATTTCAAACTGAAAGTTGAATTTCTCATTTCGATGGATTTGATAGTTGACATTGGATCAAAAAGTGTGTAAAATGCTTTTCTCCTCTATGTAGAATTCCTGAAAATCAAAAAGTAGATTTCGCATTCATTCACTTACGTGGTAGGGCAGAGGTTCGGTATAGTAGCTATTCTCTTACTAGGAAGAGTGCATCATGGGAGCACCTTGTATGATGCTTAAACCCAGGTTCAAGGGTTAAGATATGGAGAACGGTGGTTGAAGAATTCAATAAACTACAACAATTAGTCACCTTGGATGTGTATATGGATAAACTTGAGGAGTTATGTAATAACTTGAACCTAACCCACGTTTATTTATTTAAATCATGTTTATTTACTACATTAATCAAGTTTATTTCTTTTATCATTTAAGGTTATTTAATTAACCAAATCATATATAATGATTCAATTGCACCCCAATTTATCTAATCAACGAATTTCATTATGTTTTCTAAATTTTCCACATTCAATTATCGTATTTAATCATACCAGTTGGGAGATATTTCATTTTGGGACCCACTTTGCAAATAAAGTTTTATTTATAGTTTAAATCTGGTGAGTCGATAGTAGGCCTCGATATGCATGATTTAGTGATTAATTATTTTTCAAACGTCGGGAAAATTTAATCTCGAGCTTTGTAAAATCTTTAACGCAATCTTCGCTCATTTTCGGGCCCAAATCAGCCCAAAACCCATGATTGACGCCCAATTATGCAAGGCCCAAGTTAATTGTGTTTATTTATCCCTAATTATCATGATTTGCACCTAAAGATACTTAGAAAAAAGGTACTTTATGACTCCATATTTTCAGCCATACTTAAGCTAACAGCCAACCAAGTGAACCATTAAAAATTCACATAAACAAAATGAAGAGATAAGCTCTCCATTGCTCTCTCTCTCCCTTACACTAGTGCTGCCAGAATAGGGGCAGCAGCTACTGCCCCTTGTGCCGCCATTTTTGCTGATTTTCGACCACTTTTTCAGCCACCTCCCAGCTGCCCCGACTTTCCCTTGCTACCAACTATCATGTCGAACCACCAAGATCACTCAAAATAGCCCCCTCCTCTCTCTAATTCAAGCCTAAAGTAAGGTATACCCAAAACTCTAACTTGTCCTATCTTGAGTTTTATGGTTGTTTTATTTATGGGCTATGTTTGGATGATCAAATTGGCAGTTATTATGCAATTTTTGTTAAGTTTAGTGACGTGTAAAGTTGTGGGTCATGAATTGAAAGTGTGATCAAATGAGTTGAATCATGATGAATCATGAAAGTTGAATCCAGGCTTGGTTGTTTCATTTGTTGTGATCTTGGAATGAAAAATGAATTTAAAGTTTTGGATGATCTTATTCAATCCTTTTATGTTGATTTTAGATGATTTTAAGTGCAAGTTCAAGTGAGGCACAAGCTAGGGTTATGAGAATTATGCATGATTTAAATGATGTTTGTCAACAAGGTTGTCATGTGTGTGTTTTAGATTTGAAAATAAATCTTGGAGGATTATAAAGTGAAAATTACAGATTATGGCTATCTAAAGTAATGTTGAGGGTCATCCCATGGTTTGGTAATTCCAACAAGTGATTTTAGGGGGTAATTACATTGAAAAAGGAGGATAATAAAGTGGGTAGCAAGCTGTGAAGGGCCCGAAAATAGCGGTCTGTTCAGGAAAAAACTGGTAATGCGTGGCTTGTCAAAAACTTATGAATTTTGGTGGGGATCTAGATCAATGAGTTATCTTTCAAATGGATTTTTAATCACCTTAATCTGAGTTCTGTGGACAAAGTTATGGCTTTTTCGCTAGAATTGTACAAGTTCAACCAAAACTAACACACTTGTGTTCTAGCCCCATTTTTTGGAACCCTATTGTGGGAGTCATGTTTTGTGTTGTGAATAAAAGTTTTTAAGGAAATCATATTCTTTCAATATTAGGGTTTTAGGTCTCCATTTGAGTTCAAGGGTGAAAGTTATGAATTTGTGAAGTGAACTAACCTGCTTTTGGTGTAAATTGGGCTATTATTGCGATTTCTGTGCAGCATATACTTGGAGGGAAATTTTGTAAATTTTACTATAGATTGTCCATATCATTTTAGAATTTCCTACAAGATTTCATGAATTGTGATTGAGTATTTTGAGTTTGGTGATTTTTGGAAGCATTTTTAGTGATTGTGTAAAGAGCAATAATAAAGATTGAGTGAGATTGATCATGCTCTCATTTTGTGTAATTTGGGCCAAGTAAGGTCATTTAATGGGAATATGAATATTCATGGACTTTCATGGAGCTTTTAGCTTGATGAATGAGAAAGAAAAAGACAAGTTTACAATTTGGGGGCTTGTTAATGAGCTTTTAATCAATTATGGATTTTACAAAGAAAATACCAAGTTCAGTGAGTTTAACAACTTCTATTTAGTTCAATGACTCATTTGGGGTGGAATTCTATATTTAATGGATTTATGAATGAAATATGAGAAGTAAGGAGAGTTGTGACTCAGAAATCATATTTATCAGATCAAGTTATTGTAATTTATGCTATTTTGAACCAAGATATATCTCTCTTGGCCTCAAACCTCTATTACTTACTCAATTCAAAATGTATCAAGTGTAGTTATCAAGCCAATCTAGTGTACTCATTGTTATCTTGAGCCAAGCTATACATCAGCGAGCCTTAAACCCGTATTAGCAACCTATTTCAGAAAAGGCCAAAACCACTATCCCATTTGTCTCCATCAAGGCCTTTTCCTTTGTAATCTCATTTAGCTCATTGTGGTCTATTTTACTTTCGTTTACTTTATATCAGATTTAATTACTTTTATCAATTCAGTTTTGAAGTTATATTGAAATGCCCAAGTTATGTATACTATTTAATTACTTAACTTCTATTACACATGTTTTTACATACTCAATTATGTGAGCAAGGATCATTTACTGACTGCATATAGCTACAATGACCTGTATGAAACAGAGTCGAGGCCTAGTTGTCGTTCCCCGGTTACGCATAAGTGTTGTCAAGTCAAAACATATTTATCAATTCAGATGACATTTATGAAATAGCTGACTTGTATCAAGTCAGATGACATTTTTAAAGACTTAAGGTACGTCCATTGCCTGTATCTTCAGAAAGCAGAACATGTTTATCAAGTTACAACTCTTAAAAAGTTTATCAATAAATTAGTTTATGCAGTGATTTGCCATTTAACTTGTGACCCCATCAGTTATCATCTATAGGGCATCAACCCATCATTTACCCGCGCGGCTTCAGGCTAATTCTTGATCGGATTGGCAGGTGAATACCTATGTATAGATCATATCATTGTTAGGTGTTCGCATCCAGATAATAAAGAGCAATTCAGTTTCATATTACTTTCATTTTCATTGTTATTGCGAACTAAATAAATTGCAAAGGCGAGTGCCCATCAACAGTGTTTTTATGCTCATTTTACAGTACAGGAATGCAAGTACTGAGTTTTTGCTCACATTTTCAAATTGTTTTCATGTTTTCCACTTTAAGTGATGAAGTATCACATATTTCTCCATTTAGCGAGCCCTTTTAGAAGTCATCAGATGCTCACAGTGGATTTAGGCCCTGTTTGGTAAACAGCTGTTAGCTGTTAGCTGTTAGCTGTTTGTATTAGCTGTTAGCTGTTAGCTGTTTGAATTAGCTGTTTATATTAGCTGTTTGAATTAGCTGTTTTTAGAAAAAGTGTTTGGTAAAAATTAGCTGTTTCTAAACAATATGTTGGTAAAATCTCATTTATGCCCTTATTTATAAATTAGTTTTTAATGGGATGTGTGTAATTTTTCCAAACTTATGGATAATTATGTCATTTCCACAAAAAGCTCTTCTCAAAAGGCTAATGAGAATAGCTTTTTCAAAAAGAGCTTTTTGAAGCCAAACAGCTGTTGCAAACAGCTCTTTACCAAACACCCTTTAACTGTTTGACTTGGTCAAAACAGCCAAAATCCTCTCAAACAGCTATTTTTTCTCAAAAAGCTGTTGTTACCAAACACCCCCTTAGTATAGCATGAATGTTAGGTTCGACCTCAGGGACAAGTTGGGTCTATATTCAATATAGTTGTGTAGTGTGGGGTGCGACTTAGCACGTGGTATGATTAAGTCAATTATATTGAATTTGAACAAGGACTTTGGTCTTGGAGTGTTTCAGTTTAATAGATATTGTGATGTGGACATGAGTTGCAAGATTAAATGATTTCAATGAGCCTTGTCCTTATTGGGACAACGGTAGTGCCCTCGTTTCATTAAGTCTTCCGCTGCAGTTTTTCATAAATCATGTCATTAGCATTTTTGGGGCATTACAGATTTGATATAAGAGCCCGGGTTTTCAGGGCCACTGGGAGCTATCAAGTGTTTAGGAGTTAGCTATCAAGGTGTGTATGAGTTTTGTTGGACTAGTTAAATGAGCTATTGACTATAAGTTCATAGGTATGGTCATATATGGATGAACCATTTCCATTTGGGTGACACGGTCATTTAGTAATATCCTGAGATTCGAGCATTAGCAAAGTGTAGTGTGGAACCATTTGGGCGACTTGCTAGTGGGGCATGCTATCATTTATCTGGAAGTTATATTGTATGTTTCATTTCTCTAATTTGTTTAAATTTTTACAATCGTGCACCCTAGGTGTGTGACCCGTGGAGTTATGAACTCCGGCATGTGGCCATTGAGCTATTGAAGTGTTTCTCTCCAATTCAGGTATCTATTGTAAGGTTGTAAGCCTGGTTTTAGTATGTTTTTGCGCAAAACTCTATCCTTTTTCCTTGGATGTGAGAGTTTTATTGAGGTGAGTTAATATTCCTGATCTTGGGTACAGTGATGGTTGAAACCCGATGTGGGGATGCCATTTGCAACTTCTTAAGGGATTAATATAGTGTCAAGTTAGATGTAAACCTCTAGATGAGGAAATGCTTTGTGGGGCAATATCTTTGAGGTGAACCAGCATGAGATGAACATTACAATGAGTGCTTATGTATGATGACAATAGTTAGTAGCTTATGGTGTGCTACTTGGCATTATGTGGGTGGTACGAGTAAGATTAAGCTACCATTCTTGACATTAGGACCTTACATCAGCAATGCTCCCATTACTTCTTGTCATTGACTTATTTTTGCCCTAGTTACCCTAAATTGTTCAAAGGCATCATTTCTTTGCCTCTCACACTCTCTTGATTTTTAATGGAGTGTTTATGAAAAATCTCATATGTGGTATGTAGGGAGTCCTTTAAACATATCTGAGCAACCTTTCTTATAGGTGATTCAAACGTTGACAATCATAATCGTTTAATTCTCTGTTTCCATAATGGAGCCTATAATGACCCCTGATATGCGTTACTGTGTGATTTGCAGTTTTTCTTAATCATATTTGACCCATTCTACTTACAGTTCAGCCCTCACTATATTTATATTTTTACTGTGACCTAGTTTAACTCATTGCTTCTATTTGACCACTATTCATTTATTGCTTGCAAAGCCTTTGGTTGCTTCAAACCCAATCATTGAGCGCCCTTTCAGCAATTAAATGGATCCATATTGTTCATGTTTCTATAACACCGTAACGTCATATTGGCATACTACTCTATGGTCGTGACTGCGTGTCATCACTCAAGTTATTTTTTCAATCATTTCTTTACTAGTATAAACTACCTTACTGATGATAAGCAACGATTTGTGCCATTTCCATCTACGAGTAGTTTTGAAGTTTATATGCCTACCCAAGAATTCTATTTACTATAGAGTGTGTTATTAATGGATGCTATCATGTTCAATCATAAGACTGACTCCTTCATCTTGACGTATTGGCCTTTCAAACATCAAATGAAAAAAATTTCCCTTCTAATGGTGTTGACCCTTATCTTCGTCATTTTACTCACATACAGATACCGTATAACTTTTCAAAAGCCGCTTTGGTAATCTGTTACATTTCTTCACCTTCAGTACTTAATACCCGCTCTAAACTTCATAACATCGTTAATTTACTTTACTATCATGATCATCATAAATAAACTGCATGTCCTGCATATGCAGGTCATTTATCTGCATTACCTCTTTCATTACGAATCTTCATCCCTTCAGTCATTCAGCTCACATGACGGTCCTTTATAACCAATAAAGAAATATCTTTGCAAGAGTTTATGGTGTCGTTACACCTCTTTACACTTTAGGCCATCCCCCTATCTTTTAAATTTACAAGGACCAGCAAGCAGTCGAATATGTTATCTTTTATAAGTATGCCTCTATTAGTATTGCTGGAACCATATTCATTGGGTATTCAATCCAGTTTGATTGGCATACCCTGTTATCATTATGGGGATGAGTTGATTGTGTACTTATAAAAGATGACTTGTGAAGATCTTAAGGTTAGTTTGAGAAATGAGGAAAGACTGTACGTGTGTTTCTATGGACCGAGGAAAGAAAAACCTTATTTTCGCCCGAACTACACTGTGCAAGCAAGTAAGTCACCGTGACAGTGTTATGTCAACCACACTCAGTATATCCATATCTATAATTACAGTTTGTGAATTTCAAGATGTTTCATCTAAGGACTTTCAGGACTGTTTTCCCCCAAGAAACATTGATGTTCAGAACAACCTCGTTTTAGGTGCTCAATCCATTTTCAAAACCCCTATCATATGACCCCCAACAGAGTTCAAAGAATTAAGGATTTAGTGGGTGAGTTGTAAGGGATTTATTTGACCAAGTGTGTCCTCGTGAAGAATCTCAGGTTTATATGAAGAAGAAAGACAGAACCTTATGGTTGTGTACTGTGTATAGAGAGTTGCACAAGATCACTGTCAAAATAAGTGCCTTATACCTTGAACAAATGATTTATGGGATTAACTGCCAACAAAAGAAGTCTTTTCCAGGAATGATTTGAGGTCCGGATATCACACCTAAACCATGCAACCACAGTTTATCTTTTACAAGAATGCGCTTTTATAGTAATTCTTGTAATTGTTTGCTTGTCTCATCTTGAAAACTTGATACTATCTAATATTGTTTAAGCTCCCTTGCGTTTCAACCCAATATTTCCTATTAGCGTGATCTTCTATGTCTTTGCAAACCCATTGTTAAATGTGCAATACATTTTTATTCGACCTTATATGGTTGTCCACATTCCAGTGCTCTCAACCTTCACCATCTTTATTTCACGATCATGAGTTATAGTTCATTTCGTTGAGAGCCGATTCACACATCTACCTAACATCTCATTTATTCATAATGATAGGCTCGTATAACTTGTTCTGAATTCATAACGTAATTCAACTGTCATTGGTGTGGGTGATTGCGATTGTCATAATTCCCTTACTCTCTTTATTTTGAACTTCAAATCCCGCACATATATCCTACATTGTGATAAATAAACTTCCGCATTCTCTATTTAATCTTATTGTTGTACTCGAATTGACTTCATATAAGCAAAGGCATGTTCCTATTGTAACGTGCGTAATCTATTTATCTATCCATTGGCATTTTGCTCGTCCAATCCATTTATCCATCCATTACGCTTTGTTTATCCAATCTATCTATCTATTTATTGCACATTACTTGTCCCATTTATCTATTGCACTTATCTTGTTGCTTATGGCTATAAAGTCAACTCGTTGAAGCCCAGTCGCTTTTCATCTTGTTTCTAATTCATCAATTAAACCCGAGTATAACCGGACCATGTTTCTCCTTGGTTGATTACTTATTGGACCCTTTATAATCCATACTTTTAGACCACAATTCTTATGGCATTATATTTCATAATTCATGATACACTTATGGTTATCTTTATTATAACCACCCCATGTTAATCCCTCCTTTATAAATCTTTTATCGTCTCAGTGTTTATTTATTTTGTTCCTAATGACTCATTTGACTACCAATTCCATCATTTTTATCTCTAGCCATGTTTATTCTAGCGTTTAATTCGGACTTAGAGTAGTTCTTAGACTAGTCTGATGAGAGAAGATCATGTGATGCATTAAGAACATCAGATGAGGACATTTTGATAAGGGCATAATCTCAAAAAATGTCTACCGGTATTAGAGTAAGCTAGAAGAAGTACCGAGAATAATGAGACAGTTTAAGTACATACTAAGGTGACACAATGACTACACAAGAGTCATATGGTCATATTGACCAAACAAGGAGACAATCAAAGTTCAGATGAGATATAAAGTATTCTAATGGGCTTCTCTAGTCAAGGGTGTCAAGAGACTGATATTCAAGATAATTGAGTCCTCGTTACATTGAGCTTTATGAGTCAGTATCAGCATACCTATTTGGAAATGCGTATTTGAAGCAACATTGCATACATTTGGCAAGCGTCATAAGTTTCGAGGATGAAACTCTTTAAGAGGGGAAGACTGTAATAGCCCGAACCTAACCCACGTTTATTTATTTAAATCATGTTTATTTACTTAATTAATCATGTTTATTTGTTTAACTCATGTTTATTCTTTTTATCATTTAAGGTTATTTAATTAACCAAATCATGTCTAATGATTCGATTGCACCCTAATTTATCTAATCAACAAATTCCATTATGTTTTTAAAATTTTTTGCATTCACTTATCGTGTTTAATAATCCCAGTTAGGAGATATTTTATTTTGGGACCCACTTTGCAAATAAAGTTTTATTTATCGTTTAAATCGAGTGAGTCGATAGTAGGCCTCGGTAAGCATGATTTAGCAATTAATTATTTTCCAAACGTCGGGAAAATTGAATCCCAAGCCTTATAAAATCTTTAACGCAATCTTCGCTTATTTTTGGGCCCAAAGTCAAGCCCAAAACCCACGATTTAGGCCTAATTATACAAGGCCTAATTTACTTGTGTTTATTTATCACTAATTATCATGATTTGCACCCAAATATACTTAGCAAAATGGTGCTTTATGACTCTAAATTTTCATCCATACTTAAGCTAACATCCAACCAAGTGACTCATCAAAAATTCACACAAACAAAATGAAGAGATAAGCTCTCCATTGCTCTCTCTCTCTCTCCTACAATAGTGTTGTAGAATAGGGGCAACAACAACTGTCCCTTGTGCCGGCATTTTTGGTGGTTTCCGACCACTTTTCCGACCACCTCCCGGCTGCCCCAACTTTCCCTTGTTGCCAGCTATCATGTCCAACTACCAAGATCACTCAAAACAGCCCCTTCCTCCGTCTAATTCAAGCCTAAAGTAAGGTATACCTAAAACCCGAACTTGTTCTATCTTGAGTTTTATGGTTGTTTTATTTATGGGTTGTGTTTGGATGATCATATTGATAGTTATTATGAAATTTTTATTGAGTTTAGTGATGTTTAAAGTTGTGGGTGATGAATTGAAAGTGTGATCAAATGAGTTGAATCATGATGAATCATGAAAGTTGAATCCAAGCTTGGTTGTTTCATTTGTTGTGATCTTGGAATGCAAAAATGAATTTGAAGTTGTGGGCAATCTTATTCAATCCCTTTATTTTGATTTTAGATGTGCTTAAGTGAAATTTCAAGTGAGGCATAAGCTAGGGTTATGAAAATTATGCATGATTTAAATGATGTTTGTCAACAAGGTTGTCATGTGTGTGTTTTAGATTTGAAAATAAATCTTGGAAGATTATGAAGTGAAAATTATGGATTATGGCTGTCTAAAGTAATGTTGAGGGCCCTCCCATGGTTTGGTAATTTCAATAAATGATTTTAGAGGACAATTATGTGAAAAAGGAGGATAATAAAGTAGGTAGCAAGCTGTGAGGGGCTTGAAAACAGGGGTTTGTTCCAGGAAAAACTGGTAATGCGTGGCTTGTCAAAAAATTATGAATTTTTTGTGAGGAGCTAGATCAATGAGTTATATTTTAAATGGATTTTTAATCACCTTAATATGAGTTCTGTGGACAAAGTTATGGCTGTTTTGCTAGAACTGCTCAAGTTCAACCAAAACTGACACACGTATTTTCTAGCCCCATTTTTGGGAACCCTATTGTGGGAGTTATGTTTTGTGTTATAAATGAAAGTTTTTTAGGACATCTTGTTTTTTCAATATTAGGGTTTTAGGTCTCCATTTGAGGTCAAGGGTGAAAGTTATGAATTTTTGAAGTGAACTGACCTGCTTTCGTGCAAATTGGGTTGTTATTACAATTTCTGTGCAGCGTATACTTGGAGGGAAATTCTGTAAACTAAACTGTAGATTGTCCATATTATTTTCGAATTTCCTGTAAGGTTTCATGAATTTTGATTTAGTATTTTGAGTTTGGTGATTTTTAGAAGCATTTTGAGTAAAGGAACAAACTAAAGCAGTGCTACTAGAATTTTCAGAAAAACATGACGAAGTTTGGAACAAAACTGGTAATAATCAGCCCAGCTAAAAATTCTAATTTTTGGTGCGTAGCTAGGTCTGGATGTTGGCTTTAAAATGGCTTTCGAATCTCATTAATCGGAGGTCTGTGGAGGAAGTTATGGCCTTTTTACTGAACCTAGGCAGAATGGATTTTCC
This sequence comes from Selenicereus undatus, assembly GCA_017589665.1. Lineage (NCBI taxonomy): Eukaryota > Viridiplantae > Streptophyta > Magnoliopsida > Caryophyllales > Cactaceae > Selenicereus > Selenicereus undatus. The sequence goes on along the minus strand of JACYFF010031959.1, from coordinate 44,055,867 downwards.
AACACTAAAACCTTATATGTTGGTGTTCTAACCCCATTTTATGGAACCTGTCGTAGAAATCATGTTATGTGTCCTTCAGGAAAGTTTTAGAGGACCTCTCAAGCTTTACATATTGGGGTTTTAGGTCTCAATTTGAGGTCGGAAGTTTAAGTTCTGCTTTATTCTTTCCATACCCTTACCATAAGCCCTTACCCCCTAAACTTGCTACCGTGCCTTTTCTAACCTATACTTTAGCTTAATCTATTAAATGGTTTGTAC
>JACYFF010031959.1:44043518-44055599 GCA_017589665.1 Selenicereus undatus | reverse complement strand
GCCTTTTCTAACCTATACTTTAGCTTAATCTATTAAATGGTTTGTACAAATTCTTTATAAGCCTTTTCTTTTATTTAAAGGTATCCATTGTGCTAATTTTATTCACAGGTATTCATTATGAAAATAAGCTCATTTCTAACCTCATATGCCTATAATGATTTTTGAATAGAATCAACGCCTAAGCTCTCATTCTCTCCATTTTAGTGCATCTATTTACTTTGTGATTTAGCTTTTAAAAACCCCTGGTACGTTCATTAACTGCATCTTTAGAAATCAGCACGTATTTATCGAAATTGTAATGTTTTGGTAAGTACATCAATGAATAAATTGAATCAGTGATTTATCACATAATTAGTAACCCCATCAGTTATCAGTTACAGGGCATTGCCCTCCAGTTACCTGCGCGGCTTCAGGTGAGGTCTTCCGGTCGGCTTGACAGGTGAACACCTATACATAGCTCGTAACAGTTATTAAGGGGTGCACTAACAGATAATAATTGGCAATTTAGCTTTATATACATCTCATTCCCTGTTTTAAAATCAAAATGAATTGCAAAGCGGGCCCTCATAATTTCTTTTTCAGTGAATCTTTATCAGTACAGGGATGCATGTACTGAGCTTTGGCTCACAGTTTGAAATGTTTGTATGTTGTATTTTAGAAAAGTGTTCAGTAAACCGCTCTCAGGCGGGCAGGGATGCTGAAGGTGATAAATAAGTCAGGACCATCCATGTGATTGGCGGATGGAAGTGTTAAGATGCTTTCATGCCTTATTGTAGTGCATTTTGGTGTTCCAGTTGTATATCTGAACTACAACATATATTTTGGTGTTACAACTGTATAATTAAACTGAGTTATATATGTTGATGTAACCTTGATGTAACCTGGGGAAGTTAGAATCATTCCTGTATGTAATTAAATAGTTTGAATGGACGTGATTGCCCTTTGAGGATAAACTTTGATTTTATGGCTCAATTTTCATATTCAAGCGAAGCCTTGTCCTTGCGAATGGCGGTAACGCCCATTCATGAATTTCTTGGTGTTAAGCTTAGGTAGGTAAATGCAGCTATTCTTTATGTATCATTGGGGCGTTACAGATTTGGTATCAGAGCTAAGTTGATATTTTCTTGAGGAAAGTAGAGCTAGAAACTATAGGGTGAGAGTGGTTGTTAGGAGGGGCTATCGTATATTGCTAGAGTGATATTAGGAGAATGCAAGTTGCTTTTATTTGCATGTTCCTTATTTATGGATGGTTATGGTTATGTCTGCCTCTCACATATGTGTTTTCCTTGTTAGATGGATCCCTATGGTGTTAACATGTTGTCGGGTGGATCAATGATAGCTCACATTGCATTGCTCCATATTAGTATGGAGGCACACGCACAGGACCCCTACTCCGAGTTCCACAGTACTGCGGTCCGTGCGCAGAGACTGCTGGGGTCCTTATCCCCGGTTGGCCCGTGGGTGGAGTTCAGACATCGTTATTACGACTTTATGATGACAGGGAACCCATGCTTAGACGGGCCAAGGTTTCAGGCCCAGGGGGCCTGGATGACTCTCACTACGGAGTTGTTGTTAAGAGAGGAGTTTGAATTGAGGGGAATTACTATGGAAACTCTTCAGCACGTCTTTCCCCTCCATCAGGTCTATCCCCCACCTGTAGCCCCAGCACCAGCACAGGGGCCACCTTCCCCGCCAGCAGCAGCACATGAGCCGCCCATTCCACCTGCACCAGGCACCCCACTGATGCCTGAGAGCGCCGGGGAGGCTTACATGGTGATAGAGATCCCTGACACCCTAGACTTAGTGATGATTAGTTCTAGTTCTGGGGAGGGGGACGATCCAGAGGAGGAGGATGATCCTAAGAGGGATCAAGACAGTGATGAGATGGGGATAGAGCAGCAAGGGGAACAAGAGGCAGATGAGTTGATGGTGGACTTAGAGGAGGAACATGAGCCACAAGTTCAACAGGAGGTCAATAATGTCGAGTCAGAGGCATCCATGAGCAGTTTCGACTCAGGTGACGAACCTGACGATGAGTCTGATCCAGATTACGATCCATCTAGGGATCGTTAGGTGGTTCTAAGGGTCGGTGTAGTGGTTTTCATTTTGAGCCCTGTATGTAGATATGGTATGGTTGGATTGGATGATTATATTTTGTGTGGCATCTGACATTGTATATAGTTAGTCCAATCCTCTCTGACCATGACGACATGAACCGTAACTCTTTTTGGTCATGTGACGGATCTAGTGTCTATGGGCTATTTAGTGTTGCTTAGTGTTTAGGAGTTAGAACTAGGCTTGCTTACTCAGCTAGGTGTTGTACGCCTTTGTTGTTCATGTATATAAATCAGCAACTATGTATGTAAGTAAGCAGTTATGAAATGAAATGATGACGTCTTGAGTTATTAAATATTCTTTGAGCCATCTCCTATGTATTTATTGGGCATGTTTATCTTATATGTCTGGGGTCCCAGTGTCTGAATTATTTTATTTAATGTCTGATCAGAATGTCTCAGTCAGTGCAAAACGACATTGAGGTGCATATGGAGGACAATTCGGAGCAAGGCCAGGATCGGGTGATCAAGCCTCGTGTCAGGGACCACCACATGGTGACATGCCACCGTCACTCTCTGAATTAGCTAGCAACTTAGGAAACCCGAGTTACTGGCCAACCTTAGTTGCTGAATTGATGAAGCGGATTCCCCAGGTACCTACTGAAACCCCTCCCAAGGAGGATAAATTGGTAGATAAGGTAGCACGGTGCAAGCCTAAAGTTTACAATGGATCTTATGATCCAGTGGTATTGAAGGCATGGATAAGGGAAATGGAGAAAATGTTTACAGTATTTGAGGTACCAGAGGAAAAGAAAATGAACATTGGGACATATTATTTGTCAGGTGAAGCTGATATTTGGTGGAATACAGTGAAGGATAAGCTCGAAGGGCGTGAATTCACCTGGAATAAATTCTTAGCAGAGCTGAGGGCGAAATTTTACCCAGTTGTGGGGCAAAGGCAAAAGGAGAAAGAATTGATGGAGTTAAAAATGAGCGGTAGCATGTCAGTGATGCAGTATGCTAGTAAGCTCACTGAACTATCTAGGTTTGTCCCTGAATTTGTGTCATCTGAAAGGTTAAAGATGAGAAGGTTTGAGGAAGGTTTGGTCTTCTATATTCGAAATCAGTTAGCTGGACAACCAATGCTGACTTATCAAGAACTATATGAGCGAGTAGCTGAAGTGGAAAGAGTGAAGACGGAGTTGAGAGCACTGAATCCAATCAACCACAAGAGAAAGGGGTTTGAGCGGGGGACTCCAAGTGAGAGTGTGAACCAGAACTAACAGAACTAGAAGAAACCTACTCTTGTTCCCTCCAAGAGTCGTCCTGTAGGCCTGACAACACCTTGTGTGAAATGTGGAAGAACAAATCACACCACTCCTGAATGCCGCATTGGCACCAACAAATGCATGTGGTGTGGAAGTCCTGAACATCTTATCGCTGCATGCCCCTGATGACTAAAAGCTGTAGGCAAGGGCGCAATGAAACCCTTGGCCCCGCTCCGCCAGGGACCTCCACCTTCAAGGCCTGCAGTTGCAGGAAGGGCATTTGTGATGAAAGAAAAGGAAGCTGCTACCTCTGGTACGATAGTCACTGGAACTCTCTTTTTAAATTCAAAGCCATTTTGCGTATTATTTGATTCGGGTGCCACTCATTCGTTTGTATCTACCCGATCCGCTAAACAATTACGCCTTGAGAACAGGAGGATGGCAACCAATTATAGAATGAAGCTACCCAATAATTCTGTGATTGAGTGCCCCCTCTCTTATGAACTTGTCCCCATCACCATTGGTGAAACCACCTTCCCTATGGATTTGATTCAATTGGATTTGTCTGATTTTGATATGATTTTGGGGATGAATTGGTTGCATTCTTATGGAGCCTAAATCGATTGTGAAGATCTTAAGGTTATCTTAAAAGATGAAAAAGGGAGAAATGTGTGTTTTTATGGGAAGAGAGAGGCAAACTCTTGTCCTTTGATTTCTGCTATGAAAGCAAGTAAGCTGTTATATCAGGGGTGTATTGGATATTGGTGTTATGCTATCAGTACCCAAACAAAAGAAGAGGAAGTAGAGAATATACCTGTGGTTTGTGAATTTGAAGATGTTTTCCCTAAGGAGTTACCAGAACTACCCCCGCAAAGGGAAATTGATTTTAGGATCGAGTTAATTCCTGGAGCCCAACCTATTTCTAAAGCCCCATATCGTATGGCCCCAACGGAGCTTAAGGAACTAAAGATTCAGCTAGATGAGCTGTTACAGAAGGGCTTTATTAGGCCTGGTGTGTCACCATGGGGTGCTTTAGTGCTGTTTATGAAGAAGAAGGATGGGACCTTAAGGCTATGTATTGATTATAGGGAGTTAAACAAGATTACCATCAAGAACAAATATCCTCTACCACGAATAGATGATTTGTTTGATCAGTTACAAGGAGTAGGAGTGTTCTCTAAGATTGATTTGATGTCAGGGTATCATCAACTTAGGATTAAACCTGAAGACATTCCTAAGACAACATTTAGAACCATATATGGTCACTATGAGTTCACAGTGATGCCTTTTGGTCTCACTAATGCCCCTGCAGCCTTTATGGACCTTATGAACAGGGTTTTCAGACCTTATTTAGATAAGTTTGTAGTGGTATTTATAGACGACATCCTTATCTATTCTAAGGACAAGGAGGAACATGCTGATCAATTGCAAACAGTACTGCAAGCCTTGAGGGAGCATTAACTCTATAGCAAATTAAAGAAATGTAAATTTTGGTTGGAGGAAGTGGTATTTTTAGGGCATGTGATTACCAAAGAAGGAATTAAAGTTGACCCCCAAAATGTGAAAGTAATCATAGAATGGCCAAGGCCTACCAATGTCACTGAAATTAGAAGTTTTCTGGGTTTAGCAGGTTATTATCGAAGGTAAGTCCAGGACTTTTCGAAAATCGCTTCACCACTGACCAATCTACTAAAGAAGGTGAATAAGTTCGAATGGACTGAAAGATATGATAAAGCTTTCCAAGCGCTAAGGCAGCGACTAACTACTGCCCCAAATCTAACGTTACCAATGGAAGGGAAGGAGTACACAGTTTATAGTGACGCATCGAAGAACAACCTAGGGTGCGTACTGATGCAAGGGGACAAAGTAGTGGCTTATGCCTCTCGACAACTCAAGCCATATGAGAAAAACTACCCTACCCATGACTTGGAATTAGCAACCGTGGTGTTTGCACTGAAAATTTGGAGACATTATTTATATGGGGTATCGTGCAAGATCTATACTGATCATTAAAGTCTAAAGTATATCTTCACCTAGAAGGAGTTCAACTTGAGGCAACGGCGTTGGCTTGAGCTGCTTAAAGATTATGATTTGCAGATTCAATACCACCCTGGTAAAGCAAATGTGGTGGCGAATGCCTTGAGTAGGAAGGCGCAACATAGTTCAAACACTGTGGTGATTACTCAATTGAACCTCTTGAGAGAACTTGAGGACTTTGGGATTCAATTAGTACTTCACGGGCAAACGAATGCTCAATTATCAGTACTTACTGTTCAGTCTTCCCTAGTGAAAGAAATTCGACTAACTCAGGAAAGTGATCCTGAACTCCAAAGCATAAAGCAAAATTTAGAAAAAGGGAAGTCTCCGGGTTTTGTAGTACACGAAGATGGGACTTTGCGGTTCCAGAATCGCCTATGTGTGCCCAAAAATGGGGAAGTAAGAAAGCAAATCTTGGAAGAGGCTCACAATACTCATTATTCAGTGCATCCAGGAGGCACAAAGATGTACAGAGATCTGAGACAATATTTTTGGTGGAATAATATGAAGAAAGATGTTACAGAATATGTGAACCAGTGTTTAATCTGCCAAAAAGTTAAAGCAGAGCATCAGCACCCTGTGGGTGAACTACGACCCTTAGAAATTCCCACTTGAAAGTGGGATTCAATCTCAATGGACTTTGTTATGGGTTTACCCCTTTCTCCCTCGAAGATGAATGCTATCTGGGTCATAGTTGATCGACTCACGAAGTCGGCTCATTTCCTACCAATTAAGGATACTTAGGGAATAGAAAGACTAGCCCAACTGTATGTTAAGGAGATAGTCCGTCTACATGGGATCCCTTTAGACATAGTCTCAGATAGGGATCAACGATTCCAAGTGTACTTTTGGCAAGCACTTCAAAAGGCCTTTGGAACAAAACTAAACTTCAGTAGCTCCTATCACCCAGAGACAGATGGACAAACTGAAAGGGTGAATCAAATTTTGGAGAACATGCTGAGAGCTTGTGTATTGTTCCAAGGGAAATGGGAAGATGATTTGCCTTTGCTGGAATTCTCTTATAACAACAGTTATCAATCCACCATCAAAATGGCCCCATTTGAGGCTCTGTACGGGAGAAAATGTAGAACCCCGTTGTGCTGGAGTGATTTAGATGAGGCACTGATTATAGGTCCTGAAATGATTCAAGAGACCACTAAGACAATAAAAAAGATTCAGGAGCATATCAGGGTTGCCCAAAGTCGACAGAAAAGTTATGCAGACAAAAGAAGAAGGCCTCTAGAGTTTCAAGTAGGTGATAAAGTTTTTCTAAAAGTTTCACCAACTAGAGGTGTGAAGAGGTTTGGAGTACGGGGCAAATTGAGTTCGAGGTACATTGGACCTTATGAAATCATTGAAAGGTTGAACCCCGTCGCTTATCGTCTAGAGTTGCCTATCGAACTTGAGCACGTGCATAACGTGTTTCATATCTCTTAGCTTCGAAAATATACTCCAGATCCAAACCATACCATTGTATCTGAACCTATCGATATCGCTGAAGATCTAGTATATGAAGAGCATCCTGTTCAAATACTAGATCGCAGGATCAAACACCTGCGCAACAAGCAGATACCATTGGTCAAAGTACTCTAGATAAACCATACCTCCCAAGAAGCTACTTGGGAGACCGAGTAGGCAATGAAAGCCAAACACCCACATTTATTCGAGGTAACCCTGTTTGTTATGGTTAAGTTCATCAGTTTCGAGGACGAAACTTTTTAAGGTGGAAAGACTGTAATAGTCCGACCCTAAATTATGCTTATTAATTTCATTTCATTAATCCATGGGATTAATATCATTTCATTTACATAATTTCTTTTATTATTCTAATGGACATTTCCAGATAGGCCCTCACTTTGCAATTCGGGATTTTGTTTTAGTTGAATTTGAAAATCGAGTTAGGCCTTGATATTTATGAATTTAATGTTTAAAATTCTTTTTCATGGCACCACAACCATTTAATGTTGAAAAAAAAAATAAAAATATCTCAAACGCACTCGGTTTCAGTTCTTTCTCTAAACCCGAGCTCGTTTAAGGCCGATTTCGACGCAACAAGACTTGACCTTTATTTGTTTAGCTAAACCCTCTTAATTAAGCCTTAATCAAGCTTGATAATTTTCACTTTTCTATTTTTATTTGCAGCCAAGTAAATCTTGTATAAATTGTAAAATTTTCATTTTATTTTCATTTTACACCAAGCTTTCAAGAGACTTTCTCTCTTTTCCCTCTCCTCCTTCTCTCTCTACTTGGCACAGTAGCAGCAAACCACCCTCCCAGCCACCTTTCAACCACCAAAAACCCATAAAACATCCCCCACTCACCAGCCCCGAACACCTCTTTCACTTCTGTAAGCATCAAGAATCATATCTACCTCTTTTTCAAGCTCAAAGTTAGTGTTATTTTCACCCCTATGCTGATTTTTGTTTTGATTCTTGATCTTATTGGTTTTTATTTCTCATTTTGGTTGTTTTAGTGATGGATTATGCTGTTTTTATGGTATTAAGAATCATCTTGTTGATGGATTATGGTGGAGGATAAATTGGATGAGGCTAGGGTTAGGGTTTCATCTTGGTCATGCAAGCCTCTTGCTCAAGTGATGTTTATTGCTTGTTTTATCTTTGTTTTTGCTTATCTCTTCATATATTGAAGTTTGTTATGTTGTTTATGGTGTTTTGAAAAGTTGGGAGTGAGTTCAAAGTGACCCAAAGTTAGGGTTTTGTCCAAAATGCAAGAGTTGGACCAACTAATGTTAAATTTGAGGTGTGTGTGTTTATATGACTAGAAAAGGAGTTTTATTTGATATGAATATGAACAGGAATTATGTATGGTGTTTTTGTATGAGGTTGGGATGTAACAAAGTGTGTGTATATACTCTTAAGAAAGAGTTTAAGTTGAGGATTGGTGTAAAAAGTGAAGGAACAAACTAAAGCAGTGCTGCTAGAATTTTCAGAAAAACAGGACGAACTTTGGAACAAAACTGGTAATAATCAGCCAAGCCAAAAATTCTGATTTTTGGTGGGTACATAGTTCTAGATGTTAGCGTTAAAACAGTTTTTGAATTGCATTAATCCAAGGTCTCTGGAGGAAGTTATGGCCTTTTTACTAAACCTAGGCATAATGGATTTTCCAGCACTGAAACCTGATATGTTGGTGTTCTAACCCCATTTTATGGAATCTGTCGTGGAAATCTTGTTATGTGTCCTTCAAGAAAGTTTTGAAGGACCTCTTAAGCTTCACATATTGGGGTTTTAGGTCTCAATTCGAGGTCGAAAGTTTAAGTTCTGCTTTATTCTTTCCATACCCTCGTCATAAGCCCTTACCCCCTAAACTCGCTACCGTGCCTTAACTCAGCATTTCTATACTTTATTTAACTTCAGCATTTTAGTTTAATCTATTAACTGGTTTGTACAAATTCTTTATAAGCCTTTTCTTTTTATTTAAAGGTATCCATTGTGCTAATTTTATTCACATGTATTCATTATGAAAATAAGTTCATTTCTAACCTCATATGCCTATAATGAGTTTTGAACAGAATCAACGCCTAAGCTCTCATTCTCTCCATTTTAGTGCATCTATTTACTTTGTGATCTAGCTTTTAAAAGCCCCAGGTACGTTCATTAACTGTATCTTTAGAAATCAATACGTATTTATCGAAATTGTAATGTTTTGGTAAGTACATCAATGAATCAATTGAATCAGTGATTTATCATATAATTAGTGACCCCATGAGTTATCAGTTACAGGGCATTGCCCTCCAGTTACTTGCGCGGCCTCAGGTGAGGTCTTCCGGTCGGCTTGGCAGGTGTACACCTATACATAGATCGTAATAGTTACCAAGGGGTGCACTAACAGATAATAATTGGCAATTTTGCTTTATATACATCTCATTCCCTGTTTTAAAATCAAAATGAATTGCAAAGCGAGCCCTCATAATTTCTTTTTCAGTGAATCTTTATCAGTACAGGGATGCATGTACAGATGTTTGGCTCACAGTTCGAAATGTTTTTGTGTTTTATTTTAGGAAAGTGTTCAATAAACCGTTCTCAGGCGGGCAGGGAGGCTGAAGGTGATAAATAAGTCAGAACCATCCATGTGATTAGCGGATGGAAGAGCTAAGATGCTTTCATGCCTTATTGTGGTGCATTTTGGTGTTCTAGCTATATATCTGAACTACAACATGTATTTTGGTGTTACAACTGTATAATTAAACTGAATTATATATGTTGATGTAACCTTGATGTAACCTTGGGAAGTTAGAATCATTCCTGTATGTAATTAAATGGTTTGAATGGACGTGATTGCCCTTTGAGGATAAACTTTGATTTTATGGCTCAATTTTCATATTCAAGTGAAGCCTTGTCTTTGCGGACGGCGGTAACGCCCAATCATGGATTTCTTGGTGTTAAGCTTAGGTAGGTAAATGCAGTTATGCTTTATGTATCATTGGGGCGTTACACAAGTTAGGTCATTTAAGGGGGAAATGAATATTCATAGACTTTCATGGAGCTTTTAGCTTGATGAATGAGAAAGAAGAAGGCTTGGGAGCTTGTTTATGAGCTTTGAATCAATTATGGATTTTACAAACAAAATACCAAGTTTAGTGAGTTTAATAGCTTATATTTAGTTCAATGACTCGTTTGGGGGGAATTCTATGTTTAATGGATTCATTAATGAAATATGAGAAGTGAGGAGAGTTGTGACTCATAAATCATATTTATCAAGCTAAGTTATTGCAGTTCATGCTATTTTGAACCAAGATATATCTCTCTTGGCCTCAAACCTCTATTACTTACTCAATTCAGAATGTATCAAATGTAGTTTTCAAGCTAATTTAGTGTACTCGTTGTTAGCTTGAACCAAGCTATACATCAGGGAGCCTTAAACCCGTATCAGCAACCTATTTTAGAAAAGGTCAAAACCACTCCCCCATTCGTCACCATCAAGCCCTTTTCCTTTGTAATCTCATTTAGCACATTATGGTCTACTTTAATTTCATTTACTTTATATCGGATTTAATTAGTTTTATCAATTCAGTTACGAAGTTATATTGAAATACCCAAGTTATGTACACCATTTAATTAATCAATTTTTATTATACATAGTTTTATTTACTCAATTGTGTGAGCAAGGATCATTTACTGACTACACATACCAACAATGACATGTATGAAATAGAGTCAATGCTTTGTTATCGTTCCCCGTTATGCATAAGTGTTATCAAGTCAGAACATATTTATCAAGTCAGATGACATTTATGAAACAATTGACTTGTATTAAGTCAGATGACATTTTTAAAGACTAAATGTACGTCCATTGCATGTATCTTCAGAAAGCAGAACATGTTTATCAACTTAAAACTCTTAATGAGTTTATCAATAAATCAGTTTATACAGTGATTTGCCGTTTAACTCGTGACCCTGTCAGTTATTATCTATAGGGCATCATCCCATCATTTACCCGCGCGACTTCAGGTCAACTCTTGATCGGATTGGCAGGTGTACACCTATGTATAGTTCATATCATTGGAAGGGGTTCACATCCAGATAATAATGAGCAATTCAGTTTCATATTAGTTTCATTTTCATTGTTATTGCAAATTAAATAAATTGCAAAGGCGAGTACCCATCAACAGTGTTTCTGTGCTCATTTTACAATACACGAATGCATGTACTGAGTTTTTGCTCACATTTTCGAATTACTTTCATGTTTTCCAATTTGGGTGATGAAGTATCACATGTTTCTCCATTTAGCAAGCCCTTTTGGAAGTCATCAGATGATCACAGTGAATTTAGCATAGCGTGAATGTTGGGTTCGACCTCAGGGTCAAGTTGGGTCTTTATTCAATATACTTGTGTAGTGTGGGCTGCGACTTAGCCCATAGTATGATTAAGTCAATTGTATTGAAGTTGAACTAGGACTTTGGTCTTAGAGTGTTTCAGTTCAATAGATATTGTGATGTAGACATGAGTTGTAAGATTAAATGGTTTCAATGAGCCTTGTCCTTATCGAGACGGCGGTATCGCCCTCCTATCATTAAGTCTTCCGCTACAGTTTTCCGTAAATCATGTCATTAGCATTTTAGGGGTGTTAGAAGTTAAGAGGAATATTGTTGATAAAGAATTCTCTGTTGCCTGATGATCATTTCTTAGACAACTTTGTTGGAGGATTAAGGCCATACCTTAAATATTTTGTTAGAGCTTTCACCTCAAGACAGTGTCAGAAGTTGTTGCATATGCTAGGTGCTGAGAAGACACCGTACATGCTCTGAAATCCAAGAAAAGAACTATAGTTTTACTACTCCAAATCCAAAACCCTTATTACTGAATCCCAGTAAACTTGTGGCATCTTTTGATAGGCTAAACATATAAGAAACACACCTAAATTTATCCTTGTGCAGAAAGGGATATGAGAATGCTAAGGGTTTATGCGATTAATGTGATAAACCTTATGAGAGAGGGCATAAGTGCAATAATAAAATTACCCAACTATTGCTTGTGGAAGTACTTGGTATTGTTATAGCTGATGTTGTGTGGAATGAAGAGGAGTTTGAACAAGCTAATTTAATCCTTTATATTTTAGTTAATGCACTAAATGGAAATCATGGTCATTCAAACTCAATATGCAAAGGATTATAGGGACCTAATTAAGTAAACTACGAAGGACAAGTTCCCAAGCCTAGTGGTTGAAGAGTTGATTGATGAGCTAGCAAGAGTTGTTGTGTT
>JACYFF010031959.1:44026612-44043508 GCA_017589665.1 Selenicereus undatus | reverse complement strand
CTAGTGGTTGAAGAGTTGATTGATGAGCTAGCAAGAGTTGTTGTGTTTAGTAAGATAGACCTAAGTTTTGGATATCACTAGCTCAAAGTGTCTGCAGATGACATACACAAAACAATCATTAAAACCCATAATGGACACTGTGAATTTTTGGTGATGCCATTTAGCTTAGTCAACACACCAGCCACTTTCCAAGGCTTAATCCATCATGTATTCAAGCCTTTCTTAAGGAAGTGTGTCTGCGTGTTGATGGAACGCTTGTGCAGTAAGCACATACAAGATAAAATTTAGCATTTGAGAACTGTATTGCTTACCATGAGATAGATTTTTTGCTGGCAAAGAGAAGTAAATGTGCCTTTGGAGTGACAATAGTTGAGTGTCTGGGGCATTTCCTGAAGAAGGGGTGTCCATTGATCCAAGTAAGGTTGAGGTAGTCCAGGAATGGCTAGTTCTTAAAAGCATCCAAGAATTGATAACTTTTTTGAGGGGTTAGCTGGATATTATGAAGTTTGTGAAAGACTAGAATTCTTTAGTGCACCACTTACTTCTCAACTTAAAAAAAGAGCTTTCATGTGGATTGAAGAAGCTACTTATGCTTTCCAAACTTTAAAGCATGCTCTGTGTTATGCACCTATTGTTGCAGTGCCTAATATTTCTAAAATATTTATAGTTGAGGCTATTGCTTCACTACATGGTATTAGTGAAGTTTTGATCCAAGAACATAGACCTATAACCTTTATAAGTAGGACTCTAGGGCCCAAGTGGCAAAAGCTATAAATGTATTGAAAAGAATTGTTGGCTGTGGTTTTTGCTATTCAAAAATAAAAATAGTACTTGGTTCACCAACCTCTTATTTTCGAAACTAATCAAAGGAGCCTTAAGTGGTTACTGGAAAACAAGGTATCCACATCATTTCAACAATTTTGGCTTTCAAAATTGATGGGGTATTTTCATGAGATTCAATATAAGAGTGGCAAAGACAATGTGGCTTCCGCTGCATTGTTTGGAGTGATAGGAGTAGAAATTTTGTGTGCTATATTCAACATAGAAGCTACCTTATTAGATGATATTCAGGAGAGTTTACAATTAGATCCTACCTTACAAGTAGCGATGGGTTTGGGGTGGGTGGAGCCATACTCGCACCCATACCATTTTTTGAAATCACCCCCATACCTATAAGGTTTTTAAAATCCATACCCTATTGGTACCCATCGGGTGCTTCTGGTATTTTGGTTTTTATTCAGGTACATATACCTTGCAAAACACAATACCTATCGAGTTAATTAAGTTTAAATTTTAAAGATTCAAAACTAAATAAAGAATACTTTATACACAGATTTCCTGCTTTCTTTTATAAAATTCTAGTGGAATAACATTAGGAATAAGCAAAGGCATAAAGTAGAGTGTAGAAGTATAAGCTGGACACTTAAAATGCATAGTGTACCTACAAAATATCAAATTTATGGGTAGTTGGATGGCTAGCTGGAAATTTACACAAAGCAATTGGATTTGAGTGCACAATACATATTTAGATCCTAAAACTCAAAGCACCAAACCACCACATGGTCCATACCAACAACCAACTCATAAGGTCTTTGGATCTAGGTACACCATAGATATTAAAGTTATGAAATTAGGCAACACTACATCAACATCAAACTTAACACCAACATAAACTGAAACGTCTAAGCAGCATATAAATCAAAGGCTCATTAAGCACCAAAGGCACCAACATCACACCATCAACAACAAGCCATCATGGAGCCTCCATTCCAACATCACTTCTTGATTCTTACAGAATTGGTTAAATAATAAAGTTTTAGATAACATTAATGTGATTTACATAGTTTAATATAGCAAATTAAGAAAAATGCTTGAACGAATAAAAATATGACATTACTTACTAGATCAACAACTTCACTAATTTTCCCACCATTAGAATTTGAATCATCGAGTACAACAGTGACAACTAAAGAACTCTCCAATTTAGTAGCTACGAGAAAGTTTTCCAAGTTAGGCATTTAGAATTTTAAACCTAAAATTACATGAGCTCTGAAGAAAGAAAGAAAGCAAGCAACATACATTACCTTTAGAGGTTTCTCCAATCATCCAATTTTGTAAGCACATCAATGCTTCCATGGTTTTGGCACGCAATCTTGAGCGACATAGACTAAACACCCATCCTCCCATACTAAATGTAGTTTTAGAAGCTACTTTAGAAGCTAGAATTGCTAGTATAGCTCTAGTGGTCATCCTCAATGTTGGATACTTGAAATCTTTCTTCCGAAAATCTAATACATCGAAAATTTTTATATCATGCATCACATCCTCCTCCAAGTAGTGATCTAACTTGAATCTCAAGTTGACCTTCCTTTTCTTGGTTTTCTTATGTGCGACAAACTTGTCTTAGCAATCTTCTTCTTTAAAAAGCGTTTTTGGGGGAATGAAAAGTCGCCAGTTGGGCTCAGAGTAGAATGAGTTGGATACTCAAGTATTGGAACTTCAACTTTTCTATCCACATACTCCACTAAGAGTTCAGACAACAAGGAGGTTATTTTTTCAATCTCCCTAGTAGTGCCACCTTCGTAGATTTCCTTGAAGTAAAAGTCCACACAATCCATTTTATTCCTTGGATCTAACATTGAAGAAATTGCTAATCGCCCATTCATTTCAATCCAGTATTAATGAAACTTATAAGTCATTCTAGATGTCATAGCCACAGTAATCTCAACAACAGATCTCAATCAACTTTCAAGTTTAATTTAATCTCACAAATAAGCCTAAAGAGCAAGTTGGCAGTGGAAAAATTTCTTCTAGATATCAATAAAGTCATATTATAGAAGATCTTGAATTTTTCACATATCAGCTTGACAAGTTTTCAATCATTGGCACTAGGTAAAGAACAATTTAGCCTCCTATTTGTATGTTTCAATCTCTTAAAGTTTTCCTTATAAGGCAAAGATGCCTTAGGCATCAAATAAGTGGTGTTCCAACGAGTCTTACAATCAAGATGAATATTTTTAGTTAACTGAATTTCAAAACCCGAGTTGAGTCCCCAAACTTTTCATATCTTTTAGGGTTGCAACCCAGAAGATAATACAATCATGAATTCTCTCAATCCCATAACCAATCACATCCAATTCATCTTTTGCAATCAATTTTAAAATGTGAGCACTACATTGCATTGCAAGAATTTAGTACCGAGCATGAGAAAACTAATTTCAAACTTCCCAAGCAAGATATCAATCATGGAATCATTTGTTTTACAATTATCCACAACAATAGAAGAAATCTTATTTTCAAATTATGTTGAAACACAGATTGATCCATGAGAATGTTTGCGAGAACATTACTTGAATATGGATGTGGCATGTAGATTAATCTAGATATCATTATTTAAAGCACATTTAGATATCATTATTTAAAGCACATTGATAGCACATTAAAATAAGAATACAAACAATGCCACATTATCAAGAATTCTAATTATTAAAGACACAATATTAACCATTTTTTATCAATAAATGTAAATAAGCATACCTGAAAGTACGATTATTAAGGATCCAATCATCATCTACAAAATGTGCTGTCATTGCTATGTACCCTTCTTCCGATTAAAAGTCGTCCATAAATCAGTAGTCACTACAACCCTACCTAGATTTACCTTCAACAACTTCTTCAAAATAATCTTTCCATCATCAAACATTTTCAAAACATCCGTCCTTAATGTCCGACAAGATATCATTACAAAATTAGGATTTAGGCCACTAACAAATTGCCTAAAGCCAAGACGATCAACCACGGACAAAGGATATTCACAGTAACAATCATCTCACCTAAATCTTGCCTTGCCTTTTTTTATTGAACTCAAAGTTTTCTCATCTCCTCTCTGCAGTCTTTCTAGTGTTCAATCTCAATGTTTGCTATCCACAAGTGCACAATTTCCTCATTACACAAGAATTCAACAAATGGCCACTTAAATGCTTAGTTTTATGTGACCATTTAGCAGAGAGTCTTTGTTTACAATGCATACAGCTCTTCTCCTCCCTAGCACCCTCACATTCGAGCTCAAACTCATGCTGTACCCAAGAAGTTTGTTTTTACCTTAACTTACGGCAGAAACATCAGTCTTCATTAAGTTTCAGCGCTAAGCCCGCTTCTTTTTACCTTGGTTATGGATGAAAGGTACCATGGCATGTTGTTTGGTGATGAAATAGTCCTTATCAATGAGACCAGAGAAGCGGTTAATGTTAAGTTAGAGCAGTGAAGAGACACCCTTGAAGCTAAAGGTTTTAGGTTGAGTAGGTCAAAGACTAAGTACTTAGAATGCAGATTTAGTGAGGGGGGACGTGGTATGGAAGACGGGGTGATCATCTACTGTGTCAATATACCTAGGGTTGAGAAGTTTTGATGCCTGGGCATGATTCAAAAATAAGGGTATATTGATGAAGACATTAACCACCGAATAAAGGTAGGATGGCAAAAATAGCGAAAAAGCAAGGATGCTCCATTGAGGAGATGTAAAAAGATTGGGCTATCGGGATGTAGAAGGGGGTAGGGTAGACCAAGGAAGAGCTAAAGCAAGATGATCAAAAATTATCTGAAAACCTTAGGGTTAATGGAGGACATAACTTAGGACAGGAAGCTATGAAGATCTAGGATTAAGGTTGCCGACTTTAAGTAATGCGTCTCTAGCCCTTCCGAGAGTTGTTGAGGGCGCTTAAAGTGCGAAAGCTTGAAGTTCGCTATCACACTGGGAGGTGGTTGTTGTTGTTTGTTGCAGGGACATTAGAAGTGTTTGCCTCATCTACTTGTTCATCATATACTTCTACAACTCGAGGTGCTCCACCTCCACAGCATGGAGGACGTGGAGGGTGGCGTGCCTATTCAACAAAACATTATGATATTTTATACCCTTTTATTATCTAATTTTTGTTCGAAATAAATTATTAATTTAAGATTTTAATATTTGTTTTATTTATTTTGTAGGGATTGGAACACCGAATAAAATGAATAAAATGCATTGAAGTTTGGACCAAGAGAAGGGAAAAGAATGAAATAGGCCCAGCAGAGCCAAGTCCCATTCCCCTGCCCAGACCCGGTCCCCCTCTTGTTCTTCTTTTTTTTAAGTTTTTTTTTCCTGGTTTTGTTTCTCTAGGCCAGCTCAGCTACTGTCAGCCCCATCTCCCCTATCTCTCTTTCACTTAATTGATCACGTGCCAGGCACGTGACACAGCAGCCCCCCCTTTGGCCTTCTTCTTCTTTTTCGTTCCTTCCCAGCTCCACGAACAGGGCCATAAATAGAACTCTTCGGCTTCTCCATAACCGGCCATCGCTATCTTCCTTTTTCCTCTCATTCAATTCTCCGTTACACTATCTCTATCTCTTCCATCATTATCCATCATAATCACCATCTTCAAGACTACGGTTATGGAAAATGGAGGGACCAAGGGGTGGCTCAAATGGAGGTTACAAAAGTCGAATGGCAGAGTAACTGGCAGGAGCGTAGCAGGTGGAGAGTGGAGAGTAGAGAGTACATGGGCAGAGTTTATTTTCATGCTTTTGTTTATTTTTCGTTCTCCTTTTACAGTTTGAGATCCATTCTTAGCAATTGAAAATTGGTGTAATTAGCCTAAGTTTAGTTCAAAACGAAAGAGAACTCTAATTTTGCAAGTGAATTTGTGAGTTCTTCAGTTCAAATTCGTGCATTGGAAGCTAGCTCTTACAACTCTGGTGCTCTGTTTCGTGTCCCTCTGTGTGTTTCATGTTCAAAACGAAAGAGAACCTGTGTTTCGTTTATTTAAGTTGATGCAATAATTGCAACCAAGTGTTGGTGGCCTGAACTATCCGCAATTTGGTGCTTTAATTTTCTTTTGGTGGCCTCCATTGCGAGCTAGCATATTTCTCCCAGCATCGTCAATTAATTTGGTTTATAAATTTATTGTAAGTTGGTTGATTTTAGTATCTAATTTCAATTTATGTTAGAATTTTTGGTAGCCTAATTTTATAACTCATCCCTGAGGATCGACAGTTTCAAGTATTACAATATTAAACCGTATACTTGCGGAAAAAATCACGACAAGTTTTTGGCGCTGTTGCCAGGGATGGCGTTGTGAAATTTGCTTAAATCGAGTCGTAGTTTAATTATTAGAGTCGTTAGAGTCGTTTTCGGTTTTTAGTTTTAGTTGAGTCGTTATTTCATTTAGTTTAGTTTTATTTTTGAATTTAGTTTATATTTTGATTTCGATTTTTTTTTGTCAATGTTAGTTTAATTTTAATTTTTTGATGCTATTCATTGCTGAAAAAACAGTACTAATAAGTTGGTTTATGTGCAGTGAAAAAATTCAAGGTTGAACTGATCCAAAAATATTTACAGTGTAGATTTTGCAGCAATTGTTGCATTCTATTTGAATTTTTTGGACCTGTTCTGGTGTCATTTCCGCTATGATAATATTTTTCCTAGATTTAAAATCATTTTTAGAGTGCGTAAGAATTTTTCTAGAATTTTGAGAACTGTTCAGATTTTTTTGTGAATTTTAGAATTAATATTCTGCTTGCATTTTTCTGCGCTATTCAGGGATTGAAAAAATTTGGGAAAAATTATATTTATGTCCTTTGTGATTGTATGGACGTTTCTGTATATTTAGTGCTTATTTTAGGAGTTTTATTTTTGATTTTAATTTTATTCTTAGAATTAAGGTGTTCAGGTGTAGTTTTATTTCTTATTTTCTTGTAGTTTCTTTGTGTTTGTGCTTTTGTTTTCAGTTTTTTTAATTTTATATTTTAATAGTGTTTTTTTAGTTTTATCATTCATTGTGCTGTTTTGTGATAGAAGAAAAAAAAAATTAAAATCAAAAAAATTAGAAAAAATAAAAACCAAAACTAGAACCTTGGGTGAGAGTGTTGGATTTATATGACTTGTTGGGTTAGAAATCCTGAAAATCATGGACTTTTTAGGAGTGAACTCGACCCTGACTTAGAACCCGAACCAGAACCCAAGCTTGAATTAGAAGAAATGGCATAAGAAAGACCTTTGAGTGATATCTTCTGTCCCCCTAGGACTGTTTTGCCATCTTGCTTCACTATACCTGACCTTGGACCCAATGTGACCTTCGAATTAAGACCTCACTATACTCAGATGCTCCCTATATTCACTGGCTTAGAGGATGCTTATTTGTTTTTGAGGGAATTCAAAGAAGTCTGTTCTATGATGCATTTTCCTAATATTCCCATTGATGTTGTGCACATGAAATTAATTCCGTTTGCTTTGAAAGATTCTGCTAAACGTTGGATGTATGACTTGGCTGCTAATTCTGTAACTTCTTGGAATGATTTTGTGAAATTGTTCTTAAGAAAATATTTTCCTATTGCCAAGACTGTTAAGCTAAGGAATGAAATCAATCAATTTGTGCAACTAGATAGGGAATCATTTTGGAAATATTTTGATAGGTTTAAGAATTTGTTGTCTCAATGTCCCCATCATGGTTTAGACCAGGCACGTTTGTGTCAGATTGTTTATGAAGGACTTGACCAACAGACTAGGACCATGGTAGAGTCTATGTGTCAGAGTGTCCTTCTTTCTAAGAGCGCCACAAATGCTTGGGAATTTTTAGAGGACTTAGCTGAGACAACTATGTACTGGGAAACCGCTCAGGATGACAGCTTAAGTTCTAGGATTGCAAGGGGTGGGTTACATTCTGTCTCTGATGTGAGTCACTTAGAGTCTAAGATTGCTACTTTAGAAAACATGTTGAAAGGATTGACTCCACAACTGACTCAGTTATCCCAAACTTCTTTAGTGTCTTGCTCTCATTGTCAAGCCTTAGATTATTCATTGAGTGCTTGTCCCTACTTTTCTCACCAGTTAGCAATTGGGCAAGAGCAAGCGAGTATGGCCTTCCAGAGACCTAAGAACGACCCTTTTTCTCCTTTTTACAATCCAGGGTGGAGAAATCACCCTAACTTCTCTTGGAGTAATGGACCAAATGTTGCGGTTCCTAACTCCCAGCCTGTCTCTCACCCTTCTAGTTCCTTTCAGAGACCAGTTTTTTCAGGTGTACCTAATGCACCTAGACCTCCACCTCCTGTAGCTCAAGTTCAACCTCCTCCTGGTTACAGTGATATTGATAAAATGGAGAGGAGAATTAATAATAATGTGGAGAGAATGATTAATGCTAACATGGAAAGAATGATGAGAATGATGACTGAACAGTTTTTCCAGTTAGCATCTTCATCTAGGAAGCCAGACACTTTTCCAAGTTAGCCTGAGGTGAACCCTAAGGGTCACGCATCTTCTTCTTCAGGTAACCCTAGTGAGCATGTGAGGAAAGTGAACGCAGTGATATCTCTTTGTTCTGGTCGAGAGATTGATAACCAAGTTAGAAGTCCTAATGAGCCCTGTAGGTATCCTCACCAATTCTTCGAGAAATCTTCTTCTTCTTCTTCACCTCCAGAGACTGGCTCATCTAGTGAGTCAGGGGATGCTACTAATGGTATCCCCAATGATTATGATTCTCACCATCTTCCAGAGTCACTGTCTAAGGAAGAGGAGCTTAAAAAGAAAGACTCATCTGAGTCAGTTGACCCTTCTCCTTCTAAGGGTCCTCCTCCTTCTTCTTCTTCTCCTCTTTCTTCTTCTGAGAAAGTCCATATGCCTTTACCCCCTTTTCCCCATAAGCTTAACAAGAAAGACCAAGCTTATGTTGAGAAGATGAGAGAGACCTTCTCTCAAGTCACGATCAACATTCCTTTGCTTGATGCTATTCAGCAGATGCCTCCATATGCTAGGTTTTTAAAGGATCTATGCACAACCAAGAGAGCTACCAATGTCCCTAGGAAGGCTTTCTTAGCCTCTAGTGCTAGTTCTATTCTATCTCATCATATTCCAGTGAAGTATAAGGACCCTGGTTACCCTACTATTTCTATAGTTATAGGGGACCGGCTATTCATAGAGCCTTACTTGATTTAGGGGCTAGTGTCTACTTGATTCCTTTCACTGAGTATGAGAGGCTAGGGTTAGGTGAGCTTAAGCCTACTAAGATGGTTATTCAATTAGCTGATAGGTCGACCAGATTGCCTAGGGGGATAGTTGAGGATGTGCTGATCCGAGTGGGTGAATTCATTTACCCTGTGGACTTTGTTGTGATTGAGACTGAGACAGTGTCTAAGTTATCTAATCAAGTCCCTGTGATTCTAGGACGCCCTTTCTTGGCCACTGCCAATGCCCACATTAATTGCAGGAATGACATGATGAGACTGTCTTTTGGCAACATGACCTTAGAGCTTAACATTTTTAATTTGAAAAGACAACCCTCTAGTTTTGATGATATGGAGTTCTCTACTCTTCACTGGGTAGAGGATTCTATACTTGATGATGCTTGTGATGATGTGTTTGCTGTTAAGTATGAGTCCTTTCTTATGAATGATGAGCCTGAGTATGATGCTTTTGAGTTTGATGACTTGTACTCAACTGCTGATTGCTTGCTCACTGCTGCTTTTGAATCTGCTTTTGAAACTGTTTCCCCCCCTGCTCTTGAACTGAAACCCCTTCCGGATTCTCTCAAGTATGCATTTCTAGGCCCCACTAAATCTTTGTCTGTCATTATTGCTTCTGACCTAGACGGGGACCAAGAGACTAAATTGATTGCCCTACTTGGAGAGAACAAGGAAGCTTTGGGTTAGACCTTAGGGGATATTAAGGGTAGTAGTCCTTCCATTGTGCAACATAGGATTCATCTAGAGGACAATGCTAAGCCCTATCGTGACCGTCAAAGGCGTTTGAACCCTAAGTAGTTAGGAAAGAAGTGCTAAAGTGGTTAGACCATGGGATTATCTATCCCATTTCTGATAGTAAGTGGGTTAGTCCTGTTCAAGTTGTTCCTAAGAAGACCAGGATCATCATGATTAAGAATGACAAGAACGAGTTAGTCCCTACTCGAGTGCAATCTGGGTGGCAGGTTTGCATAGATTATAGAAAATTGAATGCTGCCACTAGGAAAGACCACTTTCCCTTTCCTTTCTTAGACTAGATGTTAGAGAGGTTGGCTGGACATTCCTTCTATTGCTTTTTACATGGATACTCTGGCTATACCCAGATCTCTATTGTTCCTGAGGATCAGGAGAAGACTACTTTCACTTGTCCCTTTGGAACATATGCCTTTAGACGTATGCCTTTTGGACTGTGCAATGCCCCTGCTACCTTTCAGCGATGCATGATTTCCATTTTCTCAGATCTAGTTGAGCATTGCATGGAAATTTTCATGGATGACTTCTCTGTGTTTGGGCTTCCTTTGATGTCTGTTTGTTTAATCTGAGAAAAGTATTGGAAAGGTGTAGGGAGAAAAATTTGACTCTGAATTGGGAGAAATGCCATTTTATGGTTAGGAAGGGAATAGTCTTAGGCCAAGTTATTTCTAAAGATTGAATTGAGGTCGATAAGGCTAAGACTTATTCGTTAATCTTCCCCCTCCCACCTGTGTGAAAAAGGTAAGGTCTTTCGTTGGACATGCTGGCTTCTATCGTCGCTTCATTAAGGACTTTAGTAAAATTGCAAAGCCCTTATCCAACTTACTAGCTAAAGATGTGCCTTTTCACTTTTTTGATGAATGTCTTGAGGAAATTTTTAAGCTTAAGGAGGCCTTAACTTCTGCTTCTATTCTTCATCCTCCAATCTGCGGAGAATCATTTGAATTGATGTGTGATGCATCTGATTATGCTGTTGGGGTTGTTCTAGGACAGCTTGTTGATAAGAAGCCCCATGTAATGTACTATGCTAGTCATACTTTGAATGATGCCCAACTGAACTATACTGTGACTAAAAAAGAATTTTTGGTTGTGATCTTTGGGTTTGAAAAGTTTAGACCTTATCTGATTGGGTCTCATGTGATTGTTTATACTGATCATTCTGCTCTTAAGCATCTTCTTTCTAAGCAGGATGCTAAACCTAGACTGGCGAGATGGATATTGCTTTTGTAAGAGTTTGACTGTGAGATTAGGGATAAGAAAGGTTCTGAAAACCTTGTAGCTAATCATTTGTCTAGGATTCTTTATGATGGAGAGAGTGAGTTCACTGTTTCTGAGTGCTTCCCTGATGAGCAGTTGTATGTTGTCCACCTCGATCCTTGGTATTCTGACATTGTTAATTACTTGGTTGCCGATAGGATTCCTGAGAGTTGGACCAAGAATGATAGGGATAGGTTCTTTCACCTTGTGAAATTCTTTGTTTGGGATGACCCTTATTTGTTTAAGTACTGTTCTGACCAAATATTTAGGAGGTGTATTCCCGACCTTGAGATGAGAAGTGTCCTTTCTTTCTGTCAAGATCAAGCATGTGAGGGGCATTTTAGTGTTAGGAAGACTGCAGCCAAAGTTCTTCAATGTGGTTTCTACTGGCCTACTCTATTTAGGGATGCTTTTGAGTACTGTAAGAGTTGCCCTAAGTGCCAACAGTTGGGTAGAATAAGCAGGTAGGATATGATGCCACTGAACCCCATCATTGTGGTGGAGATTTTTGATGTGTGGGGTATAGACTTTATGGGACCATTTTCGTCATCTTTTGGGAATGAGTATATTTTGCTAGTTGTGGACTATGTGTCTAAATGGGTTGAAGTCATCCCTTCTAGGACTAATGATGCTAAAGTTGTTGTGAAGTTCTTGAAGGAGAACATCTTTGCTAGATTTGGCATGCCCCGTGCTATTATTAGTGATCAGGGTACCCATTTCAATAATAGGTCCTTTGATGCCTTACTGAAGAGGTATTCAATTGTCCATAGGCTTGCTACTCCCTATCATCCCCAAACCAGTGGCCAGGTTGAGGTGTCTAATAGACAAATTAAGCAGATTCTTGAAAAGACAGTGAGCCAGAATAGAAAGGATTGGGATGACAAACTCGTAGATGATCTTTGGGCCTATAGGAGACCTTTCAAAACTCCTTTGGGTATGTCACCTTATAGGGTTATTTATGGTAAGCCTTGTCATCTTCCTATGGAAATGGAGCATAGATCTTGATGGGCCATTCAGAAACTAAACTATGACTTGACTGAGGCTGGTGAGGAGCGTAGACTACAACTGAATGAGCTTGATGAGATTAGAGTCGAGGCTTATGAGAGTGCACATTCTTACAAAGAAAGGGCGAAGTTGTTTCATGATAGGCGTATCCTTCGGAGAGAGTTTGCCCCAGGCATGAAAGTGGTCTTGTATGACTCTAGGCTCTATTTGTTTCCAGGGAAGTTAAGGACCCGATGGACTGGTCCTTACATTGTCTCACGTATTTTTCCCTATGGTGCAGTCGAAATTCAGGACCCTGACAGTGGTGCCACTTTTAAGATGAATGGCCAAAGATTGAAGCAATTTCTAGAGTTGCCTAGCAAGGAAGATGTGGAGTGTCTAATACTCCGCGAGCCGAGTCCTCCTTAGTGATGTGTTGAGATGATAGCTTAGGTGTACTTAGCACCCGACCTGGTTTGCTAAGAACTGCTTTTCATCCCTTCTCCCTTTTACTCTTTTTCTTTTTTCCCTTTTCTTTTCTTTTGTATAGTTGGTTCTTTTTGTCTTTCTTTTGTATATGTTGATTATTTGGTTTTGAGTCGTGTCTTTGTGAGTCTTGTTTTCTTTGTTTTCTTTTTCAGTTTTATTTTGTGGTTTTATGTTTGGTTTTACTCCTAATGAAGACATTGCTCGGAATAGGTGTGGGGTTGGGGAAACTTTTGCACAAAAAAAAAATGAGAAAAAAAACAAATAAAAAAATTGTAAAAATCCAAAAAGATTTTTCTTTTATTTTGGGAAGCTTAGTATTTTTCTGATCAACTTAAATTCCTTGTGCTTGATTGTTAGCCTATATATACGCATGATGTGCTTCATAGGTCTCTGTCCTTGGTGTCGCATTTTTGGATCGAATTCTAATCCCATTTGTTCATTATCACTGTGTAATCCAATCCTTATTTATATCCTCATTGTCTTAAGGTTTTAGTTTTCCATCATGGGCTCCCCCACTTGTTTTAGAGACAATTACTTTGATTTTTGTCTTGAAAAACAAAAGAAAAAGAAAAAAAACTGAAAAAAAAGAAAGAGGAAGAGGAAATAAAATAAAATTTGGAAAGACAAGCAACCCTTTGAGGCATGCGCTACTGGGTGTTACCCTTTGAGGCAATATTGCTACTGGGAAAGCTTACTTCCTATATTGATTCATCAATAATGTAACTTTTGTTAATCAAGTGGGGTTGAGTTTGATTTTGGTAAACGTAAGCCTTAGGATGATGATACACATGCACACGAGCACAGGGAAGGATTCAAAGCATTCATGTACAAGTGGGGTGAAAAATTAGTACTTTGATGTCATTGACGAGGTAGAGAGTCTTGATGTGTACAATTTGTTTATATACGGGCCAATATCTTTGCTATGTGGGTGATTTAATTGATTAGAATGTGTATATATCTTTCCTCAGTTTTGTACATATTAATTTTGAAACAAAGTTTTTTGCGATTTTCTGTTTTTGTTTCCTTGTAAAGATTTTGTGGGTATATCTTCTGTAAACCCTCACGAGACCTTCCTTGTCTACTAGGGGTTTAAACGGCTTGTTGCACATGCTAAGTGTAACCGTGATTCCTACGAAAATGTGTTAGGAATTTTATTTTTCTAGGATTTTCGGTTTGTTTTACTCGAGGACGAGAAAAAGTTAGGTGTGGGGGTATTTGTTCAACCAAAATTTATGATATTTTATACCTTTTATTATCTAATTTTTGTTTGAAATAAATAATTAATTTAAGATTTTAATATTAGTTTTATTTATTTTGTAGGGATTGGAACATTGAAAAAAATGAATAAAATGCATTGAAATTTGGACCAAGAGAAGGGAAAAGAATGAAACAGGCCTAGCAGAACCAAGGCCCATTCCCTTGCCCAGACCTGATCCCCCTCTTGTGCTTCTTTTTTTTTAGTTTTTTTTTTCCTGGTTTTGTTTCTCTGGGCCGGCCCAGCTGCTGTCAGCCCCATCTCCCCCCTCTCTCTTTCACTTAATTGATCACATGCCAGGCACGTGACACAGCAACCCCCCCTTTGGCCTTCTTCTTCTTCTTCGTTCCTTCCCAGCTCCACGAACAGGGCCATAAATAAAACTCTTCGGCTTCCCCATAACCGGCCATGGCTATCTTCCTCTTTCCTCTCATTCAATTCTCCATTACACTATCTCTATCTCCTCCATCATTATCCATCATAATCACCATCTTCAAGACTACGGTTATGGAAAATGGAGGGACCAAGGGGTGGCTCAAATGGAGGTTACAAAATTCGAATGGCAGAGTAACTGGCAGGAGCGTAGCAGGTGGAGAGTAGAGAGTACATGGGCAAAGTTTATTTTCATGCTTTTGTTTATTTTTCGTTCTTCCTTTTACAGTTCCAGATTCGTTCTTAGCAATTGAAAATTGGTGTAATTAGCCTAAGTTTGGTTCAAAACGAAAGAGAACTCTAATTTTGCAGGTCAATTTGTAAGTTATTCGGTTCAAATTCGTGCATTGGAAGCTAGCTCTTACAACTTTGGTGCTCTGTTTCATGTCCCTCTGTTTGTTTCATGTTCCTCTGTTTCATGTTCAAAACGAAAGAGAACCTGTGTTTCGTTGATTTAAGTCGATGCAATAATTGCAACCAAGTGTTGGTGGCCTGAACTATCCGCAATTTGGCGCTTTGGTTTTCTTTTTGGCGGACCCCATTGCAAGCTAGTATATTTCTCCCAGGATCGTCAATTAATTTGGTTTATAAATTTATTGTAAGTTGGTTGATTTTAGCATCTAATTTCAATTTATGTTAGAATTTTTGGTCACCTAATTTTATAACTCATCCTTGAGGATCGACATTTTCAAGTATTACAACGTTAAACCGTATACTTGTGGAAAAAATCACAACAGTGCCGATGATGAAACTGGTGGTGGAGGATGCTATGGTGGTGGCAGCGAAAGGATGGGGTCTGATGTAGGGGTGGGAGTGCCGACAGTTGCAGGTTTACTATCATTGTCCATCTATTACAACATAATGAACAATAACAAAAACATGATCAATTCAATTATAGAAACAAAAATCCCAAATTAACATTTTTAAAGCAACCTGCTCATGAAGGAGTCAGCAATCAACATTTGTCACTAGACGCCCCAATATATATAAAGAAGAAAGGCCCAAATTTTAATGAGAATGAACAAATTTTAACGACAAAGACCAACATTTGTGCTCATCATTAAACGTAAGTTTGTAATTAAAAATAGTGGGCATAATGCCTATTATGCTAATTTGATGTTTTGAATTTGATTTTGTGGTGTCGTATGTTAACAAAGATCTTAAGTGGGTCTAATTGCAATTTAGTATCTTGTATTTGAAGTTTTGTTGGTTCAAAAATTACATCACCTAATTAATTTGGTTGGAAAGCTCAATATAGATAAGCCGAGTCCATAGTAGGTTATTTTTATTGTCAATTCAAAATCACCTCCCCCCCCCCAAAGTATTCTAACATAGAAGATGAATACTAAGAAATGAAGGAACAAAGTTTCATCAGTTAGTAGGCAAAGGTCTCTGATGTATTTGTCGAGGCCTCTAGCTATGGCTCAAATTGAGAGTCCAAGCTTTCACACCAAGGAAGACACAATATAGGAAAACAAGTGAAAGTGAGAACATGAAATGATGGTTGTGAGGCATCAAGTATGTGAGGGAGGAATGGAGTTTAGAATCAAGTGATTCTAAATGGGAAAACAAAAGATCTTTGGCATGAATTGATGTATAACACAAGGGGGGAATGCAACCAAGCCAAACAAGTAAAGAACTCAACTTGAAGCAAGCAAATTGGCAAGGTCGTGGGGTGGCAGCGTCGTTCCCTTAGGCACGGGTAGGCCGTGCCACTTTGCTGCCCACTTTGCCAAGCATCTTCTAATGTGCACGGTCTGGGGTGATTTTGTATTTGGAAGGAAAGCTATGCCAAAGGGAGTATTCTTAGCTTGAATTAAGCATGAACATGGACATAGGAAGGGTTATGGATGTGGAAATGGAAAAAAGAATCAAAGTTAAGATTCACTAACTTAAAATTAAAGCTAGCAAATCCACTCTAACTCTCTTGGAACTCCTTGAGTATAGAATCAAATGGATAGAACTAAACTTGGGGTTTGGATACAGAAACACCACCAAATCCAAGTTTAGGGCCCGTAACTTCGATTAAGATATAGGTGATACCACTTAATCTACGTTAAGACTCAGTTGGACACCACCTTAATTGGCCTAATTAAGGATAAGCAAGCAAGAGTTTGAAAAGAGAAAGCACTAAGCTCTCAAACTGATTTTTATCATTCAAATAAGGGTTGTGTTCTTCACGTGGCCATGGGGTGCCTTAAACAGGCATCAAAAGAATGGCCAATGCTAGAATGTACAAGCAAGTACACATGACTCTCACCTTTCCTTCCTAAGGAGGAAAAGGATTAAGAGCTAATTACAACCGGTTTGCTTAATACAATCACTAGCATATTTAACTAATCTAATACATCAAAACATGAAGTAAAACTATGTCTAAGCTTGTTATACGTCACTTAACACTAGCTTAAGCATTAATGCAACTAGCAAATGAAGGTAGAAGCATGTGCATAGCCGAAATTTCCCCTTCCCCTTTGCGGTTGGCCAATAGGAAGCAATGGACAACTTCTTTTGCAGTGCCTCTCTTATTGGTTCTTCTTCTCTAGGTTGCAACCATCATTTGACGTGTTGGGATCTGTTCCAAGTCTAGAGAAGGTTACCCAAGCTGTCAAAGTGAAGGAAACCCACCGGTGAGGGCAAAACAAACCGGCTATATGAACTGGGTTCTTGGGACAGTTTCTGGCCGGTTTTCTAGCAAGGTTTATGCATAGCAAAAGTGACCATGATTTGTATTTTAAACA
>JACYFF010031959.1:43973940-44026602 GCA_017589665.1 Selenicereus undatus | reverse complement strand
AGGGCCCGTAACTTCGATTAAGATACAGGTGATACCACTTAATCTAGATTAAGATTCACTTGAACACCACCTTAATTGGCCTAATTAAGGATAAGCAAGCAAGAGTTTGAAGAGAGAAAGCACTAAGCTCTCAAACTGATTTTTATCATTCAAATAAGGGTTGTGTTCTTCACGTGGACGTGGGGTGCCTTAAATAGGCATCTAAAGAATGGACAATGCTAGAAAGTACAAGCAAGTACAAATGACTCTCACCTTTCCTTACTAAGGAGGAAAAGGATTAAGAGCTAATTACAACCGGTTTGTACTTAATACAATCACTAGCATATTTAACTAATCTAATACATAAAAACAAGAAGTAAAACTATGTCTAAGCTTATTATACGTCACTTAAAACCAGCTTAAGCATTAATGCAACCAGCAAATGAAGGTAGAAGCATGTGCATAGCTGAAGTTTCGCCTTCCCCTTTGCGGCTGGCCGATAGGAAGCAACGGACAACTTCTTTCGCAACTCCTCTCTTTTTGGTTGTTCTTCTCTAGGTTGCAGCCATCATTTGACATGTTGGGATGTGTTCCAAGTCCAGAGAAGGGTACCCAAGCTGTTGAAGTGAAGGAAACCCACCAATGAGGGCAACAACAAACCGGCTATATGAACCGGGTTCTTGGGACAGTTTCTGGCCAGTTTTCTAGCAAGGTTTATGCATAGCAAAAGTGACCATGATTTGGATTTTAAACATGGGGGAATATTTTTAGGATGTTTATAAACCGCCCCCTACAAAGAAATCAAGGTTTGGATGTGTTTAAGTTGGGTAATTAAGCTCAAACTCTAAACCGTGCAGATTGGAGTGCAATCTGACCGGTTTGGGAAAACCCCTTGATTCTTCAACCTCTTGTGTTCATGATTGTAAATAAATGCTTGGACTTGATTGTACACTTCCTGAGGATTCCAAAAATGTATAATTACGTAACTTAAGCCTTCATATAGCTTAAGTTATGAGTTAAACAAAACTGTGCTTCTTCATGTCTTGCTGAGCAGTTTTGACACCTTGAGTTTAACTGATGATTTGAACAACCAAATGAAGTCCAAATTGAATGCAACTTGATTTGTTGGAAACCTTACATCTTGATCTTCAAATCCATGTAAAAATATCAGATTTAAACCTTGATGATGCATGCCGAATTTTGTACACAAAAGTGTGTCAGTGCTGGATTCGAACCCTTGCTCTGCAATTTTGAAGCTTATACAAAACTTGGATGAATTATTCATCCTTTAACCAGCAAAATACGATTACCTATCATGATTTGCATCTTTAAATCAAGGGGCATGGTGGGATATCCATCAGTCTCCATTGATGGCATTATGAGTGTGAGTCTCTGTCTTTCATCAATCTTTGTATATGCTAATCTTGCGCTATCAAAGTCCCTTCTTTGTGTATTAATTTAATTTCTTTTCATTATTTTATTAAGTCTTGTGCCTATGCATTGCAATTATCTTCATCCAATAATGAAGAAATTAAAATACCAATATTGGTCTAGTTTATATGAGCAGCTTTGAGATAAAAACAAAAGCTTTCAAGCAAATTGAACATATTAGGCAAAGAATGTGAGAGAAGGAGAACCCGGCATGGTGGGCAACTAGTGTAGGCAGTGCAACGACTGAGGAAGTGCAGCGGGTAATCAAACCAGACAGGCTGGTAGAGGGAGAGACACTAAGACAGAGAGAGGTGGCTCAGGTATGAGAAGTTGAGGCGTTGAGTGCGAGAAGCTGCCCACTACCAAGCGAGTTGTATTGAGCGAGTCCAAAGTAGCAGGAGCCGAGTAGTAGAAGATTGATAGAGTTAGGACTTTGGGAGTAGATGATGGGGAGTGGGATATGTGACTGGGTGAGTGAGCTAAATGAGACTTTGGGCCTTTTTTTAATTGAATCCCAATGCGCCTCTATCGGTCTGCCCCAAAAAATTTTAAAAGAAAATCGGGTATGTATATGGAGCAGGTTCGGGGATGGGCATGCCTGTACCCGAACCCAAACCCATTTTTAGCACACCTGCCCTATACCCATTTTTTCTCATTTTCTACACTCGTACCCACTATAAACGAAGTGGGTTCGGGTCGAATTTTTTGGGTTCAGTTAGAACTCCCATCCTGACCTACAAGACTATATCTAGCAGCTACAATAGAAAGTTATGATTCTACATGTCTTGTTCAACCCAAAATTATAATATTTCATATCCTTTTACTGCCTAATTTTTGCTCATAATAAATTAGTTGATTAGATTTTAAATATGGTTTTATTTATTTTTGTAGATATTATGGAGATTTGAATGAAATGAATAGAAGCTTGAAAATGGTGTTGGGTCAAAAGAAGAGGGAAAAAAGGGAAGAACACCAGGCCAGCAGCAGAGGCCAAGTCGCCCTTCTTTTCCCAACCATCTCTCTCTATTTGGCCATGTTTTTGTTTCACGGGTCGGGCCCAGTCTCATGGCACATTTGCTACAAACTGAAGCCCAGCACACCTTGTTCCCCTCCCTTTCTTAGTCCCGTACTTCCTTCTTGACCTGTCTGACCACCTTCTTCTTCTCTAGCTAGCCCTCGCCCAGGCGTTCGGCCAGCCAAGGCCCAAGTACCTTCCCAGTCCAGCTTTTCTCCCTCATTTATTCACCCACATGCCAATCACATGAGTCGGCCTTCTCTCCCCCTTTTTCTTCTTCCTTCTTCCTTAACAGGACCCTAGAACCCTGAGAGCTTTTGCACGCTTTTGCTTCATCTTCCCATAACTGTGGCTGTCTATCTCTTCCATCATTCATCACATTCCCACCATCCGTTACTTAGCATCAATCATTAGTTTGGGGTTACGGGTTGAACATTAGCTTAAGTTTAATATCATTAATCAAGGGGAGATTGGCTGCATTTTGCGGCTACAAAATGGACGGCAGAGAGAATAGACATGAGAGATTAGGCTTTAATTTTCGTTCTCTTACTTGTTTTCATTTTTGTTTCAGATTCATTCATCTAAGCTCTCAAAAATTTGTATTGTTCTTAAGCTATTGTTTAATCTATAGAGATTTTAAGGACTTGAAGTTGAATTCACCAGGTTTTGTACCAACATCAAGCTTAGTTTTCACTACCTTTTCTGATTTGTGGGATTGGGTTTGGTGTTGTGGTGATTCTTGATTATTGATTTCATTTGGGTCTCTGCGGATTTGGAGTTCAATTGTGCTACCAAGCTTCTGATTTGGTTTCCATCTCCCTAGTGCTGCTTTGGTCTGCGCATCTTCACTTGTTCTCTGGTTTCTGTCTGTTTTTTTCTTAGTTGAATTATAAAGTATGTTGAGTTCCAGATTTGGTGATGATGTTTTCAGGTTAATTGATACTTCTTTTCATGGTTGACTAAAATATTTCAGGTTCAATGTTCCAATTTAGTTAGTGGTTATGCGTGAACTTCATTAGTAAAAGTCTAGTGAGTTGTAGTTAGTTGTAGAAAAAAATCCAACAAGTTTACGCAAATCACGTAGTTGTTAGATTTAAACTAATAATTATTTTTCGTTAACCTAGTTAAAACATGCTAGTTTAGGTCATTAGTAATCCAGTTTCACAATGCTTCCCTAAGGATCGACACCCGTAAGTGCTTCGACAATAAACCATGTGCTTGTGAATTTCACAACTAGTTTTTGGCACCATTGCCGGGAATGAGTTTTTGAGATTAGGTTGCGTTGAGTCATTGTCATTTGAGTCGTTTTTGTTTTCGTTCGTATTTTTAAATATTGATTTTGTGTGTGTTGGTTTAGGTCTTGGTTTAGTTTAAGTTTTAGTGTAGATTTCTTTAATTTTGATTTTTGATTTGAGTTAGTATTTTGATTTTGTTTTTTTATTTTCGGTCAATTTAATCATGACTTCTAGTTATTATTTGGTTGGGGGAAAAAAACAGTACTAACAAATCTAGTTTGGTACAAAAATAGAAAAAAGGGGAAAAAATTCTTGAGCAGGTTTTCATGTTTTTCATATTCTTTTGGATTTATTCATAGTAGTTCTAGTTTGAATTCTGTTGATATGATATTTTTAGTGGATTCTCCATGATTTTTAGAGTCCAAATGAAGTTTTGTGTGATTTTTAGGATATTTTGAAATTTTTTGTGATTTTTATAAATAATGTTCTGTTGGGAATTTTCTGCATTGCTCTGGATAGAAAAAAAATTAAAAATATTCATATTCCTTGTGATTGTGCTGAATTTCTTGCATATAGTGTTACGATTTTTGGAGTTTGCTTTTCTGTTTTATTTTTAGTTTTTGTTTTCTTTTAGGGTTTGATATTTTCTATTTTTGTGTGTTAAGGGGGAAAAAAATCTGAAAATTGCTTATTTTCTATTTTTTGTATTAGGTTACTTTTTGATGTTCGAGTCTTTTCAGTTTGTCTTTTATTTTGTTAATATAGTTTTATTTTTAGTAGTTTATTTTGTTTTGTTAACTTAATTATTTGAGTGTCTTATTTATTAGTTTTAGTCATTAGTTTATAGTTACTTGCCTTAGAGTCATTGTTTTTTCCTTTTACTTTTTCGTTCAACCAAAAAACCCCAAAAAAATTTGAATAAAAATTAAAAATCTAAAAAAAATTGAAACATTCTTAAAACTGAAAAAAATAGAGTTTTTGAAATGCCAGTTTTTAATTTCACACATTTTGAGCATGAACCTTTCTGAAGTTATTTATCGAGACTTAACGACTATTGTGCTCAATTGAATTGACATTTTGAAAAATGAGAAATATGTGAGGTCATCGTTGTGGGTTTGAATTTTGAATCTCGAGGTTATGTTGAGTCTATGTGTCTTGAAGATTTACTAGGATTGTTATTTAGAACTCAAGATGAGGTTTGGGATTTCTTTGAAAAATTAGATTGGGATACTTACCAGTTTGAACAAGCTAAAGAGAATTTAAGATACTGCACTTATGGAGAGTATGTTTTTGATGCTAATCCTCACTCACATGATCACATTATAGATTCATATGACCCATCTTACTCTTATGAGCCTCCTATTTTGTGCGATTACTATAAATCTTCTGATCATGATGCTTGCAATTATCCATATCGTGCTTATGTTGGTGCTACATGTGCAACTGTTAAAAAGACGACTAATGACATGACTGACAAAATGGTAGAGACTATGAAGGAGAAAATTGTTGAATACTCTCAATGTTTTAATTGTAGTAGGGAGAATTGTAGTGAGTCTGACTCTAGTTTAGGATTTCCTAAACGTGCAGTTAGTCTTTACGATGGTTTTGAACCCTCTTATCAATCTAGGTCTAATTTGTATGATGTTATACATTTGCCTAGCCTAGAACAAGAAAGTGACCTTCCTATGTCTCTATCACTTGACTTTGGACCACACACTAGCTCACATAAGGATATCACTGAGGATGTCCCAGTTTTCCCCGTTCCCCTTTTACCTAATCTTTTGAGTTTGAGGTGCGTGAAGACCTTGAGAATTCTAGCAAGTTAGATATGAGCATCATGTTTGAAGTTGAGCATCATGAGATAGATGAATCAAAAGCTGTTTGTTTCCGGGAGTTTGAGGTGCTTGAAGACCTTGAGAATTCTAGCAACTTAGATGTGAGCATCATGTTTGAATTTAAGCATCATGAGATAGATGAATCAAAAGCTATTTATTTCCAAGAGTCATGAATCAAAACCTGACTTTGCACCACACACTAATATGGAATGCAATGATGATATTCTTTCTGTGGAATATGAGTTTTTTCATATGAGTTTGATATCAATGAAAGTTTTGATGAGGACTTTTGTATTGAATATGAATTCTTCTCTTTTGATCCCATCATTACTGACCTCTTCTTTGAATCTCACAAGTTGAAATTTGTCGAGTCTGAGACTATTGTCACTGAGAAATTTGATTTAAACCAAACTCTTGCACATTTTGATATTAAGAGACTTGTAGATTTCAGACCCACTGATTTGCCTAAAGAGCTCGTTCATAATCCTAAACGTGCTAGGCCAATGACCCCTTTACTGGCTAAGTTTGAGTATATCTCTATTTTGATATTTAGGCCCAACAATTTGACAAGTCAAAGTATGTCCTTACTTGTGCAGCATTGATGCTATTTGGTACCAACTCCTTAATTTTTACTGTTGTAATTTGGTTAGGGGTTGTTCTTGCCAGCTTGATAAGCTACTACGTGCTTTAGTGTGTTATTTAAGCAGCTATGTTCAGTTTGATATGAGGTGGCTCATGCTACATGGGCCTCTATCTAAATGAATTTTAAGAAGCTATAACTTGGATGTGCTTTTGCCCCTGGCCTGATGCAGTCGTTCCTCTTTATTTCTCTTGTCATTTTGTTTTCTTTTGTATATATTTTTTGTTTGGTTTTATTTTATTTTTTTTCTTTTTGAGTTTAGTGTCTTGTCATTTTTCTTTCTTCTCAAGTCTTTTGTGTATTTGCTTTTCTTTTTAGTTTTTATATTTCCTTCCACTCCCAATGAGGACATTGTGTGACTTAGGTGTAAGGGTGGGGACATTGTGTGACTTAGGTGTGGGGGTGGCTATGTCCTTTTGTACCCTTAGTATTAGGTTATATATAGATGTGGTGTGCATTGATAGAACTTAGTTCTAAGTGTGGTGTTTGTTTACAGTCCTAACCCTTGACATTAATTCTAGAGCAAGCTTGACTTTGGTAGATGAACTTGTGAGATTTTGTGCCTTATAGACTAATTCATCATTTTAGTCTCAATTTTTCTTTCATTTGTGTCTCTTCCACGATTATATCTCTAGAACTTGCTCTGACTCTCTTTGAAATCACATTTAGCATCTGATGATATAATGGAGACAGTCTTTGTTTTTACAAGGTCGCATAGCCAAATTACCACCCAATGAATCTTTTTACACCCCTTTGAGCTTTGACCTTTTTGTTGTGAACCCTTCATTTTAACCTTTGGCCTAAACACAACTCCTTTTTCCTAAGCCAAGAGTAGTGAAGCAACACTTTATTATTCGATAGGTAGCTTTTACACAATTTTATGTAAGTGGTGGTTGATTTTGATTATCTATAGGGGATGTTTTGTTGTGTCCATTTGGGAAATCGAGTTGTGTCGTTTTTGTATATGCCATTTAGTAATTTTCTTAGTGAAATAAAAAAAGAAAAAGAGAGAGAATTGATGGAAAAAAGAATGAAAAAGTTTCCAAGTTGAAAAAAACAGGTATTGTGAATGAGAGTGATACATACTCATTTTCTACAGTCCAATTTTATGGGGTGTGTTCCTATTTTGTTTTGAGTGACCGTGTGGTTATTATAATTGATGTAAGTGTTGGTTTCTCATAACTACAGCTTTTAGCTTCTCATTTCCCAAATCTTTTGTCCCTCTCCTAACCCTTTACCTTTAGCCTCATTACATCCCTGAAAAGTCCTTTTGATTATTATTTTGCATATTGCACTTTAGTGGTGGAGAATTGAGAATCTTACCAAACTTATGGTAATTTGTATAACTGGAAGAGAATTGAGTGAATTGTTATATCTTAAACATATGAGCAAGAGCGTTCGACATTTATCTAAAATGAGGTTCTACTAGTCACGTTTATACGTAATTTTCAAATGGGGTGAAAGATTGTGTATGGATGTCATCAGTGGGGATTAAGAATTTCTTGATGTGTACATTGTGTTCATATGTGATCTAGTTCTTTGGTTATGAGAGTGATGTAGTTGGTTGGAATATGTATATATTTTTCCCCAATGTTGTATATACTTTGGGAAAAAAAAAACAATAAAAAGATTTTTGATTTTCTTTTGCTTTTTATAGATTTTGTGGGTATCTCTTCCAGAAACTCTCACGAGACCTTCCTTGTCCACTAGGGGTAATCTAGGGGTTTAAAGGGCTTGTTGCACATGCTAAGTATAACTATGATTCCTATGAAAGTGGGTGAGGATTTAATTTTCTTTCCTAGGATTTTTGGTTTCATTTACTCAAGGACAAGCAAAACTTAGGTGTGGGGTATTTGTTCAACCCAAAATTATAATATTTCATATCCTTTTACTACCTAATTTTTACTCATAGTAAATTAGTTGATTAGATTTTTAATATGGCTTTATTTATTTTGGTAGATATTATGGATATTTGAATAAAATGAATATGAAGGTTGAAAATGATGTTGGATCAAAAGAAGGGAAAAAAGGGAAGAAGACTAGCCCAGCAGTCGAGGCCTAGTCGCCCTCCTCCATTCCTAACTATCTCTCTCTGCCTTGCCATGTTTTTGCTTCACGAGTTGGGCCTAGTCCCATGGCACACTTGCTATAGGCCGAAGCCCAGCACGCCTTTCCCCCTCCCTTTCTCAACCTCATGCTTCCTTTTTGCCCTGTCAGATTGCCCTCTTCTTCTCCTGCTGGACCCCGGCCCAGACATTCGGCCAGCCGAGGCCCAAGCTCCTACCCAGTCTAGCTTTTCTCCCTCATTTATTCACCCACATACCAGTCATGTGGGCCGACCTTTTCCCCACCCCCTTTTCTGCTTCCTTCTTCCTTCTTCCATAGCAGCAACCCAGAACCCCGAGAGCTTTCACACACTGCTACTTCGTCTTCCTATAAATGCAATTGTCTCTCTCTTCCATCATTCATCACATTAATGCCACCACTGGTACTTGGCATCAATCATCAGTTTGTAGTTATAAGTCGAAGATTAACTCGAGTTTAATGTCATTAATCAAGGGGAGATGGGTTGCGTTTTGGGGCTGTAAAATGGATGGCATAGAGAATAGAGAGCAGACATTAGGCATTAATTTTCCTTCTCTTCCTTGTTTTCATTTTTGTTTCAGATTATTTTATCTAAGCTCTCAAAAGTTGTAATGTTCTTATGCTATTGTTCAATCTATAGAGATTTTAAGGATTTGGAGTTGAACTTGCCAGGTTTTGTACCAACATCAAGCTCTGTTTTCACTGCCTTTTCTGATTCGTGAGATTAGGTTTGGTGTTATGATGATTCTTGATTATTGATTTCATTTTGGGTTTATCAAGATGTGTAGTTCAATTGTGCTACCGATGTCCTTATTCGACTTCCATCTCTCTTGTGTTGCTTTGGTTAATTTCTGGGCATCTTCTCTTGTTCTTTTGTTTTTGTCTGTTTTTTTTTTTCTTAGTTGAATTATAAAGCAAGTTGAGTTTCAGATTTGGTGATAATGTTCTTAGGTTAACTGATACTTCTTTTCATGGTTCACTGCAATATTTTAGGTTCAATGCTCCCATTTAGTTAAGGGCTATGTGTGGACTTCATTATTAAGAGTCTAGTAAGTTTTAGTTAGTTGTTAAAAAAAAACCCAACAAGTTTAGGCAAATCACATAGTTGTTAGATTCAAACCAACAATTGTATTTTGTTAATTTAGTTAAAACATGCAAGTTTAGGTCATTAGTAATCCAGTTTCACAATTCATCCCTTAGAATCGACACCCATAAGTGCTTCGATGATAAACCTTAAGCTTGCAAATTTCACATCATTTCTCTTAGCATCAACAATAGCCAAGGAGAAAAGAGAACTTGGTAGTTGGCCCTTATGAAAGCTTGAGCAAAAAGTCGCTGACATGACCCCATTCATCTACAATAGCTGAGTATTCTAGTAGGGAAGCAACTTAAAAGAGGTTGAAGAATCTTTTCATTTTTGGAAAGGATTGGATAAAGAGGTGTCAGGTTTTATTAGAAGATTCCTAGTCTACCAAGCTTATAAATATGATACTACAACATATCCTAAACTTCTACAACCTCTAGAAATTCCTAATGAAATATGAAGGGATGTCTCAATGGATTTCATAGAGAGGCCACCTAAGTCTATGAGGATGGAGGTGATATTTGCGGTAGTACATAGAATCAATAAATATGCCCACTTAGTGGTCCTAGCTCATTCTTTTACAGCTTTGGAAGTAGCTCAAGCTTACTTGAACAATGTCTTTAAACTTCATGGCGTGCCTAACAGTATTGTGAGTGATAGAGATGTTATTTTCTTAAGTCAGCTTTGGCGAGCCTTGTTCATAATGCATGGGATTGATCCACTAGTTTCCTTCTTTTACTATCCACAAATAGATTGTCAAATAGAAGTTGTGAATAAATGCTTAGAGAACCATTTGATATGCATGTGTTCTTAATCCCCCCCCCCAAAGATTGGTTTAAGTGGATTCCCTTGGCCGAATGGTGGTACAACACCACCCTTCACTCTGGTATTCAAAAGATACCTCATGAGGTAGATTGTGGGCAACAACCACCTATTCACTTACCTTATTTACTAGGAGAAACACCAATTGAGTCTGTGGACAGGTCATTGTAGTATTGGGAGCAAGTGACCAAAATGCTAAATTTTCATCTGTAAAGGGCACTAAACAGTATGTAATAGCTGGTAGATGCTCATAGATTTGATAAGCAATTTTAGTTAGCTGATTAGGTATGGATCAAAGTACAATCCTCCAGCCAGATTGATGGTGCAACATAAATGAATAAAAATCTTGGTCCAAAATACTTTGGCCCTTTTCAAGTGGTAGCCAGGGTTGGTAAAGTGGCTTATAAACTGAATTTTCTGCTTCATGTGAAAATTCATGGTGTTATGCATGTGTCCTAGTTAAAACTTTTTAAGTGTGGGTTACCTCTTGTTCACGTATTCCACATTGGCTCCAAGGCATAAATGCTAACTTTATCCTCAATCTAAGTAGATACTTGAAGGAGGATTAAAGAGAGGGGTAATAAAGTAGCCATGCAATTTTATGTGGAATGGGAAGGTGTAGCCTCTACTGAAGCTACTTAGGAATGGCCTATAGAATTCAAACAAATATTTCCAAACCTTCACCGTTGAGGACAAAGCACCTTAACAAGGGGGAGTGAATGTTACAAAGAGTTTGAGAGTTGTTAGAGTTTGTCACGTTGTTATATTTGCATGCTTATGTTAAAGATGTTACATATTTTGGCAAGAAACTAGTTTGTTGCTGGAATTGATGCACATGTATAAAATTAGTTATAAAGACTGAGATAGAATCAATCAGAGATCTTACACCCATGATCCCAAACATTCACATTCTATCTCCTTTTCTGTATTCTACGATCTTTCATTGTAGCTATTCAAAGGTCTCTTTCTCAAGTATTGAGTACCTTCCTCAAGCTACCACATTGTCATTGGATCACTCTAAGCCTGTGTGATTACTGTTGATTTGTCGAGCATTATCACAATCATCTATGATTTGAAGATCTCATCCACCCTCCTCTCTACACATACCTTATTTTGTTTGCCATCGACACCATTAATGTGTTTTTGTTGTTGGTGACACCATCATTAGAGCTGATAGATTCATGGGCGAGAAGTGAAGCAATTTGGGACGCTGATTCCCTAACTCATTGTAAGGAGTTTGATGCTTTATTGGTGTCTTTCATCTTATCCTCTAGGTTGTTTTGATTTTTTTAGAGTGATGGTGCTAAATATGATGTCATAATGTTGCATTGATTAGAAGGTGAAAAACATGAGGAGGGATGAATTTATGAGCTCTCTTGATGAGGTGGGGTTGAAAACTGACAATGAGCTGTGATGGTTTTCATGCAGCATAACTCTAGGATAGAAATCTTAATATATGTTGATGAAGAATTGAAGAGAGAGAGAGAGAGAGAGAGAGAGAGAGAGAGAGAGAGAAGACAATCACAAAAGAAGAGCATAAGAAAGATTCGATAGCCTTGCAATTGAATCAACAACTTTGAGAAATCAACCCGCTAATCTCCACTTTAAAATGAATGAGCCAAGTAGAAATCTAATGGGAGGACTTAAGCCATCTTTGTTCAATGAGAGATAAAAACATGAGATTTTGGTATAGAGAAAACAATCATGAGAGCTCTTCCATTTCAAAATCTACATATAAAAATTTCACAAGCATTTATAAGCATTTTGTATATTTGGAATTAAGTAGCCCTCATGCCTTTGGGGCTAGCCAATTATCTTTCCAAACTTTCTAACCATGTTTGAAAAAAAAAATTGAAAAAAAATTAAATTTTTAGGGCAGTACGTCTACATAGTGAAATGCTCATAAATTAATGTAGCAAAATTAAAGGAAAAAAGAAGACCACAAGGTAGAAATTTTGAGTTTGAAATTGTTTTTGCACTTGTACTTTTTAGATGATTCCTTGCCCACTCCATTTGTTCAAAATTGCCCAAGAGGGAGGGGTAAGTTTCAGATGTTTATAAATTCCTCTTAAAATATTAATCACTAATTCATCCATGTGGCTGACAGAAAAATTCCCTAAACAAAACATTGTATTTGTAAACCTACACTGATCACCAATTGGTTTTTTACAGCATATCTTGGTGAATACTTGTATTCTTAGAGCATGTCACAGGTCTTGGTGATTAAATTTAGTAAAATGGACTTGTTTGATTGCCCAAAACTAAGCTAGAAGTTGATGAAGTTTTTGAATAGAAAGTAGAACTTGGAAAGGAAAAGGTAAGGGTGGAGAAAAATACCAAAGTTCCTTACTTAAGGCTAATAAGTGCCTTACTGCCCATCTTGACTTACTTAGACCCATTGAAGGTCCCAAATCTGCAAAGCTCTTGGAAAGTCAACCGCTAAAGACATATTTCTTTGAGTCGTCAAAGGATTTACTTGAACCAAAGACTTGGCATTTTGAGCACATTGAGTTTGGTTCCCATTGGGTGCTTCAAAATGCTACAAATTTTTCTCTGCTGCTGAATTGAACCAAGTGACCCAAGAATCGAAGGTTCCTAATTTACACAATTGGGTTAGGCTATTCTAGGCTATTTGTGGTCAATTCAAGCAAAATCATGCCCAGTTCTTGGCTTCTTATGTCTTCTCCATCTATGTTGCAGGCATGCTTGTGTTCTCTTAGTTAGATCTACAAAATACTAGCAACGCCACCAAACCCGAGCATAAAGCAGAAAAAGGGGGATAAAATCACAAAAGGCATGCTTATCCCCAAGGATGCGTAACCTTCTAAAAATCCTATATAAATTGGGAACTTATCAAAATCCCTTCTATAAAGATGAGTTTTACATTATCCGGGGAGAGGAACTTCTTCTTGTATATAGCATGAGGGCATCGATAGCGTGTACACCCGAACATATTTTTCTACACTAGCAATTCTGACCCTTCACACTAGCTTTTGATTAAAGAAGAAGGGAAAACACTGAGGCTGAGAATAAGCAAATAAAATAGAGAAAATTTGGAAAATAGAAGTTGGTGTAACGATGCAGGGTTTTGCATATGCGAAGACGTCCTAACCTAAATTTTGGATAATAGAGTTTACCCAACTTATAGATCAACTATATTAGAAACCATTGAGCATAAAATAGTGTGTCATGCATTAATTTCTAATACTAGCCCCTTAACAGTTCCTAACATCATTCGGCTAAGTTCCATAGAGGTAATATCTCTAATAAATGCAAGGGGTATGCATCTAAACAATTAAAAGTCAAAGTTACATAAATAGCTTCACAATTAAAAAATATTGAAGAATTATAAGGGAACACTATGGAGATCATATATATACAAACTAGCATGATTTAAAAGAGGCCCAACTAATAAAGATCCTGAATAAACAGAATTTATCCAAACAGTGAAAATATAGTAAGAGAAAAATTATAGGAATCCTTCATGTAAATTGGGTACAACATGAAGTGAATGAACTGAGTTTATGGCTACCCATCTATGAAGAAGTTCCTAATATCTTATTGTCAAATGGTGATCAGAATCCTTAGCTAGTTGAAACATAGAGGCTAAGCAAACAATGAGAAACTTGAAAATAGTTCCACACCTAGCTAAGTTGTCAGTAAGCAAACAAGGCCTTGTGTATTCAAAAAGAAAATTTAGATCCAATCCGACTACCTACTATTCAAAAAGAAATCCTAGATAATCTAGATCCCAATCGATTGGCTAGACACGCCTAGAGTTACAATGGAATCAACACACGAAAACTGATGTTTTGAAAAGCTTGGAGAACGAGAACCTAATACATTAACAAAGTAAATTTGAACACATTCTACAAATCAAATTTGGAACCATAATCAAATTTCTCTTCATCATCAACAAATGGATCAATACAAACGGCATAGTTCTCTGCAAATCCAACGACATAACGACATTAACGAAGAACAAGACATCTAAAGGAACAAGAAGTTTACATAAAGCCAAGAGAAAATCCAATGCATTAACAAAGTAAATTAGAACACCTAAACAAGGATAGTTGAGGTGTTTTGGGGAGGTAAATGATTGATTTATAAAATTATACAAAACTAGA
This sequence comes from Selenicereus undatus, assembly GCA_017589665.1. NCBI lineage: Eukaryota > Viridiplantae > Streptophyta > Magnoliopsida > Caryophyllales > Cactaceae > Selenicereus > Selenicereus undatus. The sequence goes on along the minus strand of JACYFF010031959.1, from coordinate 44,012,349 downwards.
AATCCAAACAATAAAACTAGAAAAGTTAAGGCTAGACAAACCTCATGTAGGGGTGGAAGCAGTAGAAAGGGGTCAGATGTCCACTAGCGGCGGCAGCAATGGATGGATGTCCGTCAGCAATGGTGAATTTTCCTCAGCTGGATATCTGTCATCAACAACACTAGAAAAGTTACAGTTTTTATGGAAATTAAAAATAAAGAAAAAAAACATATCCAACGGCGGTAAAAGCATACTTAATGATGAACTCTATTGGTCAGAAGGCTAATAGTGGCAAACACGATTGGAGAGAGTGTCGTAGGTGGATAGCTTAAGAGGGTAAAAAGTGAGAACTAAGATGTAACATTCATGTCGAGGCGACCACATCTATGTCTTGATTAGAGTTTAAGTTTTTCTTTTCCCTTTTGTTCACCAGTAATTGATAAACAGTGGGAAAATTAGAGGTAAAAATTAAAACCAACCATGAATTAACAGAATCTTGATTTGAAAATGGTTGGTAAATTTTTAAAAACCAATGGTCTTTTCCATGAAGAAAATGATGGTTTTAAGATTAAAATTATCTCAAATGGTTGTAAAATGGTAACTTTTTCCAATAGTTTTTGTGTTCAATAAAAAATGGATGGTAAAATTCAATTTAGAATGGTGTGAGCAAATCGTAAAATAGATGCAATGTATTTGAGCAACAGTTTAGAGGTCAATGTTGTGATTGAAAAGAAGTCTAAGAAATGTAACAAGCCCCATTAAACAAAGAAGAATGGTTGTGTTTTTAAAAATAAGGCTAATGAGAAGAAACAAGTCCTTCATCTGTAAAAGAAAGGGATATTACATAAGGGACTACAAGAAATTAGAGGGTGACTTGGTGACTAAGAATGGAGATTCTTCCACGGCTAATGTGATAGAGAAAAGCCTCAAAACGTTGGTTGTAATGGTGTCTGATCTTCAGATGGGGAAGTTTACATGGCAACAATCTACAACTTCGCTAAGGCATAGTACGACACAGGCTAGGTGCCTTAATTCATGATTGTTGTGATAGGAATTAGTTTAATACATATGATCAGGTTGTAGATTGTGAAGTCCTAATGAACAATAGCAACTCAGCCAAGGTGTTTGGACAAGGGATGGTAGAGTTAGACTTTACTTATGGGGAAAAGTTAGCATTATTGAATGGGCTTCATGTTCCTAATATTAAGAATAATTTAATTCTAGCAATCTTTTATATAAGAAATAATTTAAGATAGTCTTAGAGTTTGATAAGAGTATCATTACTGAGAATGGTATGTTTGTTGGAAAGGGCTACCCATGTGATGGCATATTCAAACTTAGTATTATTGCAATGAGTGAAGTATTTGGCCCTACTTATATTGTTCATTCTTGTTTTGTTTGGAATGGTAGATTAGCCAATTTAAATTTCAATTCTTATGAAATTCATGATGAAAAATGGGTATATTCCTTCTAGTCATGGTCTAAGTGATAGAAAATGTGAAATATAGATTCAGCCTAAAATGACTAAGAAACATTTACTTGAAATTGAGAGAAATACTCAGTTCCAAACTTAGTGCATTCTAATATATATGAACTAAATAGAATTATAATAAACGGTGGCTTTATCACCATTATTGATGATCGTTCAAGATATACTTATATATGTCTATTAAGAACTAATGCTTAAGTATTTGACATGTTTAAAACCTATAAGGATTAAGTTGAGAATAAAAAATAGAAAAGGATTAAAATCTTAAGGAGTGATAAGATTGGAGACTATTTGCCAACTGAATTTAAATTTTCTGAGAGTCACAGTATAGTTCATTAAAGATCGACGCTTAATACACCCTAATAGGGTGGCATTGTTGATTGCTTTCCACATTAACAATAGAATCCAATCAACAAAGAGAAGGGAATCCTCATATGAATTACGGAAGGGAAAGGAAGCTAAACTTAAAATACGTGAAAGTGTGGGGTGTACAGCCTTTTGCAGAGTTCTTGATCCAAAAAGGACCAAATTAAGATCTAAGGCTATTGGGAGTGTTATTATAAGCTATGTTGAACATTCGAAGACTTATAACTTATTGGGTTTGCAATCTAACGCAATTGTACAGATAGGAGATACGTATTGCTGAAAATAGATTTGTCAAAAAAAGGCATACGCTATTTCATGAACAGTAAAATGGATGAAGAGAAAGAGATTAGTAGAGTTAGATACAAGGCAGCTAAAAAGGTGGCCATGAAGGCTATTGTTGTAGCTAAGAGCATGGCTTATGATAGATTATATCAAAAACTGGAGACCAAGAAAGGTGAGAAGAAAGTCTTTAAGTTGGCAAGAGCTAGAGAGAGAAAAACTAGGAATTTAGGTGAGGTGAAGTGCATCAAAGATGAAAATGGTAATGTGCTCTCTAAGGATGCAAAAATCAAGGAGAAATGGCAAATGTACTTTTCCAAACTGCTCAATGGTGAAGTGTTGGAAGCTTACCGAAGTGGGGAACGAGAGAGTAGTGAGGGGCAACTTGATCATCAATTGTGTGAAACTATTAGCAAAGGCGAGGTTAAAGAGGCCCTAAAGAAGATGGCCAATGGGAAGGTAGAGGGATCAGACCAGGTACCAATGGAAGTGTGGAAGTGTTTGCTTGATGAGATATTAAAGTGGCTAATAGAGCTTTTCAATGTTATTTTTAGGACTGTTAAGATGCCCAGAGAAAGGAGGTTTAGTGCAGTCATCCCATTATACAAGAACAAAGGTTATATTCTGGATTGTAATAATTATAAGGGTATAAAGTTGCTCAGTCACACTATGAAGTTATGAGATAGGGTAATTGAGAGAAGGTTGCGGAAGGATATTTTGATATCAGATAACCAATTTGGCTTTATGCCTGGCAGGTCAACCACAGAGGCGATTTACCTCCTTAGAAGAATCATGGGATTATACGGAGATAGAAATGTGGATCTTCATATGGTGTTCATTGACCAAAAAAAAGCATATGACAGAGTTCTACGTGAAGTGTTATGGAGATATTTGGAAAAGAAAGGAGTGTCACCTATGTATATTCGAGTTATTAAGGATATATACGACGGAGGCAGAACAAGTGTTAGGATGCCAGGAGGAGTTACCAATGACTTCTACGTTAGTATGGGCATGCATCAAGGTTCCGCTTTAAGTGCTTTTCTTTTCATTCTATTTATGGATGAACTTACAAAAGGGATTCAAAATCAGTTATCATGGTGTATGTTATTCGCAGATGATATTGTTCTTATTGATGGGACCAGAGAGGGAGTTACTGACAAGATGGAGACACACACTGGAGTCTAGAGGTTTTAGAGTAAGTAGATGTAGGGGGAGAAGTTACCATTGATGCGATGAAAATACCAAAGGTCGAGAAGTTTAAATATTTAGGCTCGATCATCCATCTGAAAGGGGATATTGACAAAGACATTAACCAGCGCATAAAAGTGGGTTGGCAAAAATGGAAGTATGCTTTAGGTGTGCTGTGTGAGAAGAGAAAGCATGTAGGATTAAAAAGTAAAGTTTATCGTATGGTAGTTAGACCTGTTGTTCTGTATGGATTGGAGTGGTGGCCTATAAAAAGGGCACACCTTCAACAGTTGACGGTAGCAGAGATGAAATGATTAGATGAATGTATGGTTATACGTGAATGGATAGAATTAGGAATGGAGCAATAAGAGACTTAGTTAAACTAGTTCCCATCGAAGATAAGATGAGAGAAATAAGACTCAGATCGTTTGGCCGTGTAAAAAGGAGTGTGGATGCTCTCGTGAGGAGATGTAAGAGGATTAACATTCCCGAAGGTAAAAGAGGTAGGGGACGACCAAAGAAGAGTTTGGACAAGATAATTAGAGAGGACTTGAAAGTTGTAGGGCTGATGAATGACATGCCCTAGGATAGGAGACTATGGCGAGATAAGATTAAGGTCTTAGATCAGAGAGAGATGGCCTCATAGTTGTCATTCGGTTGTAGCAGGATATGTTTGGTTGTAGTTTTTTCTTAGGTCAAGTTTGTATGCAGGTAATACATGCATTTGGGAAGAGACATTTGTTTGCATACCTCTGATTGCTAAGGTACAGTACCTTCCTCTAGTAGATTTTACTTATATTTACATAATTATTTCCACCTAATTTATTGGTATTTCTTAGTTCATTCCCTACCGCTAATCCCTAGTTTTTTTGCTATATAATGTTTTCATAAAATCCTTATTCTATAAAGTGTTTTACAAAATCTTGTTTTGTGCGTCTCTTAGAATCAACCTCTCTACGCGCAAGGATGCCAATAGAGGTAAGATTGCCTACATCTAGATCTCTCTATACCCCACAAAAGTGAGACTCACACTGGAAGGTGGTGGTGGTGGTGGTGTTGCGTTTGTCAAAAACTGATGCATCTCAACACTTTAGACTTGCTCCAACAACTCATGCTTCTTCTAATTCTTAAAATTGAAGGAAAATTCCTAATGTAAATCAAGAAGCTAGGAGAAGTCAAAGGACAAGAATATCAAAGATTTTGGACCGAAATTTGTCTCATTCAATATCAATTGTTTTTCTAGTAGAATGCAGTAGTAGTGGCATATTAAATCAAATACCCATTTTTATAAATTTAAGGATAAACCTAAAATTTGTTGTGAGGCTATGACTTCCAAAAATGCTACTTTTTGGAAGGAGGCTCTAATGATAAAATAGATGCCATATTATCTAATAATACTTGTTTTCTAGTTGACTTGTCTCTTGGTTCAAAGCCTATAGGTTGTAAATGGGTGATAAAAAAATATACAATTATAGTGGTTCTCTATGTACCTTTAATGCTAGACTGGTAGTTAAGGGTTTTAGGCAAGCAGACATAGGTTATTTTGATACCTATGGTCTTGTTACTAGGATTACATCTACTAGAATGTTTTCAATTTTTAAGTTATGTGTCCGCTAAATGGATGTAAACACTGTCTTACTAACTAGTGACCCAGAAGAGGAGGTTTCCATATAGCAACCTGAGGGCTTCACATTACCTAGAAATGAGGGGGGGAAATATGAAATTGGTTAAATTATTATATAGTTTTAAACAATTACCAAAACCATGGCATGAAAAGATTTTATGGTGCTTCTTTCAAATAAGTCTTGTGCATGCAATGCAATGTACAAGACTTAGACATTGTATTTGTTGTATACAGGGTTTTAAGGTATGCGAGTAAACCAAATACAAATCATTAGAAAGTTATTGCAAGAGTACTCTGATACTTGAAGAAGATACCGACATAGGTCTTTTCTATGATAACTTCCTTGTGTACTAGAAGGAGATACAGAAGCTACTTGGATAACTAAAGATAATAAGTCAATATCATGTTGGATTTTGATCATAGGTGTGTGATTAGTTGGGCCTCCAAGACACAAACTTGAATCTCACACTCCACTATGGAAGTTGAGTTTATTGGTTTAGTAGAGCTATAGAAGCATATGCAGAATGCTAAAGAATTTATTAGTGGATGTAATATTGTGACCACTTCCCATGGTAGCCATGTCCTTATATTGTGATAGTCATGCTACTACAATGGCAACTAATTCAACACGTTATTATAACTATCATGTATGTGAAATCAAATCAAAATCTAAGAGATCATTTGACTAAGGGTTTATCAAGAGATTTAGCACAAAGCACTTCTGTTAGAATGGGTCTAAATAATTCGATATATGATCACTTGTAATGGGAAGCCCGCCTTATTCTAGTAAAAGTCACCCTTAATGTTTAACGAGTAACCAGATTATAATTGTGAGCAAAAGGGCATTTGATGTAAGATATAATGCATTTATTTGTTCAGGAGGATGATTTGAATTGTTAACAGATTCCACTCTAGTGTAGATTTTATCTATGTGAATATTAGAATAGTGCCGCTCTTTATAGGACCTTGACTCTTGTACATATTCATGAAACCAAGATTCGCACATGACCGTAATACTCCAACATAAGTTCTCTCTTTGGAATTACATGTGATATTGTGTGTGGTATATCAGATCCTAAAATAAAAGTCTTGGTTTAAGCTTATCTAACGGCCGAATATTTCATTAAAGTTTTGAAACATTTTCACTAACTAGTGATTGAAATTAAAAGGTACCATCAAATATGCAGTATAAGGAGAAATGAATCTTAAATTTCAATAAGCCAATAACTATTGGGGAATGGAAGGATTAGTTAGTGAAGTTGTTTCATTTTCCTTTTGTTGTACGTACATTGCCCTAGGAATAAGTTAGGGCTTTGTTTTCCAAAGACAGCTTAATGGGCTTTCTCATGCTTGCCACTAAAGATCAATTCTTCCGCACAGAACCGTACTCAAATCGTGCACTTGTCGTGGGCTGTAGGACACTAGAGACACTTTTAGCACTAATTATCAGGCGCACATGAGCACGTGGCTTGGGAGCATGGGAACTAATGTACCGATTGTAGCCTTTTTAATTTTCATTTTTTGTTGTATTGGTTAATAGTTTCCATAGCTGTTGGTAGTTATCCACTTTGATTAGAATATTAAATTGATAATTGCTATAGCGGCTGAAAAGACACAACCACATTGTTCAGATTCTATGTGAGAAAGAAATAGGGTGCTTCGCTACTGAAATTCATGGAATCCAAACATTTTGTGATGTCCTTATAAACACTAATTTTGAGTCTAAAATTAAATAAGACAAAAAATATGGACAAATTTAATTTATATTAATTTTAGAAGATATGAGTACATTCTCTTTATATTTGTTATAACATGAACAAATAAATAATTTCTCTAATCTGATCTCGAATTTGTACTTGAAAGAGGATCAATTGACTTGTCTCTCAATCGAGTTGATTGATTTGACTTCCTTTGAATGAATTTCAATTAATTTGATCTTGAGAGAGGGTCTAAGAGGTTTGACCTCAATCAAGAAGAGTTTTATCTAATCTTCGAAAGTAGGCAGCACGTGCTTTGATTATACTTTTTGTCTTCTTCTAGAGAAATTAACCCTTTGAATCTTCAAAATGCTTTCAGAGTGAATGATTTTCGGCCCCCGAGTAGGAGGGAGTAGCTGTATTTATAGGGAAAGAATCCCTCTTCCCTCACTAGGGTTTGTGATTTGTTCGCCTTCTTGAGTCGTTGATTGGGTCTTTGACTTATTAGTCCATTTGACCGACAATTTAATAGTCAATTTGGCCGTTGACTTGGTAGACATTTGGGTCATAACTTGGTAGTCGATTCAACCAAATTTGTTTAAATAAATTAAATTAATTAAATGGGCTAATCCAAAATAATTAATTTATATTAATTTTTTGATGTGGCATTTATTATTATTTTTTTAGTGCCTGCAAATTTCCGCCTTTAGAGTTGACCATATGGATGACTTTGGAGCGCTTAGTGCGGTTGGGTCTCGAAACTTAAAAGATGTTGATGATCAGAGCTTTTTGTGGATTTCCTCTTTTTTTTGCAAAATAAATTGGTGAGTCTGTAGACAATCCAGGTTGATTTTGTTTTTTGGAAGATAATTCTGCTTGTAGATTTGTGATAAAACTCTGTCCACAACTTGTGATAAAATTTATCAACAATTTAAAGGAATAGAATTCTATCAACAATTTGTGATAAATTCTATCAGCAATTTAGAGGCATAAAATTTCTTCAACAATTTGTGATAAATTCTATCAATAATTTTATTAGCATCTGCCATAAATTGACCCCTGAGTTACTTTCAATTCACTGCCTCAATCATTCAGTTCTCATGAATTCTTGCAAACTAATGCTCTCGGGTAAAATTTGCCCCCCTTTTGATTTTTCATCTTCCTCTTTTTTTTGGGCAAATTTATCATCTGAAATATTGAATGCTTTAAACTTTAGACTAAAAGGATCGTTTACACCACCATTTGCAACAAAGAGTATGAAGCTTTCTTACGCTTGCATGAGATATCTTCGTGAGCCCTCCTCAATTGACTCTGTCAAATATTCTCACCCTTAGACAGTTTGCCCACATGGATTTACCATAGGACGCCTTTTATTAAACTTTCAACCATTGCATGGCTTACCCACAAGGATCCACCATAGTTTGCCTTTATCAATTCTCGACCTTTAGATGACTCGCCCGCAAAGAACCACGATAGGATGCCTTTTATTAATTTTCGACATTTGGATGGCTTGCCCACAAGGATCCACCGGAAGGTGCCTTTATTAATTTCCGGCCTTTCGATGGCTTGCTCGCAAGGGTACACCATAGATCAGCTTTATTAATTCTTGACCATTGGATGACTCACCTACAAGGGACCACCATAGGCCGCATTTTATTACTTTTCAACCTTTGGATGACTTGCCCACAAGGGTTCACCATAGGCCACATTTTATTAATTTTTGACCTTCGGATAGCTTCGCCACAAGGATCCATTGGAGGGCATCTTTATTAAATTTCGGTCTTTAGATGGCTCACCCGCAAGGTTCCACCATAGGTTGCCTTTATTAATTTTTGACATTCGGTTGGCTTGCCCGTAAAGGTCTACCAGAGGTTACCTTTATTAATTTTTGGGCTTTATATGGCTTGCCCACACGAGTGCACCTTGGATTACTTTCTCGAATGTTCCAACCCTTCGATGGCTTACCCACATGGGAACACCTTGGGTGACTTTATCTAATATTTTGACTCTTGGATTGCTTGCCTGCATGGGTCCACCTTGGGTGACTTGATCTAATCTTCTCCCCATTGGATGGCTTGCCCACATGGGTCCACTTTGGGTGACTTATCTAATGTTCTCAGCCTTGTATGACTTGCCCACATAGGTCCACCTTGGGTGACTTTCCCTATTATAAAGATGGAGGCCACGTTGTTGTCATCACCAATTTGAATAAGGAGAAGGCCTACGTCTCCAACATGAAGGAGGAGCTTATGGCATCATTGCTACCAACTTGAAGGAGGTGGCTATGATGTCGTTGCTATCAACTTGAGGTGGACGACTTGAAAGAGGAGGCCCCAACACCATTATCGCCAACTTAAAGGAAGAGATATATGTCATTATTGCCCCCAATTTGAAGGAGTCCTAAGAGTTTGGTACTTAAATAGTGCAAGAGTTGACTTAGTGCCTTTGAGGGTCACAAGCTTTGATGGCTTAAGGCTTATAATGTTTAATGACTTCGGAGTCTACCACATTGGTGCAATTTAAAGTCTGCTTAAATGACATGAAAGTTTTCTCAATGACTTAAGAGTCAATAACTTCGATGACTTGGGGGTCTTAAACTTTGAAGACTTAGGAGTCTTAAACTTTTAATAACTTGAGAGTTTTAAACTTAGAGTACTTCAGGGAATGTTTATTTTTGAGGACTTTGAAGTCTTGCTTTTGATGAATTGGGAGTCTTTACTTTAATCACTTTGGGGTCTTAAACTTTGAAGACTTAGAGTCATTAACTTTAATGACTTTGGAGTCTTTCTCTTCGATGACTTCCAAGTCTTAAACTTTAGAGACTTAGTTGTCTTTAATTTTGATGACTTGATAGTCTTAAACTTGGGAGACTTAGTTGTCTTTAATTTTGATGAACCGAGAGTTTCTCTTCGATGACTTGTGGGTCTTGAACTTTGGAGGCTTTGGAGGCTTTGGTTTTGATGACTTAAAAGTCCTTATCTTCAATGACTTGTGAGTCTTTAATTTCAGAGACATAGTTGTCTTTAATTTTGATGACTTGAGAGTCTTTAGGTGGCTTGGAAGTCTTTGATTTCAATGACTTGGAAATCTATGACCTTGATGGCTTGAGAATCCCATGGGTGACTTAACAGTCTATGCTGACTTGAGAGTCTAGATGCTTGGACTTGGAAGTCTTAAGGGTGACTTGAGAGACAAAATTGTTTTGTCACTTGGGAGTCTTTAGGGGTGACTTGAAATTCTTTATCAAGCATATAGTTATGTTGACTTAGAAGTCTTGAACTCTTGAATTAATAGTCTTTAAGTGACTTGAAAGTCTGCTCCCTACATGCTCATTTTGGGTTGCTCCTATTCCAAGCACTTTCCAATATGATCTTAACAGACGATCAATTAGATTTCGGAGTCTTCTTCATCTAATGTGATTTCCTTCCTTTGGAAGTTGTATGACTTGCCTCTTGAATGCCTTGCCCTTCTCTATAGGATATGATGATCCTATGATACTTGCAATAATTAGGGTCATTAATTCTTTTAATTTCTTCATGATGCCTTGACTCTGGGAGTTCTATAAGTCCTTTCTCAAAAAGTTTGTCAAGCATTTCTCATGCATCCGACTCAAAATAAGGGCATTCCTTCTCTTCAGAGCCTATAAGGATGGAACTTCTATTTTTTTTATGATGTCATTGATTTATCATCATTGAATTGTCTTCCCTAGTAGGCAATTGTAAGCTTCATATCATGAGCTCATGTTGCCAATTCTTGGAATGTTTTGGGCTTGTTCGCTTGCAAAGCATAAAGTATATCCCAATCCATCTCTTGGGAACACATCTCAACAGCCGAAGATTCAGGTAATTAATCCTTGCACTTCAAAGAGAGGGTATGCCAACGATTGATGTAATCCATTACTGGCTAGTCGTTCCATTGCCTAGTGTTAGTCAACTCTGTTATGCTAACTATGTGGTGTGCACTATAAAAGTGATCCAAGAACTCTTGCATTTTCCCTCAACTATCAATGGCCTTAGTGGAAAGGTTTGTATACTAGTCAAATACAATTCCTTTAAGCGATCGTGCGAACTGTTTCACCAATTGATCTCCTTCAGTGCCAGAATTATTGCAAGTTTCGATGAAGTGAGCGATGTGCTATTTAGGGTTACCCTTGCCTTCAAATTATTGGAACTTAGATGGATGATAGTCATGAGGCATGTAAAGTGCATCGATCCTCTTTGTATAAGGTTTTTTTTTTATATAAGTGATTTTATGAGAGTCCCCTCCCAGATGAGCCTTCATCGCATTACCTATCAAATTTTGAATTTGCTCAACTGACCTTGAGTTTAAGGTTGAATCGTTCTTTCATTTGCATTCATCGTCAGACTGCTTGTTGTGATTGGACTCTTTGTCAGAATCTTCCCTGCCTAAGCCTTTGTTTGATACTTCAGATGACCGCTTCCCCAACTTCTTTTTTAAATCAACAATCTGCTTATTTTGACGCTTGATTTAAGCATCCTTTTCTTTGCTCTCCTTAGATAGTCTTTCCAGAATTACCTTCATGTTTGCCAATTCTTCATCTATGTTTATGGTCTCTACCACCATGACTGGCATGACAGTGGTGTTGGAGGATTCGATTTCAACTTGTGAGAAAAGTGAATCCCTTCGAGATGTTGGTGAAGAATTGTTACTATCATAGTCATTATTCTCTTCACCATAAGATTGGAAGACATGATTGGTGTAGGCTTGGAATTCATCCAGTCCAAGGGTAGAGTCTTCCTCATATTGAAGACAACAAGAGGTTTTAGCTTCAAATTAGGGAGATGAGCAGTTTGATTGACTCCATCAGTAAGCAAGTTAGAGCCAAAGTTTTGAGTTTTGCGTGACTGCAAAGTTGGAGTCACAACTTGTTGTTTTAGGCTGATGGAGTTAGCAACTTTGGTTATGCTTCTAGTCATCACTTCAGCCTTCAATCGATAGGTGTAATACTAGCCTTTGCGAATCCTTCATATGTAGATCCAATAGTCTCTTTCTTCAAAGATTGAAGAATGATGTTCTTGAGAGTCATTTCTTCTTCAAAAGAGTGTAGAACTTGTTTTCTTGGAGAGAGACATTAGAAATCCTACTAAGTGTGCCAAAATTTTACGAACACAAATTTCGAGTCTAAACTTAAATAAGACAAGAAATATGGACAAATTTAATTTAGATTAATTTCAGAAGATATGAGTACAATCTCTTTATATTTATTATAAGATGAACAAATAAATAATTCTCAAATTTGATCTTCAATTTGTACTTGAAAGATGGTCAACTGACTTGAATCATGATCAAATTGATTGATTTGACTTCCTTTGAATGAATTTCAATTAATTTGATCTTGACAGATGGTCTAAGAGGTTTGATCTCAATCAAGACAAGTTTATTTAGTCTTTGAAAGTAGACGGCATCTGCTTTTATTGTGTTTGTTGTCTTCCTCTAGAGAAATTAACCCTTTGAGTTGTCATAATGCCTTCAAAGTGAATGATTTTCGGCCGCCTATGTAGGAGGAAGTAGTGCTCAATTTATAGGGAAAGAACCCTTCTCCTTACTAGGGTTTGTGACTTATTCACCTTCTTGGGTAGTGTTGATAAGGCCTTTGACTTGTTAGTTCGGTTGACTAGCGATTTAATAGTTCATTGGGCTGTTGACTTGATAATCATTTGGATCACGACTTGATAGTCGATTCAACACAATTTATTTAAATAAATTAAATTAATTGAATTAGCTAACCCAAAATAATTAATTTATATTATTTTTTGATGTGGCACTTTGATTATGTTTTTAGTGCCTACTAGGCCTTGGTAGTGGGCCGACTCGGGGCAGGTTGGGGCAAGCCCAATAGCAAAAAGGGATGGGTCGGAGCAGCAGTAAACTTTTAATGGGTCGGGTCAGGTCATGGGCTAGGCGACCCTGACCCGCCCAAGACCCGCCCAATTTAACATTGTTAATAATAGGATTGCAAAGATGGGTTGTTTTTTTCAAGCCCAGTCACTGCTTAACATTTCTAGAATTGCGCAGTACCTTAATTGTGGAACAAGTATCCTGGCGCAAGACCAAATTGATTAACCATTTTTAAAAAATTACTCAAAAATTTTAACAGGCCCAGGGAAGACAACTCAAAAACTAGACTGTATGTAATTTAATTCAAGAGCCCGAGCTCCACAGCTTCTAACTTCTTCCAAACTTGACCCCAGGCTAACTGACTTCAGATAATTCCGAGCTACTGTGCAGTGCAATTAAATCTTGCTGCCAATGAGAATACAAGACAAATTTTAGAAGTAAATAAGCACAACAATATTTAAATTGGAAGAATAAAATTATACCTAAAAGAAGAGAATTGTATCATCCTCCTCATCTGCTTATGCTCCCTCCTCATATGAGTTAGAATCGTTATCAATCGTTGAAGTAGCATCATACTCTGCACATCGCCAATTTTGCAAACATACCAACGCTTGTACAGTTATTGGCTTCAATGCACTACGGGCCGGGGAGATGGTCTTTCCACTGAGACTAAAAGAAGACTCCGATGCTACAGTACTAACTGGAATAGTCAACAAGTCGCATGCCATTATAAACAGATCTAGATATCTCACCGAACTATTGTGCCAAAAATCCAAAACATCCAACTACAAACTCAATTCAAAGCCAGCTCCTCTAAGTACAAATCTAGGTGTGATATCCCAACTTGTGGCCTACAGCTTCTACCTCTAAAACTATCATAATCATTAAAATAGTCATCCCTAAAACCATTAGCAACAAGAGAAGAAGTTACGGTTGGTGAAGTTAATATTGATTGCAGCTTATACTCATCATACAAGGAGCGCAAAGTGGCCAACACTTTATCTACCCGTTCCACGGCTTCATCAAAGCCAAACAACTTGCTAAAACAATACTCAACAAATTTAACTTTACATCTTGGATCAAGAATAACAACACACGATAGATATAAATTGTACTTAGACCAATACTTGGCAAATTTCCCAATCATCTGATTAGCCATAGCAGCTAAAAAGTCATGAGTACTCTCAGTCGCTTCAAGGAAACGATGATGAACAATCCATGCACCTTTAAAATACAAATTAGATGTCGGCGTCTTCACAGCACTAAACATACATCTCACATCATAAAATAGCTTCAAAAACCTATAGATTATGGTAACCTTTTCCCACTCTTCATCTAAAGGTACATAAGATTTCAATGGCGAATCACTCAACACCAAGTAAACAAATACATTCCGATAATACAAAACATTATCAAGCATCTTGTAAGTTGAATTCCAATGAACTTGCATATACAAATTCATTTTCCTTCTCCCATCTAAGGGTGTGTTTAGTAGGGGGGAAAATCATTTTTCCGAAAAATAATTTTCTCATTTTACACCGTTTGGTAAAATAAGGAAGGGAAAATCATTTTACCCCATTTGAAGGAAATTGTTTCCCTTGAAAAAGTAGGGAAAACGATTTTTCAAGCCCAATTTTCGTTGTCTAATTTTGTCTCTCGTTCTATTTTTTTTTAATTGTGCGTAGAATCACTCTATTTTCATTTTCATTTTGTCTCTCATTCTTCCCCTCTTCTTCATGTTCATCACGTTCATCGATGATTTTCATTGTTAATCTCTGTAATTATTTCTTGAGTTCTCTAATCTTGTTACAGTTGCCCTTTTAAAGAACTTCGCAATTTGAGACACCCGTCGTCTCCCCGTTCGTCATTTTCTTTAATCTGGATTTAGTATCACTCAAAGTCAACTGGGTAATCCTTGGTAATGGTGAAAAAATTGAAATTCATTAATGTTGACTCTCTCTTTTGCTGGATTTGTTACTGGGTATATTTCTTATTGATGTATTGGGTTTGATTTTGAAGAGAAGAGAGAAACAGAATTCGTTGGTTTGGTCGGGTCAGAGTATTGAGCAGGGAAGGGGGTTGATGGTAAAAAGAAATGAAGTGAGGACGGGAGGTTCATTCTATCAAATAGCAAAAAATGATGTGGAAAGAAAATGATTTTTCATTCTACCAAACAGCTGAAAATGTAAGTGGAAAATCATTTTTCTTGGGAAAATATTTTTCATCGAAAATGATTTTCTGAAAAAATGATTTTCCCCCCTACCAAACACACCTTAAATGAAAAATCTTTTCTCGAATTTCATAAAACTCTTTACTTCTGTGAGGAGATCTAGTAATCAACTTCACCAAATTTCTAATCTTTTCAAGAATTTCACCAATCAACTGTAGACCATCTTACACAACACGATTTAAAATATGTGCACAACATCTTACATGAAAAAATGCGCCACTCCTAATCACCCCACCATTTGGAACGAGACACTTTTTTAGATTAGCCACCATCACATCATTATGCTTAGCATTATCCACGGTGATAGTGAGTATCTTATAGTCTATATTCCATTGAGTAAGAAACATAAACAATCTATCAAAGATATATCCCACTCTAAAATTCATTTTAATAGAATCAACATAGATTATCAATAATCGAAATCTCAAACATAATAGGAGAGACTTGGATTGTAGGAAGGTCAAGAAATAATATGTACAAATATAAACTAAAGTTTGAATGGGACTGATAAATCATATGCCATTGAATAGTATGCACATGCAAATATACTGTTCTTAGTATACACAATTTGAAAAAGAATTACAAAAGAAGTTGATTAATCAAGGGCTTACATCCAAAGCTAAAGTAGTCTTCAACTAGATATCATTCCCAAGGGACTATCTATGAAGGTTAGCCTCGAAACACCACAACTAGATAGGAAAAAAGCTTAGAAAACATGAAGGATCCCTTGATATTGCAATCTAAGAAGATTTTCCCACAAAACAGCATAGCTAGACAAAAGAAAAAACCTCAAGAAAAAAAATCAAGGATCCTCCTTGATATTGCGAACAAGCAAACTAACAAATCCAGCAATATTACTATGAACGTAAAATGAAGGGTTTAAGACAAATCTGTTAATACAAATCTTCAAGGGCTGAATTACTTCAACAACAACCCGATCTTTGACAACAACAACCCAATCTTTGACAACAACATGTAATTATATCAATACAAATCTTGGCAGTGAGTACATAAACAACAACCCAAAACCCACTTTGAGAGAAAAGGGTTTACCTTGAAGCAGATTTGCAATGACGAAAATAAGGTTGAGCAAAGATCGAAAACCCTAGCAATTTCACCTTCAGCAGCGCAACAATTTCGCCCCTTTTGAGTGATTGTGATCAAAATTTACACACAGAGAGAGAGAGACGACTAGAGAATTTGAGAAAGAGAGAGCCAAATAATTCAGGGAGATTTTGCCAGTAGTGATGAATTGAAAGCTCGAATTTTCGCACAACTGAAGAACCCTAATCGCAATTTTCCAGAAATCGAGAAAAAGAGAGTGTCTCGGTCGAGCTTAAGGCCTGATTTTTCAATTCACCTCACTAAGACCTTACCCATACTCCGACCCGTGACCGACCCGGTTTCACCCTAATTAAATGACCCATTAAAAGCCCAGCGCATTTATATTTTAATATGAGTATTGGCCCTTTTTGAACGGGCCTGACCCAAGCGGCCACTGGAGCCCCCACCCACTGCCCAGGCCTAGTGCCTACAGTCCTGAAGATAAATTTGTCAGTTTTATGCACGTACTCGCATGATCATGTGTACAAATACCTCTCTTTCTCTACCCCTCTCTCTCTCTCTCACCATGCATATAGATGCATCCACGTTTTGCATTTATATCCATACAAGACCATTATCCGTGTTATTTGGGGAAAGGCTGCAATGAAGCACATAACCAATCAAATACATATGGCATGCTGCCTTGTTTCAGGCAACTTTTGTTTTGCAACTTGGGAGAGAGAGGATATCCATGCATGAATATATTATCATATTATGATACTATTGTGCATGTGACTCATGCTTTGATTAGCGCTTATTTTGTTCTTTTCTTTTATACTGGTTAGCCTCCATCTGATCCTTTGCCCAAAAGTCAACACTTTATGATATCTTCATCTAGGTTTGCAAGACTACAATTTTTCGCCAAGATGAAATATATTGAACTTAAATATCATCGTATTAAACTTTATTGTAAATTTCTTGAAACTTATTTTTGGATTTGTCGGTGAAATTTATTGTAAAAATTGTACAACCCTACCTTCTCTTATAATGCCTCCAATTTTTTAAGAAATAAAAGACAAAGCTCTTTTTTCTCTAATATTTGGGTCAAGATAAAGAAAGCTAGGATTCTATTCACCTTTGCGGAAGAAATAAATAAATAAATATAATAATTATTTTAGTATATGTTCTTTTTCGTAATAAAATACACATGTAAATTTTAAGAAAACGTAAGGAGTTATATGAAGTTTTAAGAAGTTATAAGGAGTTGTGAGAATTGTAAGGAGTTGTAAATAGTTGTAAGAAGATGTAAGAACTCTAAAAAGCTACAAGTATAGACGTAAGCAATTGTTGAATTAGTAAAAAATTGTATATATATTAATTTTTAGATTTGTATACATAATTGGTGATCTATAATGGATGATTTAACTGAGAAATAGGTTATTTCATGAAAATAAATTACATATAATATGCCAATGATATTTATGAAATTAATTTTATACTTTTACAAAACAAATTATTTTTTAACACATAGATACAAATAACTTTAGATTATCTATAATTATCTTCTCGAAGAACAAAAATAATACTGAAATAGCATAATTTATGAGAATAAACTTTTAGACAAGCCCATTAAATAACAATAGAATAAATATTTGAGCACAAATTTATAGAACCAAATATTTTCTAAACTTGAGTTTTTCTTGTTAAACATTAATTTCACCTCTCTATAAGAAATTTTTTTATAAAAAAACTTCCTTTAATTAAAATAAACACTTGATGATAGAGTAACAAGTTTTCTCAACAAAATTGAATAGAACCTATCAAGCTAAAAACTATCTAAATTTAATAAATTAAAATTAATATTTTTAAGATACCATTACCCAAAAAATATAACAATAAACCCGTCAAGATATTAAGCTATCAATCATGAAATATAAGACTTTGAAAATAACGATAGTCATAGTTTTTGAATTTTACGTTTTCATTAGAAAAAAAGCGAGATGAAAAATTATAAACCAATTTGAACTTAACAAATCAACTTGTCAATGAAATAGGATAAACACTTTCGTCACATATAATTTGATTATTTTCATATATGATTCACATCGAAACTCAAACTTGAATGAAATGTTTGTATTATATTTTCAAATGCATGTTTACTTATTTTCTTTATACTTGTTCAACAATATAATTCAATTCAACATATAGAATATAAAAAAAATATTTTGTTTATACAAATATTAAACATATTGAACAACCTTGGGAAAAAATGACAACTAGATTAATGTTATGAAACATTTATTATAAATTAAAAATGTCATAACTAAGCATAAAAATTATACATTGGTCAATTATTGTTGTAAGGAAGAGGTAAAAAGATACAAGAAAATGTAAAAATTTGTTAGAGTTATGAAAAGATGTAAATTGTAATCTTATACCTCACTATTGTGTGCAAGAAGATGGGCTAAGTAAATCAGGCATTGGGGATAAGACATTGTGTCCATATATGTCTACTTTCCTTTATTGGGGCTTTTTTTATCCCTCAATATGTTTGTGCTTGTTTATGCGCTGATCCTACTGTCAAGCATGAGTAATGAGTTGATTGGTTGGTTATAAGCTTCGTCATTCATGAACTGTTACGATTCTTTTTTTTATTCTTTTTCAGATAATGGACACATCCATCGAATTCAGAAATTAGGTCTTCCTGTGTGGATGTGAGAGAGAATACAAATCCCAGAAATTGAACAACGATCATGTGGAGTGACCGTACAAAGCGGCAAACAATGATTGGTCCATGCTTATTCATTCCTTGGACATTCTTTATATAGCAATATAACCATGAAATTTTGAATTGAATTTGAATTGATTTGAACTAGGTTTTAATTATATAGATTTGAATATTTGAATTAGATGCAAACTTTGAATTAAAACTGAAAAGAATTGAACTGCACCTATTTTTTTTAAAAATTATTTTTATTTACAGAACAAGTATTTTGGCCAAATATTGAATACTACCGTAAGTCAACTTGATTAAAACAAGTCACATTGTATTATTAGGGGTAGATAGAATGACATGAATTAATGCAGGCATTGCATACATGACGTCAAGGATGTTTATTGGATACGGTTGATTGCTGACAAACCAATTATGCGACTTCAACAGGCAAGTCACATTGTATCATTTAACAAACAAGTAGCTTGAACAAATGTAGCTTTTGGATACAAAGTTTATGGGCTGGAAGTAACACGTCATATTTTGTTTCACCACCTGCGCATCTTTTCTTTTCGTGGGTTTCAACTACGCGCGGAATACCTATGCGTTCTGTGTTCTTTCCTAAGGGTTCGAATCTACTCCCGACGGAAGGGGGAAAGTGCGCACGTAAATCGATATACATTTAAATTAGTTAAATTATATGTAACCGCATACGATTACAAAATTAAAAATTCTACCATAGTTGAAAAAAAAATTAACTATCATAGTTGAAATTGTTATAACCGTTGATGTAATTTATATAGATCTCAGCCGTTAATTAAAAAAAAATAACTCGCTATAGTTGGTCACCAACAGGTTCCCATTTACTGATTTCACGCTCTCTCTCTCTTTTCGCCTCTATCCAGACTTCACCGACTTTTCCCCTTCTCTCTCCTTCCACTGTATTCATGGATGGTTCGTTGCTTCCCTCTTTACTATTTCTCTTTTTCCTTCCCCTCTGTCCTCACTGCAGTAGAGCATGGGAATTGTTCTGGGTGTGAAAAAGTTAACTGGTTCTCGTAAAAAGGTAACTAATTTGTTTAAATATTTCAACGGTTGGAATTCTGTAAATAAAATCAACGGTTGTTATTAATTTCAACTATAATAGTTGAAAAAAAAGTTAACCATGGTAGAATCATCGTTACAAAATTGTTGTAAATTAATCATTTGGATATATATACTCCTCACTATGCATTACATTCCCTTTTTTAAACAATATGTAGTTTAAGGACAACAACATAATATTATTACATAATTTACTCTGTGTTTTAAACTTGCATGGCAGCACAAAAATATCAACTAATTTAAAAAAAAGGACCTCATTGTGATTTTTCTGTAATAAAAGCACTCATCAAGACATATTCAAAATTTGAGTTTCGATCAACTGATCAGTCAAAACACGCAGTGAATTGTCCAACGCTAGCCTTTTCCTTGACGTTTAGATGTGATTTATCAATCATGACTAAGGCATGAAGCTTAAGTATGAATGTCTTAAAATATTCAAATTCACTAATTTTTGTTGCAATATATTTTAAGAAATCATATTAATTTGTTTTATGAGTACTTTTGATATCCTCCCACAAATATTAAAAGTATCATTTTATTTGTTTTGGTGTAATAGAAAGTATTGTTTGTTTCAAAAAGCTGTTGATTAGTTTACGAGTTTGTGATGTGCGGTACGATAATTTTTGTCTTGCTAGTTGAATTACTTCAATGAAAAAAATTTAACAAATTATAGTTAATTAACAAATTACATGAAAGAATATATAATCCATAGTATGTTGACAATCAGATTCCTAAGAAAAAATTTCCCCAAAACTATAACATTGTAGCCACGCACCTTTTCTATCTAGCCAGTGAATTCAGCTTTGCTTGATAAAATGGTGGGTGTACTTCGAAAATTTCTTAACAATGTTTCTAGAATTCTAGTTTTGGTGGTTGTCCATATGCCAAATTAATTAGGGGAAAAAGAGGAAATAATTGACAAGTTAACGAACCCCATTCAAAGGCTAGCTTTTGTTAGGGCACAAACATAAGAATGAGAATGTTGCCGTATCAAGGAAAGACTAAAGAGTGCATGCACATGAATTCTACCAAATTTTGAATGCCAACGTTCAATGAATTGGTGATTTCTTATTGGCGTACTTGATACAATATGTGAGTCTCTCTCCTAGATATATTTAGAATAATTCCTTTTCTTTTGTGGCTGAGAGCAAAAGCCAGAATGAACAACATGTCATGTTGAGTGCCGCCTAATTTTCAACTCCAATACGCAAAAAAGATGGCTAGAATTCTCTCTTCTTGTTGCTGGACGTTGGTTTGTTAAGCAGCAATGCAGTTGTACGCAAAGCACTTGTACGTAAAACGAATGCTGATGAGTTAAATAACTAGTTGGTGTGTGAATTATTTAAGATTGAAATTTTATTTACTAAACTTTTTAAATCGAAAGTTTTAGTTAGTTACCCTAACACCGTTAAAAGTATAATTGAATGTTTTTCAATGATACTTTAGTATATTTCTTTTTTTCTCCTTTTTATATCAAATTACCCCTAATACTTTGATGCAAATTTCTTTGAAAGATTTTTTTACCGTAATTATGTAATTTTCCTTTACAAACCTATATAATCAAAGTTCACGGCAATAATTCATATTTAGTCAAAACAAGGTGCACAACTGTGACATAACTTCTATTGAGGAGCAGCAGGATGATGTACAGTTAGAACCAGTTGTTATATCATACAACTGGTTGTACAGATACAATTACACAACCGGATTTTGGCTCACTAAAAATACCATATAACTCACTAAAATATTTTATTGTGTACCCAGTTTCGGTTACTAAAAATAATGTATAGCTTAATAAAATATTTTAGTGAGCTGAGACACAATTTTAGTAAACTACTACATACTTTTAATTAGCAGACATACCAAAACTAATACACTTTATGTACCCCAGTTTCACTTAATAAAAATACTTTATAACTTATTAAAATGCGCTATCATACTAAAACAAATGTTATTGTGCATCTCAAACTCAATAAGCTATATTCTAGTTGTCGACATTGTTTTAGTGTGCTATGATATTTATTTAGTGAGTTGTTATATCATTCAACCTATTGTATAGAAGCAGTTGTACAATTGAATTTCAGCTCACTAAAAATAGTGTATAGCTCACTATAATATTTTAGTGAGTTGAGACACAATTTTAGTGAGCTAATACATACTTTTAGTGAGTGGATAGATCAAAACTAATGCATCTCATGTACCCAGGTTTCACTTAGTAAAAATACTGTATAACTTATTAAAATATGCTATTCTACTAAAAAAATATTATTGTGCATCTGAAACTCAATAAACTATATTCTAGTTGTCTATATTTTTTTAGTGAGCTATGACATATATTTAGTGAGTTGGACTATATTTCATGGGTGCACTACATGTGTATTATACTCACAAAATACAATACAAACACCCTTATGTCATGGTAAAAAATGATTGAGCTGTAACATAACCTAAGAACTTGACAATATTATTTGTTGGCTATCTGTACTATTCTTTTTAGTGAGCTATGCTATTTATTTAGTGAGCTACGACATATATTTAGTGAGCTATAAAATGTATTGTGTGACCAATATGATTTAGCGTGGAATACTAATTATTCATAATAAAAAATAAGTGAACAAACAATATAGTACACAATTTTAGTTAGCACATACGCTTTTTTGTTCAAGGTATGATATATTCACCTTTTAGTGAAGTATGACTTATATTTAGTGAGCTACGACATATTTTTAGTTAGTTGGATTATATTTATACTATACTAACTAAATATGTATAATCCGAATGTGCTTATGTCATAATAAAATATTATATAAATAGTTCTTATTAACATTGTATTGCTAATTAAATATATTATATAGCTCACTAGCATATGCAGTATTGCTCACTAATGTTGTATCCATACATATAAAAATTTGTACTGAATTTTTTTTTCTTTTTTTGTTTATTTTTATAATAAATCGTATGCTTCTATTGAGTAAAAATACAGATAATAAATGCACAAATTTTCAATTAATATTTATCTTAAGAATTAGGGTTTTTATACAAAAACAGTGAACCTAGATCCATAATGTAAATATAAGTGTATGCCTTAATATTTCAATGGAAGAATTAAAAAAATTGTGTGTGCAGTTTTTTGGGAGGGGGGGAGCGTGTACGGTGTGCCATTCACAAATAAATGAAGTAAATAATAAGCATTTGCTCATTGGTCTTCTCCACATTTGCTTATACAAAAGAAAAAGAGAAAGAATAAAAAAGATAAAATAGCTTCTAAAATTAAGGGACAATGAGCTACGAAATAAAAAATAAGACAAAAAGGAGGAAAGATTTTTTTTAACAAATATAAATTCTTTTAATGTGTAAAAAAAATAGATGATGAAAAGCATGAACATATTATATCAAAATTTTGAGTAAATAATATGTAAAAAAAAGGTGGACACAATGAACCAAAAACAAATCATGCAAACAAAAACAAAGGGGAAATATGACCATAATTGTGGGCCCGGGTGGACAAATGAGATGTCCACCCAGTTGCACACAATAAATTGCGAGTTAGAACCTCTCATCCACATTTTCCTTTCTTCTTTCTTTTTTTTTTTTGTTTTTGAGGGAGAGGGGAGCGAAATAGTAAAATAATAATTAGCCTTTGTGACGAATTTCTAATCCAATTTCCACAACCAAACGCACCCTACAAGAAAAGAGAGTTTGGGCGTCACAAGTTATGTATGAGGGCGACCAAAATAATTTCGACGTATCTAAGCTAGACTATGACCATGAAATTTCAATCATCGTTCTATGTTTAATATTGGGCCACGATTTTTGTCTCTCGTGGTGCCCTGTAAATAATGGGCGTCGCTTTCGCGGATTGACGCCCTTCCTTGACATTATGGACCACGCTTTTATGCTTCCCCTGCCCAAGATGTCCGAACAAGTGCCCCCAAATTTTCAGAATTTTTTTTTGAAATTTCCGATAGGCGGAAAAAGGATGGGCAAAATTGAAACCCCTTCAATTCCAAACCATTCTTCTCGGTTCATTCTCTCTCTTCTCTAGTATTCACGGGCTCCTCATCTCACCTCACCTCTTTCCGCCTCCATCTCTGTGTTTCTCTTCTTCCATTATTCACGAGCCTCCATCTCTAGTATTCTCTCTCTTCTCGGTTCATTCTCTTTGTTCTGTTATGTTCTTCAATTGCTTCTGTCCTTCTCAATTCGCATAGACATCTCTATGGTTGATTGCGAGTTACAATCAATTCACTTCTCCAGTATCTGCAGACTCCTCAACCCAGCTCTTCGCACAGACATTACTCCTAGACAAAGAAAGGTTAACGTCCTTCTCAATTCGCCTGGTTGCTTTTCATCTCTCTCTGGTTCTGTTTTTCTTGCTTGTGTGTAAATTAGGGTTTCGATTTCCTTCTTGCTTGTGTTTAAATTTGATTTTGTTGAGAATTACTTTTAGGTTTGCATACTTTAGAAAGGCTATGGACAAGAGACAACATTTTGATGTTCAATAGTTCAATTGTAGTGAAATCCTTAACCCTAGTTTTCGAATTTGGTCCTTTTTTTGAGGGTTTTGCTGATTTACCAGGAGCTGTGGTTAATTTTCATATTTTTGTACTCTTATTTTGCATACCTCATAGTTGACAATTGTGCAGTCAATTACTAGAACCGGTAAGACAGATCTTTGTGAGTTCACAATCGTATATGTTTGACAGATCTTTACACTAAAAAATTTTCTAACTTTTTTGGTTGATATTTGATTGTGTTTAATTAGGCATCAAGTGTCAAGCCAATGAGATGGGTGCTACTAGTGAGGAATGTGCTTTTGATTGGGGTATTCTCTCTCTCCCCCCATCCCTGTGTATGAATAACCTCATCAATTAGTGTTGGTTTTGCAAATTCTAATCAGAGATGCGTTCGAGGGGGATAGTTTACTCCTTGTGACCTCATAAATGTCTTAAGAGTAATAGTATATCTCTGTGCTAGATATATAATTTTTTCCAGTGGCTATCGTCATGGTAATTTGGTGTTAACATGTTTGATATGAGATGCTCAATATATTCCACTAGCTAATAGTTAACTCGCCTTGAAGTATGATACAATGTAAAGTGATGGATGTTTCTTGTATATGCATTTTTGAATGTGTGGTATGTTGATGACTGATAAGTGTTTCTTCTGTTTGATAAATCTAAAAGTTTGATAAAACGTAAGTGATTTATTGTTGTTGCTAGTAATTGATTGCACAATGAATCTATTTTCAAATACCTTTCACCTGAATCTATGCATGCTCATCTTTTCAAATTAAACAATTATATATGCATAAGTTAACACATGGTGTGATTCCTTTACTATTCTTAAAGTGATGTGAGTGTCTTTACTTCATCAAAGTCAAATTGAGCAGTAGTAGGTTCAGCAAGGCATACTGGCCCTATACAATTGCTGCTAAAATTTTGTACTGTTCTTAAGCTTATGAAATGCCAACCTTGTCAAGCTATTGTATTTATGCTATTGATTTATTATCAAAATCCGCCAAATGATTCTTCTTATTGATTAGGGTTCTAGCTTGCTTGAGTTCTCATTATAAGTAAGTTTTTTTATAAGGTCTTTTGAGGTTATTCTTTATGGCCTAGCGTCGAATTGGACATTGTGATTTTGTTGTTGTATGACAAATTATAGGTGGTTGATATCTTATCTGAAAAAGGGAGGGGGGTAAAGGATGCTTGATATGTTGAATAGTGATTGAAGAACAATTTCAAGAAAGTTGATTTATAGTGTTAAGGAAGAAAATTAAACCCCCTGCTCTTCCCTGATCAAGATAGCCATGTTTGTAATTGAAGTGGAGCACTTTGCTGGGATTATCCCAAAATCAGATATATATTGTTGCCATAGATGGTTTATTGTTGTAATCATCTTCTTACTCCTGCAATGATTGCTTATGAACAACCAGATTTGGTGTCCAATTATTCTGTATATTAGGTTTGTGTAATAATGGATTTGTCAGCTTCCATGTGCACACTCTTACAGATTTGAAAAGATGAGCATGCATAAGCTACCTTTCACCTTAATTTATATCTTTTCGCCGTCTTACAGATTTATGGTTGTTGCTCTCATCTCATATGTATGATTTTGTACAATTCCATGTGCACACTCCTTATACCGACTACTACAAGGGTCTCTAATAATGGATTGAACAATTGTTTAATTTGAATCATGATTGCAAAATGATAGTTCAAATTTCTTACATCAAGCATTATCGATAGAGAAAATAGTTTCAAATATATACAACTATTTACTAGAAAAATAAATTAGATGTTATAACATGTCTTAAAATTAGAAATAATATAAATCCTTACTTTGTTTTTAATCTTTAAAAAAAGGTTCATCATATGCCACTTAGGTGTATATAAGGAATACTATCTTGGATTCAAAAGAAAAGGTATAGAAGTATAAGTTCCAAAAAAAAATTTCTATATAAAGTGCAATAGCCATGCTAGTAAGAGATTAGGTAGGTCTCTAGCAAAAAATAACTTACGTTTTAGATGATCTTGTATACTTATTTACTTTATTTTGTATTGATTTCTAGAACTTAATTAGCAAGAATCCCTTTAATTTTGTCTTAAGTCATTTGAAATTCAAATTTTTGCTATTTAAATCACGTATGACTGTAACTAATTAAATTTATCTATAAGTAGCTTTGTTTTAAAAAATTAACTTTTTCTAAAAAAATAAATAACGATAAATACTGCTATGATACTGACTAAATTAATAAGAATAGTTTGCTAGCTCGACGTTGAAGCTATAGATATCACCTAGAAATAAGCAAATGCCAGTCTTTTGTTTACTGGTTTTTTGGGGGGGGGAGGTTTATGTGTGCGTGGAAGTAGAAAACGAACAAGCTCTAATACTACTAAAGTTAATCATATGTTTCTTGGATTGATATGCAAATTGGTGCATCTATGATCTTATTAAAATGCTAGGTTTTCTTGCTACGAATCTTTTGTAATTTATGTTGTGCAATGTTAAAATTTAGATAACTTACTAATGCTAATTTATATGTTTGTTGATTTAACATTTCTAATACAACTTATTCATTATTTTCATAGTGTTCAAACCTTTTTTACATCAGACAGATGGTTTATGTTTTGTTACTTTTTTCAGGTTATTTGGTAAAGTAGTGTGTCTCGTGGGTTTGGATTTATTCATTAAGTGGCTACTTGCACTTCATAATAGCATAAAGGAGTGATATATTGTTGCTTGCACTTGGATTGTACCGTTGTCGAAGTTCCTATTGTTAGGTTTGTTTCTCTAAAGGAATTATTGATTTCTTATCTTCAACAAATCCACTCTTATATTAGTTTTGCTAATAGCTTCTTTCTGTTTTGATCATTTTTTCAGATTTAGTTGTGACTAGAGGAAGAGGAACTAAAGGCACTGTTGATTTTAGAGTAGGTACGTAACATGGAGCTTTATATTATTTTGTTGATCGATTCATGTTTGGCCGTGTTTATATTAACACAATCCTATCATATGATTAAAGGGTTTTTAATTCATTTTTGTTGTAACAGTTCTTTGAGGGATGGATAGGGATTGAAGTTGGATAAATCATAAGGGAATTAGTGATAGAAGAAAACCTGATTATATAGCTGGCATTAATGAATTATTGGAGCTTGCCTTTGGTGGCAAAGAAGACGGAACAGAGGTGAGGTGTCCATGTGTGAATTGTAATTTGTGCTTGTTTCATAATCGAAGCACGATTCATAATCACTTAATAGTTCGGGGCATATTGAGTAGCTATAATCCATGGATACATCATGGAGAATATGGAGATCATATCAATAGTAGTGATGATGGGATAGAAGAATAAGCATCAGATAGAGCTGAAAGTTTTGTGGTCTGTGATGATATGAGGCCATTAGTGCGCGAAGCGACGAGTGTTATGAACTTTGGCAATGTTAAGTCTAATGAGGACCATATAGAGAATGAGGATGGTCAAAATGACGTGCCGAAAGAGTTTTACAAGCTTATGGAAGATGCCAAGGCAGAGTTATATCCTGGTTGTAAGACATTTACTAGGTTGGAGTTCATGTGAGTTGCAAATGGAGTGATAAATCATTTTCTATGTTGCTTAGGTCGCTTCAAAGAGCATGTAACAATGATGAGAACTTTCTTGGAAATTCTTATGAGGCAAAAACGTACACAAAAGCCTTAGGATTGGATTACGTGAAAATTAACACATGTATCAACCACTGCATTCTATATTGGAAGGAGAACAGAGACCTAGATGAATGTTGAAAATGTTCTGCCTCTTGATGGAAAGAGAAAGTTGATATGGAAGCTGATAATGACATCGACACAGATGATGAAAGGACTTCAAAGGCAAGAAGAGTGCCACGCCTAGTCCTTAGGCATTTCCCATTAAGGCTGCAAAGGATGTTTATGTCCTCAAAGCTAGCTGAACACATGAGATGACATAAAGAGGGGCGCACAGATGATGGTAAATTAAGACATCTAGCTGATTCCAAGGCATGGAAACATGTGAATGAATTATATCCAAAATTTTCTTCAGACCCGCGAAATGTAAGGTTGGCCATAGCTACCGATGGGTTTAATCCAGCAGCACAAATGAGTAGTCGATATAGTGTATGGCCGATAATCTTGGTGCCTTACAATTTGCCTCCTTAGATGTGCATGAGTAGCACCAATTTTATGCTTTCTTTGATAATTTCTGTCCCTAAAGCCCCTGGTAATGATATTGATGTGTTTTAACAGCCACTTATAGATGAGCTTAAAGTGCTGTGGGAGGTTGGGGTAAGAACATATGATGCTCACAGCAAAGAGTTTTTTGATATGTTCACTGTGTTGATGTGGACAGTGCATGACTTTCCAGGCTACGCCAATGTGCAAGGTTGGAGTATGAAAGAATTTCTCGCTTGTCTTAATTGTCATAAAGACACATGTGCTGAGAAGCTGTGTCATGGAAAGAAGTTGTGTTATATGGGACATCGTAGGTTATTAGAACCGGATCATAAATGGAGGACCAACAGGACATCTTTTAATAAGAGACCTGGAAGAAGACCTCCTCCTATTTCCCTAAGTGGGCATGATGTTTGTGAAGCACTTAGCAATTGTGAAAATGATTTTGGGAAAGATGTAAAGGGAAAGCGAAAAGAGAGGTGATAGATAGTTGGTGCACCAATGGAAGAAGAGAAGCATCTTTTTTGAACTTCCGTACTAGAGGAATCTATTAATTCGACATAACCTGGATGTAATGCATATAGAGAAGAATATCTGTGCGAATATTCTTAGTACATTACTTGACATACATGGTAAGAATAAGGATTCATTGAATGCTAGATTAATTGGATCTTAAAAAAATGAATATGCATGATAAATTGCAACCTAAGTTGATTGGAGACAAGTATCAAGTTCCAAAAGCACCATTTAACTTGACATTAAGTGAAAGAAGATAAGTGGTTGCTTTATTGTCAAGTTTACGTGTCCCATATGGATATTGTTCTAACATCTCACAATGTGTGACATTAGATGATGGACAACTTTCAGGAATGAAAAGTCATGACTGTCACGTTTTTATACAAGACTTGCTTTTGCCTGCATTTCGAGGTGTGTTGGATGAAAAGGTTCTTGAACCTCTAGTGGAACTTAGCAATTACTTCAAGAGGTTGTGTTCTAGAACCTTAGATATCGACATTCTAGAGCAAATGGAGAAAGATATTGCAATTAATCTTTGCAAGTTAGAGCGTATATTTATTCTAGCATTCTTTGACGTAATGGTGCATCTTGCTATACATTTGGCAACCGAAGCTAAGTTGGTTGGCCCTATTCCTTTTCGGTGGATGTATCATGTTGAATGGTAATAAAATTCTCCAACTTCGAAAGTGTAATATGTTAATATTTTGAAAGCATTTATAACTAAATTTTCCTATTTTTTGTTAGGGAAATGTGCACGTATAAAACAAATGTGCGCAACAGAAATTGCCCTGAAGGATGTGTTGCAGAGGGTTACATTCAAAATGAATGCCTAACCTTCTATTCTAGATATTTGTCTATGATAGAGACAAAATTCAACCGTGTAGACCGCAATGATACTGCGAAAGTAGACCAATCCCACCAGTTGTCCATATTTGCCAAGGCAGGAAAGCTAATAGGGAAGGTCAATTTTAAGCAACTAAGCTATGAAGATTGGAAATTGGCTCGACTTTATGTCTTAAAAAATTGCAAAGAGGCAGAACTTTTCTATAAGTATCCTTATATAGTGACCTATATATAGTTACAAAGTACTGGATATGTTATTAATTGTGTGAGTTTTCATATCATCAGTGAATATGACAACGCCACTGATGTACAAAAGCCTGGCTGCTCCAATTGGTTTGAGAGTAGAGTAAGATAATCTTTATATTACCAAATACTTCACTATGAATTTTTCTTTATGTCTTTGTCGTAATTGATTGTATGTATACATAGGTTGTACAACTTTGGCATGAAGGGGATGAAAGTGTTACAGAAGAATTGTTGTGTCTGGCCCGAGGTCCAATGAAAGGTGTTACTAGTTATGAAGGATATGTAATTAACGGATTTAGGTTTCACACAAGAAGGCGTCAAAGAAATCGAAAAACACAAAACAGTGGTGTGGTAGTTGAGGGGGGAATAGAAAATGGAAAGAAAGATTTTTATGGTATATTAAAGGAAGACATTGTGTTAGAATATGATGCCCTTAAAAATAATACAAGTCCCAAAGTTGTATTGCTCAAGTGTCGATGGTTTGATGTATATAATGAAGGGAGATGGATTAAAAGGGATAAGCTTGGGGGAACTCTTATTAATGTGACTCGTAACTTACAAACAAATGAACCCTTTGCTTTAGCTTGTCAAATCCGTCAAGTTTTTTACATTGCAGCTCATAATGATCCGTAATGGAAGTGGATTATAAATATGAACCCGCGTAACTATTTTGATTTCCCTAATGTTGAGGATGTTGATGGCAATAATATGTCATTATTGGAGAATACGGAGGTTGAGATAGCTAATCCTATAGAGATTCAAGAGGGGGATGATGAAGAAATTCCTCTAGCTAGGGACGATGTGGAGCCTGACATTGTTCATGCGGACATAGTTGATGTGAACCTAGTCGATGCTAATTTCATCCAGGACGATAATGATGAAAATGATGAGGAAGTGGTAAGCGAGGATGATGAGGATGATTTCTCAAGTAGGGAATCAGATATAGATTCATTTGATAGGGACCTTGAAGAGGATGAATAAGATGATGATAGTGGTAGTGAATAGTGGTAAGAAATATAGTTGTGCATTTGTTAATATATTCTAATTGTTTTACATTTATCATATTTTTGTTGCTAATATTGCCACTCTTATATGTAGGAATATGGCACCAAATGCATCTTCCCAGGTTGTAGTGTCACAGAACCAGCCCCATGCAGAAGGTGACATTACTCAAAATGATATGCAACCTCCTTTGAGTTATAGGCAGAAAAGGAGAGCCCAACAAGCACTTCGGAATGGTATTTCTTTTTTTCCCGCTTTGGGGTTGAATATGTATGTAATAAGTTAAATTTGCTGATGATCTTGATGATTACTTGTTTATATGGAAACTCGAAGCTCGCAAGTGTGGGCCAACTAGAGGCTTGAAGTCACTACATGAGAGGGAGCAAAACCCTAATGTTAAGCCTTTTACGAAGATCACACCAAACATGGAATGTGTCATTGGTAAAAATGCTAATTGCTTCATTGGTGAGTGTAGCAAGTGGGTGAAGGAATTCTACCCACTAGATTCAAGGTAATTTTTGTCCATTTTTTCCTAGATCTAAGCTCCCAACACTATTTTCTTTATTTCACTTAAACTCTTGCACTACTCGGTCAAGTAATCGTAATTATGTTTCCTGTAAGTTGTTTAACATAATCCTTCCCTTGCAAGAACTGGATTAGGATGGATAAAGATGCTAAGACAAGATTGTTGGACAAAACCAAGGTAAAGTTACAATTATATAGCTTATCATATTGAATGTGGGATATCCAACAATTATGTCACTCTTATATGTGATTCGTTTTTGTTGCACTAATAACATTCTAGATATTGTACTAATTTATGACTTTTTCGTCTCTTAGATTCATACTTTGGAATCTGATATTAATCCTTTATACCTAAGTCGGCCCATGAAATGCTTTGACTTCTTATCTTGTATTATTGAATTTAACATGACACTTACCTTCTGGAATTGCCTTATTGACAGTACTTGGCTTGTCAGGACATCTCTTTGTTGGTTTTAAACTATATGCTTAATAACACGCAATGAGCGTTTGATATGCATTATTGCGTAGAGAATACTGAGGTGCTGCCAATGCAGTTTAGCTTGATGCGATTTCGTTTGATTTATCACATGCTTAGCCTCAATTTACTTCCATTTTGGGGTGAGCTCTGTCTTGCTGAAAGATAGATGTCCATCCCTTTAGTTCAATGCTTATGGCATACATAAGGGCCAAAGACTACGCCAATTTTGTGTTGATTTGTATTATGCTTGTGTCCCTCTTATATGTGATTCGTTTTTGTTGCACTGATAACATTCTAGGTATTGTACTGACTTATGACCATTGCCTCTCTTAGGTTTATAATTTAGAATCTAATATTGATCCTTTATACATAAGTCGACCCATGCAGTGCTTTGGCTTCTTATGTTATATTATTGAATTTAAGATGACGCTTACCTTCTAAGAATTTCCTTCTAAGAATATGCTTAATAACACGTAATAAGCGTCTCATATGCATTACTGCATAGACAATGATGAGGTGCCGCCAATGCAATTTAGCTTGATTCAATTTCGTTTGATTTATCACATGCTTAGCCACTCTTATATGTGATTTGTTTTTGTTGCACTAATAACTTTATCTAGCAAGAAGGCTAAATATAATGCAATCAAGTCATGAGGTTTAGTTTTAATTGATTGTTTGTGTTTTTATTTGCCCCATTCTAGGCAGAATGGAATTTGCCTACAGAAGTCGATGGAATTAATGTCACCCGTGCACTGGAACTACAATGTATGCTATTTTTTAGAGGTTTGCACTACAGGCTAAAGGAAGAACATTTTTCCGAAAAGACTATTACTCAGGCCATTAGCAATAGGCCTCCGGAAGTGCACAAAGACAAATGGGATTGGCTAGTTAACCATTGGGCAGATCCAAAGCAGCAGGTATTTTATGATCACTCTTCATCTAACGGCTCACATTAGGTTGGTTGTTTGATTATGGTTTGTGACATTCATATTTGCTTGATTATCACCTTGTAGCATATAGTGAAAAAAATCGGGTAAATAGGTTAAGGCAAAAGATAAAACCAGCAAATGACGCCAAGTCAACTACCAGAATTTATCATGATGAGGTGAGTTAACAAAAGTAGCTTCATGTAGTCATATATTAGTATTTAACTATTTGCTTTAACTTTGTTCTTTATTTTGCAGATAATTCCATCACTAATGCACCCACAAGACTCCACTCAAGATTCACACCATAGCGATGCACGAGATCCTGCCCAACAAATTGATGAAGTTCCTACATATGTTCATTTATGGGATAGGACGAAAAGGTGTATTCGTATTCCTCTTTTGTATACTTCGTCTCTTTTAATATATGAACTAACGAATCTTATTTTATACTGTTTGTCATATATATGTCGTAAACAGGCATAAAGATGGATCCTGGGATCCTGAAGCAGCGGAAAAATATAAAGAATTTAAGGAACTCCACATGAGCCAAATTGAAAAAGAAGGTGCTGACAACTTGTCTCTCAAAGAGGCTTATCTCCCGGTTATGAAAGAAAAGTCAGGTTACCATAGAGGGCTTGGGCTTGGTCCACAACCGCCTAGAAAAGGTAGAGCTATTGAGGTGATGAGGGTTTAAGTAGCTGCTGAAATCCAGCAATTGCAGCAAAAAGAGGCTACTCTACAAGGTCAAGTCGGGGAGCTCCAAACAGCGGACGTAGAGATCAAGGTTGAAATTGAGCGGATGAAATCTGAAGCAATAGAGAGAGATTATAAACTCAAGCAGGAATTGATAGAGAGAGAGCGCAAACATAAGAAGGAAGTAAAAGAGAGAGAGAAGAAAATTAGAGCAGAGGTCATGGAGATGCTACGTAATCTGAACCATGGCATATAAATTGCTCAGGTACATTACTTTTTTAGTTTATCTCAATTTATTTGATTTTCTGCTCCTCTTTCTCTCTGTTTCTATCCCCCCTATCTCTTTCTCTCTTAATTTGAGAGGGGTTTTTGTTGTCCTGTTCTTATTGTCCTTTTAGGTTGCTGCTTGGTGGTTGCTTGGTCTGCTTCGTCAGTGTTGGTGTGCTATGCTTTTAGCTCAATGTTGGTGTGCTATGATTTTACAGGCAACGACATACTGTTGTTATTGGCCAGTGTTACAAGCAAGCACATAGTGTTGTTATTAGTAGCTGCTTGGTCAGTGTTGGTGTGCTATGATTAGTGTTGGTGTGCTATGATTTTAGGTCCCTGTTAGTGGACTTGTAAAGGTCGTGGCTAGAGCTATTTGAGTTAGAGATGGATTTTTGTTTGAGTTATAAGCACACACTGTTACAAGCAAGCACATATTGCGTAATTTGAGCTGTTTGAGCACATGGTGCATAATTT
The DNA here is from genome assembly GCA_017589665.1 of Selenicereus undatus. Taxonomy (NCBI): domain Eukaryota; kingdom Viridiplantae; phylum Streptophyta; class Magnoliopsida; order Caryophyllales; family Cactaceae; genus Selenicereus; species Selenicereus undatus. The sequence continues at coordinate 43,978,116 of JACYFF010031959.1, read as the reverse complement.
GAGCTGTTTGAGTTACAAGCAAGCACATACTGTTGTTATTGGTGAGTGTAACAAGCAAGCACATACTGTTGTTATTGGTGGCTGCTTGGTCAATGTTGGTGTGCTATGATTTTAGGTCCCTATTGATGGACTTGTAAAGGTCATGGTTGGAGCTGTTTGAGTTAGAGCTGAATTTTTGTTGTTTGCCAGGGTATTGGAGTTAGACTTGGGGTTTTGTCAAAGCCAGTCAGTGTCAATGTTTGGCTTGGTTTTGGTATTGTCATGGCTGCAACTTGGTTCTGTTGGTTAGTGTTGTTGATGTTTTATGATTTTAGTCCCCTATTGATGGATATATCCGAAAGCTTTTGTGTGATGTATGTGACCTTCTTCTCTGGTTTACAACACCAATATGTGCTTGCTTGTATGCACAATTGGATATGGTATTGCAAATGTTTACATCGTCCTCTCTGTTGATAATTTTCATATCGACTGATCTAGGCTAACTTTGTATTGTATGATCATAATTGAGAGGAGTTGCAGAAACTATTTCTCTTATAGGCCTATTTTTGTTCTTTTTATCATTGGTAATAACAGTTGGATACCCAGAAATGGATATTGAATTGTTTTCCTCATTTCAAGCTTCTTTTTACATGTATCATTTATGCAGCAAGCACATACCTATTTGGCCTTTCTCGTTGCTTCTCTCTCACACACCTCTCTCTCCTCTTCTTTCTTTTGGGCTGCTGTAACTTTTGAAGTGGCCCCCTGACATTTCAGCTTTTTTATATCAATCTTTCATTGTGTTTTTTCTCCTTTTGTTGTTGCCTGTGGGTGTTTTTTTATACGTTAGTGAGTTAGATAAGTTTTTTATTTAAGAAACTTTTCAAAGTCAGCTTAGCCCAATTCTCTTGTTCATAATAAAAAGATTTATTTTTATTGATGTTTTTATGAAGTTAATTCTAAGACTAAGGATATATTTTTTAATATATAATTTCAAATATTTTTCAAAATAAATTTTCATATCTTCGCTTTTGCTGAAATAGTGAGAATTTGGAATCTTCTATATCTTCGCTTTATTCTGACATTGTTGATGTTGCTCTGCATATTGACAGGCTCTACTTGACATTGACTCATTTTGTCATCCGATTGTAAAAATGTAAAGGTATTATTATCACGCTCTTTTCAAAGTTTCTTCAATGTTTGCATACCTTTGAGTACTATATTTATACGAACAAATTAGCAGGCATTGTTTGACATTTTCCTTTTGGTCGTTCTTGATTGGTCAACGCTAGGTTTATTTATGGAGAACCATGGACATCAATTTTTTGGGTATATAGAACAAGGCATAGAAGCAAGGAGTAGGTACATGTTCTTATTAAAGAATGCCAGAGGTCAATTTTGATCCTTGGAGACAAGTGAAAAACCATTTTGCACATATCACATTGTAATATGTATACAGTTCTCATATTTCACTTGTCTAGCATGTATCCGCTTCTTATTTCCATTTTTGGATAGAAAACTAGCATTACTTTGTTCCATTCCATATTTTGGGTAATGTATAAAGTATGTACATGTATGAGTGTTTCCATCGTAATTAGTAGCAATCAAATTAAAGTACATGAATTTTGTTAATATTGATGCTCTATTTAACATGTATGTATAGTTCATATTATGATGTATTAAAGAAATCAAACAACCCAGAAAATCACATATTGGGTTATTTTAAAAAAAAACTCAATGCCCAAAACTACAAAGCAATTCTTCCACTGAGCAGTAGGGCCACGAAAAAAGGAAATTGAGGCCCACTAGACTGTAGTGGAGCCAGGATTCTAATCAATGGGAGCGAGATTGGGAAAATTAAAGGGCACTTCCAAAAAAAAAAAACATAAAAGGCAGAACGAAGAGTTGAACCAGGGACCTCCCACCAAAAGCAAGGGCCAACCACCACCCTACTATGCACTCCTATGATGTGTATTTATGAACTAATTAATATATATCTATTTTTCTTATCCACAAAAATATCCCACATTTAATTTTTTTTTCCCAAAAATTTGGGGGATCAATTGACCCCCCTTGCCCTAACATGGCTCCACCTATGCCACTAGACCAAGTACAAACCTTCCCCTGAGCAGCAGGGCCACGAAAACTGGAAATTGAGGCCCTAGAAAAAAATGGGCCACAAAAAATTTTGACGTCCTGCACACAGTAAGGCCACAAAAACTGGAAAGTGTGGCCCCATACACAAAGACATGACCACAAAACTGAAAATCGAGGCCCTAGAAAATGATGGGCCACAAAAAATTTCGTGGTCCTACACATAGTTAGGGCCACAAAAACAGGAAAGTGCGGCCCTATACACAAATGAGCCACAAAAATATTCGTGGTCCTACGGAGTAAAGGGCGACAAATATTTTCGTGGCCCTTATCGTCTCCATGGGCATCGGAAATTAAATTTTGCCGCCCTATTTGTGGGCCTCGACATTCAGAAGTCGAACACGCGACGAAAATTAATTCGTCGCCCTAACGAAAGGGCTGCGAAATTTGGACATTGGGCGACAAAATTGCTCCTCACCCAACATCAATTTTCTTGTAGTGGCAACACCCCCCTCATAAAAAAAAGAAAACGCAAAAAATAAATTTTGTGATTTAATCCCATAGAAAATACTTAAATTGTCTTCCTCATATCTACCAAAACAAGACACGCAAAATAAAACATAAAACATTAATATCCAATGGGTGCGATCATACCATCACTAATGCACTGAATCCCATCAGAACTCCGCAGTTAAGCGTGCTTAGGTGATAGTACACTCCAATGTCATCTACACATATACTTTGAGTAATTGAAAACACACAAAAAGAGATCCACAATAGCAACGTCAACCCACCACAAGCAGACAAACAATCAAGATTGATTTACCCTCTATTTTAGAATCAACACATTCCCAAAATAGAGCACTTATTCGAGAGGGTTTATTTGTTTCATTTTTATTCCATAGTATCTTAATAGCCAACATCCACATAAATTTAAACCAAAACAAGAGCTGATGTACTTTGTCATTATGAACAAAAAAAAAAAAACCCCCTCAACAAGAAATAATCAGATTAATTAAACCCTCCTAAAATTTTTCACTTTATTGAACTTTACTCATGAACATCAACATTTGAAAGTTCAAAGCCAAAAAAATTACCCATTTGATTGTCTTCAACCTCAGCCTCACCATTCAAATTCTTTCCACAACCACACTATGATACACCCAATTCTGTCTCAAATTTTCTACAAATAGATCAAATGAAACTCAGCAACAAGTTGGTTTTTCAATCCTCTTACCCTTGTACATTTTAAAAGGCACCCAGATTTCATTTTTTTACTGGGTTTTCAAAATAGAAGAGGACGAGAGGAGATGAAAGGGCTCATTATTGAGAAGTGTTTACTCAGGAAGTGGCATAGAGACTGTTTTAGAGTGCCAAAAAGCTGGTTCCCAAACTAGCTCATTTAATATGGGCAAACCAACCAAACAAGATAAATTTTTCATACCCATGCCAGAATACATTTAGATTATACACTACTAATAGTTTAAGGATGGTATAAATTAACCCAAAAAAGACAGGAGTTGAAATATAAATGTCACAAACCTGAAGGATGTTTTGTGCTAAAAAACCTTGTTTAATATATTATTTGGTTAAGGCAATACTTTAATTGATAGTTACATACTGTTTCTTATTTAATTGAGGTGAAATCAACTAGAATGATAATAAATGTCATGGGATAAGTAGACCTGGCAAATGGGTCATTTGGGTCGGGTACGGGTTGGGTCTTAGTTCGGTTCAGGTCACTTTCGGGTCAACTATGATCGGGTCGGGGTCGGGTGAAGTTCGGGTTTGGGTCATTTTCGGGTCAACCATGTTCGGGTCGGGTGAAGTTCGAGTTCGGGTCACTAACGGGTACCATGTTCGGGTCGTGTTTATTTCGGGTTGTCTACAGTAGCCCGGTTTGGATCGGGTATGACTCAAGTGTAATTGGGCCGGGTTTGATTCAGTTCAATGTTTGGGTCAATATCGGGTCATGTATAAATCGAATCGAGTATAAATCAAGTTGGGTTAATTTCGAATCATTGTATGTTTTCAGTGTAGCCATCTTTAGTTTTTTACTCTTCAATTGTATTTAAAAGATAAAAACCGTTTAATTAGACAAAC
>JACYFF010031959.1:43893305-43927926 GCA_017589665.1 Selenicereus undatus | reverse complement strand
TATTATTATTATTATTATTATTATTATTATTATTATTATTATTATTACTAATACTGCTACTACTACTATCGCTGCTACTACTACTATCGCTGCTACTACTACTAGTAGTAATAGTAGTACTATACCCATTAGGCCTTATCACAAATAATTTAAGATTTTAAATTGATTTTCCTTTTTTATTCACAAGTAATTCTATTAGGGGGATTGTCACTTAACTTTTAAAAAAAATATTTTACTTTTTTGTGTAAAGGCTCAAATATCTTTTCCGCAAATTACATAAATTATGAATATATTTCACTATACTTTTTACATATAGTTGTTACAATCAAAAAACACAAAAAAAAAATTACTGCATCACATGGGTATAGAAAAATAAAATAAAACCTTCTAACTTTTTGACTCGTTACTCTTACATAATTTACCCTTTTTTTAAAAAATTATATCCTTAATATTAGAAAATATTAGATAATAATTATTTATATTTTAATAATACATTATACAAAAAATCATGCATCATAAATTTTAATAAAAAATTAATCATGCATTATATTACAAAAATTTTGGCATTATATTGTCCAAGTAAATTAGTCATATAAAGATCTAACACATAATATGGATATTGAAGTCAAAAATTAAACTCAAAATCATCATATGCATCACAAAGGAGAAAGCATACTAGTTTACTGTTAAAAAAAGAAAAACAAATCAAATCTTCACGATGAGGGGACAGAGAAAAGACCAGTTCCGGGAAATTGGAGAAATGATCAAGCATGTGAATGGGCATGCAAAGCTGTACACAATGGCGAAGGCAGCGTGGGTGCAGTGATGTTAAGCGACACCCCTCTCAAAAAAAAAATGAAATTAAGATACAGCGAAAATTGAAAAACCACAGTCATTGTATAAAGAGAGCATGAGGCAAATCTATACATCAAATAGGGTGTAGCTTGGTGGTTAGCGTTTGCGTGTGGCATCTTGGTTGCTATAAGGTCGTGGGTTCTATTATCTTTGCTTGTGTTTATTTTTTTTTTTAATTTTCTTCATTTTTTTTATGTACAAACCCAAAAAAGTTGTCCACTCAAGTCTCCACTCATTTGACTCTCATTTCTCATCCTCGACAAAACACTCTCGCAAGTCCCAAAACCCAGAAACCCTAAGCGGCTAAGTCCCAAATTCCTAGTCTCCAAATTTGTGAGTTTATTTGTTTATTTTGTGATTTATTTATGGTTCTAGTTTTTTGGTTTATTTGAGGGTTTATTTTGTGAGTTTGTTTGTAAGGTTATTTGTTTAATTTGTAAGTTTATTTGCATGGTTTAATTTGAGAGTTTATTTGTTTAATTTCTGAGTTTATTTGTGGATTTAATTTGTGCGTTTATTTATAGGTTTAATTTGTGAGTTTATTTGATTATTTTGTGAGTTTATTTGTGGTATTAATTTGACAGTTTTTTTGTGGGTTTAATTTGTTTAATTTGTGGGTTTAATTTCAATTTTAGATCAAAATGTGTTAAGGAAATTGCATATATGTAGAATTTGTATTTAGGAAGGATTGAAATATTCTCTTTCCTTATCTCTTATCTTTTATTAGTTAAGTTCAGATTGCCTAGGATTGCAAACTTGTATATAAGGGATCTCAATGTACTGCCATGAACACAAAAAATAAGATACACAAAAACATTTTTGCATGATCCCGATGTCTCGAATCAATGTTTTCTTCATGGTATCAGAGCGCTTCGTCAAAGCCTAAGCATGATCAAAATCACTTGTCATGGCTGGTGGAGGCGGCAAAGGTAGGTTCATTATTGAACCACAATCGCCATATTTCTTCCAGCCCTTAGAAGGACCCGACACCATAATCACGGTTGTAGTCTTCGACGGAAGCAATTATGATCTATGGGAAAGGGCTATGAGAACAGCATTAAGAGCCAAAAATAAGTTGGGATTTGTAGACGGATCATTGACAAAACCTACGAAAAAGGAGGATGCAGAGTTTACGGAAATGGACGCATGGGAGATGGCAAATTCGATGTTGTGCTCGTGGTTGCTCAACGTTATTGATCCAAAGTTGAGGATGAGTGTGGACTATTCAGACACGACACTAATCATGTGGGAGGACATGAGGAAATGTTACGCTATGGCCAACACTCCAAAGGTGCACCAATTGAACGCAAATCTAGCAAACTGTAAACAAGGCGACTTAGACGTTGGCGGATTCTACTCAAAGTTGACACATTTATGGAAGGATCTTATGAATCTCGTAAAGATACCAATGTGCACTTGTAGCGGGTGTACATACGGAGCAGCAAGTAAGATCATTGCCATGTACGAGGAGGAAAAGATACATCAATTCCTCATGGGATTGAACAACGACCTGTACACGTCACTGAGAAGTCAGATTCTGGCGTTGGATCCCTTGCCCAACCTTGACAGAATATTTAACATGACCCAGCAAGAAGAACATCACAAAAAGATCATGGTTCACTGAGATAATCGAAACGAGGTCGAGGTGGCCTTTGCTGCGAGGGAGCAATCTGCCATAACCGAAAAAGGAGCTTGTCGGCTGTGTGGGCGCTACGGTCATGAGGAGGCTAGATGCTACAAGGTGATTGGCTATCCACCGAATTGAGGATCTTGTAGCTGAGGACGAGGAGGCCGCGATGGAAGGACTGCCAGAGGAGCTCACAACAACAGTGGCCACGACAAGGGAAACTGAAAGTTGGCTTCTGCAGCAGTCCAGCAAGAGTTTGGGCCAGATTCTGTGATGGGGGCAGGCCCAAGCAGCAGCAGTGAAGCGAAGGTCCAGCCCGTTGTCCCTGGGCTTTCAACGGATCAAATCCGAAGGTTGTTAAGCCTCATCGACACACCCCCAATCGGTTATAAGAAATTGTCAGGTAAAGTAAACTGGATGTTGGACAGTGGCGCCTCGTGTCACATGGTTGGAGATGTGACCACTTTGAGAGATATTGAGAAGATAAACCTGATGGCAATCGGGCTACCCAGTGGCACTTATACTATGGCGTGTGAGCGAGGATTGGTTGTCCTCGATGAAAAATTGAAATTGAAAAATGTTCTCTTTGTGCCAAAATTAAATTGCAACCTTATCTCAGTTTCAAAGTTATGTAAAAAGTTAATTGTGTGGTGACATTTTTTTATGATTCTTGTCTCATACAGGACCACACTTTGAGGACTCGGATTGGAGCGGGTGAGCATAAAGACGGTGTCTATTACCTACAGAAAGAAGTTCCCAATCAAGTTAACGCGGTGAAAACGAGTTGTTTGTGGCACAAGAGACTTGGTCATCCGTCGAATGACATTCTTACCTTCCTTCCATATAGTTTAGGAATTGAGAGTAGCTCAAAGAAAAATAAAGATGAGGTTTGTGATGTATGTTTACGTGTAAAGTAGACTCGTAGTCAATTTCCAATCAATAAAACCAATGCGAAGAGCAGTTTTGATTTAATCCATTGTGATATTTGGGGGCCTTATAGAATTTCCTCTTCGCGTGGTGCACTTTATTTTCTTAGTATTTTCGATGATGCTAGTAGAACAACTTAGGTCTTCCTAATGAAGGACCAAACTGAAGCAAGTAAGTTGTTGAAAGGTTTTATTCTCACGGTGAAAAATCAATTTAGTAAAGGCGTCAATGTAGTTCGGAGTGATAATGGCAGCGAATTCACCTTCGGACCCATGTAAGATTTTTATATTGAACATGGCATATTGCGTGAGAGTAGTTGCGTGGATGCCCCATAACAAAATGGATAGGTTGAGCGAAAACACCGTCATATATTGAACGTAGCAAGGGCACTAAGATTCCAAGCTAGCTTGCCCATACAATTATGGGGTGAATGTGTGTTGATAGCTGCGTATTTAATAAATCATACTCCAACAAAATTACTAAATGGCAAGTCACCCTATGAAGCTATTTTTTAGTGCAAGCCATCATATGATGAAATCCACACCTTTGGCATTCTATGTTATACACAGAACAATCCACAAACAAAGGATAAGTTTGCCTTGAGGAGTCGAAGATGTGTGTTCCTGGGTTACCCTTTTGGGAAAAAGGGGTGGAGAGTGCATGATTTAGAAACACGGGAAATGTTTGTGAGTAGGGACATGGTGTTTTGTGAAGACAAGTATCCGTTTGTCATGGAAATTAGGGATCAATATGCACGTAACACAAATGAAGTAGTAGTTGGGCCGCCTACATCATTTGAGGATGAGGTCGGACATCCAGAAACTCTTCTTTGGCCAGAGAATGCTCCAGATCAAGGCGCAGGTGCATTGGGCCTGGAAAGGTCCGCGGACAAGGGGAGCAGTCAGCCCAGTCCGCCCCCTGAAAGTGCAAGGCCCTCGGACAGGGGGAGTTCACAAAAATTGGGCTCAGAACCGCTGACCCAAGTTGAGGCCCAATACTCCCCGGCAGCAGTCTGGTCAACAACAGCCCCACGAAGGGCCAGATCCAGATGGGCAGTGTATGTTAGGGAAAAAAACATAGTTTTAATATTTATAAACCCCAAGTGCAAGGTATATCGTTGAGTACTTGGGGTGTCGTCCGCAAAGAGTTGTGTTTCCAACTACCAGGGCTAACTAAAGCGTCTCAAGCTAGGCAAAATCAAAGGGAAAGAGGGTAGACTAAAATACGCTAACAAATATAGAAGAAGTGACTTGGAGTTGTGGTTTCACCAATGGACGAGCCAACTAATCAAGACAAGTCCTAACCTACCCAAACTACATCATAAACTATAGATGGTCGGTTGCACCATCGAAGACCACCCAAGCCCTCTCTCAAGGGTCATGAGCTAGTCTAATTAGCCTAAACCACTTATTTTCATGGGGTTAGCCCAATTAGACCACAAAATTAGCAACCCCTGGACCTAACTCAATTCGGATACTATTTTCATGTCCCGAACTCGGCTATTCCCTCTCCCACACTAGCTAATTGACCTCACCTCTCAGCATAAGTCAATCGCCCAAAAATATGGATGGAAGCTCTTTCAAGCATTCCATCGAACACTTGGCGGGTGTGAGAGAAAACTCTAAGTTCCAAGCATAGATTGGGTATGGTTAGGCCAAATACAAGACTAATTAACCATCAAGAGGCTAATCACAATCCAAGCCAACACAATCTACCAACTAAACATCACAAACACATAAAACCTAAACTAACAAACAAGAACATAAACTTGAAGAACAAAACAAAGAGAATGAAATAAAATGAATCTAAACAACTAAATAACATAAATAAAAAATGAAAACTAAACATATAAACTTAAACAAATCAAATACAAGAATTAAACCAACAAAACATAAACAAGAACAACAATGAAATAAATAGAGAAAGGGGAAGAAAACTTAGTCTTGAATTGATAGAAGGAACTTAAAATCCAAAGGTTGAATCCAAGATTACAATCTTCAATCCTCAACTAATCCTCCTATTGAGATTTTATTTGCTAAAACATAACCTAAACTACTTTAAGAATCGCCTCAGGAGAAGCCCGAACGACCCTGAGCGACCCTCCACCCGAAGAGGGCTTTAAATAGAAAATCGCGAAACCGGACGATGAGCCCGGGGACACGACCGTGCCATGTGGCACGGTCCCACCGTGCCAGGGTGGCACGGTTGTGCCACATGGCATGGCCCCACCGTGCCATTCCTCTGGCACGGTGGTTCGGCCCCCCGGTTCGTCCTTTTTTGCCTGTTTTCGCGGCATTTGTTTGATTTGACGTTATTTCCTACAGAAAATAAATAAAACAAGTAAAAATCCTAAAGATTAAGTTATTATACGAGCAAAACAAAAGAAAAACTAACCTAAGAACCTAACTCACTTTTGTAGGAATCACGGTTGCATTTAGCGTATGCAACAAGCCCTTTAAACCCCTTGGTTCTCCCAAGTGGACAAGTAAGGTCTCGTGAGGGTTTGCAGAAGATATGCCCACAAAATCTCGAAAAGGAAAAACAAAGAAAAGAGATACAAAAATCGAAAAATAAAAATGACAAAACACAATATATACATCGGGGTAAATTGTACACAATCGGATCAACCAAAATCCCCCTAGTAACTCAAGCATCAGTCTATACACAAGCATTATATGCATTTGAGGACACATCATCCCAAAGAACAGCATCCAGACATCAACTTTTCACGCCAGGATGCATGAAAATATTGAATCCACCCTAGTGCCTGGCGTGCAAGTGTATTAGTACCTTAACACTTTGGCTTACCAAAATCAAACTCAATCCCACTTAACTGACACAAGCTACCTTATTGATTTTGCTAGCTTAGAAAACAAGCTTCCCTAGTAGCAGTATTGCCTTAAAGGGTAGCACCCAGTAGCGCATGCCTCAAAGGGGGTATGTACTTGTCATTCCAAACTCTTTCCTTACCCACTTTTTTTTTTGATTTTTTGCCACGCCTCAAAGGGATACACCCAGTAGCGCATGAGTTTGTTTGTTTTTGCTTTTGTTTTTAGAAAAGGGGGTGCAGGCACATACAAAGGTAACTGTACAGTAGACAAGTGAGAGAGCCGATCATGGAAGACTAAAAATGTAAGGTAATGATAGTACAATAATCAGGACTGGATTGCAAACTTACAATGGACTGTTGGGGTTAGAACTGAGGCCTAAAATGACAGACTTAGGAGAAATATCTATCATGCATATTATATGTATATACGAGCTAATACCCAAGGTACTGGAGATAGAGGCTGATCAAAATAGTACAAAACTCCCCTAAATTCAAAATTTAAGGAAAATTATACAAAGATCACCAAAAAAATAAAAATTTTCACAAAAATAAGAATAAAAGGGGAGATGACCCCACCCCCACACCTAAATCTCATAATGTCCTCATTGGGAGCTAAGAGTCATCAACAACCACACAACACACAAAATGAAGAAGACAAAATTACACAAGAACACTAAACCGACACATATATACACAGGCTAACACCCTCTCTCATAAACACAATCATACCCAATCAACAACAAGATCACAAATATATACAAAACTAACACCACCAAAAACATGTATAGACCAACCCATCAACACCACCAATCACAACATACAAATATCCAGAAAAACACAAAAATGGTGATCATAGCCATCAATGGCTCAACAACATCCCAAATTTCAACTCAAGATGATCACCAACCAAAACACAATCCTAATATCTACAATTAAACAAAAACAAAAAGAGAGAAAATAAATAAAAGAAAAATAAAAATAAGGGGAAGAGTGAGAACGATTATACCAGGTAGGGTACTGAATGTACCCGAACTACGCCTCCCTATGATGGTGTTGTGGAGGCCGGAGGAGCATCAGCCACTCCTCATCATCGCTTAGGACTCGAGTCGTCAACTCGGATGTGGTCAACGCTCGCAGAAGCTTATCGTGTGCCTTTGCATGCATCTCAAATGGGTGTAAGTAAGAGAACACTAGTAAAGATGTAGCAAATAGAGTTAGTGCCCTCTTCATCTTATCAAATGCCATAAGAAAATCGAAATAAGAATCAAACAAAGTGGTCGACTCAATTTCCCTAGGGATGTCCTCTAATTATGCACAATAAGGGTCCAAGGAGGGATTATACCCTCGAATGTCACCTAGGGACTCATGGAATGCATGCAATTGGGAGGGCGTGGTGGAAAGTAAGGGGGATGAAATGGGGGTCAAGTCAAGTGGCTCGGTGCAAAGTGGGCCGATATGGTCAATACTATGTGCGGCACCAACCACCAAATTGTCATCACACAACTCCTCGAAAGGAGTCTCCTTAAGATATGGCTCAACCAATATAAGTCCACCTGACCAAGAACGTAAAACATCCTCTGCAGAACTAGCATCACCCCGAGAGGTCTCGCCTGTCTCTAACCCCGTGCACTGTGCTAAAGGGATGGGAGAAGCATGTAAGGTCAAAGCACTGAGACTAGTGCCCATGGGTGTGCTAAAAAAGGATGGAGCAACAAACGTCAATGGGGTCAAGGAACGGTCAAACACTTCCTCTAGGTCGGCCAAAGGTGCATCATCAACAACATTAGACTCTAGGGGAAGGAAAGACTCACAATCATCATAGAGACGAGCCTCAAGTCTAGGACAAGGTAGACTAGGGTCGGTCTCATGCAATAAACTCCACTCCCTCATCCCACTAGCAAAATGCTCATGTTGCTCATTCATTGTCCCTATCATGGCATCAAGTCTAGCATAAAATTCATTGGAAACATCATAATAGGGATAAGAATTCACATCATGGTCAATAGATTGGAAAAAAGAGCACAACATATGAGGGTAAGAAGAATGGTGATGATATGAGTCCCTAGCATCATCAGATTGTCATTGCTGCCAAGCTAGAGACTCAAACAAATCCCACATGTCATTAACAACTAACGAATGCAAACCACAATAACACATGGACTCAAGGATGGCTCGGGTCTCAGGTGTTATCCCCTCAAACACAACATCACATATTTTCCATTTCTCATAATCAAAAAGAACATATTGAGCACGAAAATCATTCAGCCGAGACAAATATTGCCAAAAAGGTTCATGCTCAAACTGAGGTAAATGGAAAATAGCCATCTGGAAATTTTTGAGTTTTTAATTTTTTTTGAATTTTCTAAATGCCTAGCCTCGAATGCTCAAGTAAACCACAATATTGAAAAACGCTAACTCCTCGTCAACGGCACCAAAAACTTGTTAGGGAAAAAAACACAGTTTTAATATTTATAAACCCCATGTGCAAGGTGTATCGTTAAGTACTTGGGGTGTCGTCCGCAAAGAGTTGTGTTTCCAACTACCAGGGCTAACTAAAGCGTCTCAAGCTAGGCAAAATCAAACGGAAAGAGGGTAGACTAAACTACGCTAACAAATATAGAAGAAGTGACTTGGAGTTGTGGTTTCACCAATGGACGAGCCAACTAATCAAGACAAGTCCTAACCTACCCAAACTACATCATAAACTAGAGATGGTCGATTGCACCATCGAAGACCACCCAAGCCCTCTCTCAAGGGTCATGAGCTAGTCTAATTAGCCTAAACCACCTATTTTCATGGGGTTAGCCCGATTAGACCACAAAATTAGCAACCCCTGGACCTAACTCGATTCGGATACTATTTTCATGTCCCGAACTCGACTATTCCCTCTCCCACACTAGCTAATTGACATTACCTCTCAGCATAAGTCAATCGCCCAAAAATATGGATGGAAGCTCTTTCAAGCATTCCATCGAACACTTGGCGGGCGTGAGATAAAACTCTAAGTTCTAGGCATAGATTGTGTATGGTTAGGCCAAATACAAGACTAATTAGCCATCAAGAAGCTAATCACAATCCAAGCCAACACAATCTACCTACTAAACATCTCAAACACATAAAACCTAAACTAACAAACAAGAACATAAACTTGAAGAGCAAAACAAAGAGAATGAAATAAAACGAATCTAAACAACTAAGGCCCTGTTCTTTTGGGTGGGAAATGCACCCAACCCACAGCTTCCCACACTCACTAACTTCTCCCCCCCCCCCTCCCACTCTTTCCCACACTTAAAGAAAAATACCACTTTCAGCCACTTTCAGCCACTTTCACCCACATGTACCTATAATTACTAGTTTGTATAGTTTAAAAACAGTTATAATTGATGTAATTGTATGTCCGAGTAATCTGATATCAATTATGAAGAGTTGTATTTAATTTGAAGATGTCGCTGGTTTTTATTTTGTTTATTTCTGTATTGTTTGTGTGTTTGTATTTTTTTTTTATTTATTTGTTATCTTTTAATTTTTTTGTGTATATTTTTTGTTTTTCATTGTTTCACGTTTTTATTTTGTATGTGTTATTTTTTACTTTTCAGTTTTAATTGTGGGTATTTTTGAAAGGTTTTTTTTTTGTTTTTAAATTGGCAATTTTTATTTTGGTAAAATCTTTAAATGTTTACATTCTTTTGTGTTGTATTTTTTTATCTCTCTTAAATTTGTTTAATTTTGTTAGTTTTAAATGTTTTATTTTTTTGTATTTATTATCTTTGTTCTTATGTTATAATGGTTTGCATGTATTTTTGTTGTAATTTTTTGTTGCAACTTTCCGATGGTTGTTTTTCTCTAATGAAAAATTGAAAACCTAAAAAAATTACAACAACATAAAAAGAACGATAAAAATAAATACCCCAAAAATAGTAATTTTTGTATGCATTACATTTGTACGTTGATATGCAAATTGTAGTTATTCGTGACTGCTAGATGTTTGAAGTTCAAATTTGAAATGGAACATGTGGTTAGAAATAGTTTTCCGTTGAATTCCCATTTGTTGTTATAGCTCACAAACGTGTGGATTGTTGTTGTCGTATATGTAACACTTTATTTCCCGGTCATCTTACATGTTGACAGAAACTGTAGATGTTTTAATTCAGTGTTCGCGATAGAAGTAGGGGATGTTATAAACGGTAACGGTTGTGAGAGTACTCGTAATGATTTACATTGTAAAATGTTTTCATTGTTGTTGGTGGTAGAAGTGTTCGTGCAATAATTTCACTAATTTCATATGAAACCGAATATTCGTTCCACAGTAATAAAGTTGTACCCTTAGAAACGAAAACATATTGCAACATTAACGACATTGGCACTGTAAGGCCATACACATTGCACATATCAAGTGGCAGCAGACTCGCACATATCAGTAGCTAGTTGATCCCTAAATTGATTCATAAATTGTTTGGCATTCGAATCAAGGAACATATCATCATGTTCTGCTGTAGTAGAAGGCGGTCTTGGTGATATTTGGATGCCATATCGATGGAGATGAATAAAGTTGTGGAGGGTGCTTTGAATCTGTTTTTGTAATGTCACTTGGGGCATCCTGTTATCTAATATCTTCCATGTAGCCTTCATCTCCCCAAAAGTTCGCTCAATCGTGCCCCGCAAACAAGAATGACGATAGTTGAACTCCTCTTTCATCCCTCGTCTGGCAACACCGCATTGACGACCTCTGCTGAATTTGGGAATATGGTACCGAACACCGCTCTCTTTATAAGGTGCTAAGTACCGAATCGTATTTGGATATGCGGAGTCCACCAAGTAGTACTTCCCTGAGCACATATGGACAACATATCATTCAATGATGACCACATTATCGGAGACAATACTGAACACATATTACACCAACAAATAGGGGTACCTACCGATGGGTGAGGGAAGTCGAACTTTGGTTCAACTATGCTATGTTGTAGTACTGGTAGATCATGGGAGCTGCCCTCCCAGCCAGCATTGACATACGTAATCATGCCGTCGAATGAGACAACCATCAAAACATTCCAAGTCTTATCCCCTTTACGATTTCGATAACGTTGGCCTATGTCATCTTCAAGGGCTCGGCTTAGTAATTGTTGAGCCGATCAAACTCACAATTGAACTGGGATGAACCAAGATTAGAATTGTGACCCAAATGGGCATGCTGTAACCAGTTATTTTCGATGGGTCAATTTTGATTGACCGACTATTTTGTAAATTTGAAAATCTTTTTTTTTTGGCAAAAATTGGAAATGCTTCGATATAATAGAAATTCCATTAAATACTTGCCTATTCAAGATTTCATGTACCTGTTGCCACCAATCAACATGCAACATATGTATGTACATCCAAGTATCCATATACGTAATTTATGCCAGATTATCCTGTAAGAATTAATGTGTAAGGAATGAATCAGCATCAACCAGTTGTTTTTAGTAACAAACCCTATACAGCTAGTGGCAAAGCCAGGAATTTCAAGGAGGGGTGTCGAAAATGATAGCACACAATATAAAATTCAACAATTGTCATATACTGAAATCGAATAACTGTTACATTACATCTAATCTAATGGGCTTCGATGAACCCTCATATTTTGAAATATCTATGCATTTTGAAGAAAACGTTGATCCGAGACACCGAGATCATGCAAAAATGTTTTTGTGATCTTATTTTATGTTTTCATGGCAGTACATTGAGATCCCTTATATGCAAGTTTGCAATTCTAGGCAATCTGAACTTAACTAATAAAAGATAAGAGATAAGGAAAGAGAATATTACATTCCTTCCTAAATACAAATTCTACATATATGCAATTTCCTTAACACTCCCCCTCAAGTTGGTGCATTTAGATTGACCATGCCCAACTTGCTTCGTAGGTACTAAAACTAACGCCTCTTGAGCGCCTTAGTGAAGATGTCTGCTGGTTGAGACTTGGAGGCAATGTAGGAAAGACTTAAATCACTAGAGTTTAGACGTTCTCAAACAAAGTGATAGTCAATCTTGATGTGCTTCATGCGTTTGGGGAAAACTAGATTTTTCGCTATATGAAGGGCAGCCTGACTGGCACTTGAGAGGTGCATAGCCTTTGTATGAAAGACTCCCAAAGAAGCAAGCAACGTTTTTAACCACACCAACTCACTGGTGGCAGCAGCCATACAGCGATACTCTGCCTCGGCGGAGGATCAAGACACTGTTTGTTGCTTTTTAGTCTTCCAAGAGATAGGAGACCCTCCAAGAGTTATTAAGTACCCAATTAGGGATCATCTTGTAAGTGGACATGTACCCCAATTAGATTCGCAATATCCAAGAACAGTAATATCAGGGGATGCACGAATTAGAATACCACAATCTGGAGTTACCTTTATGTAGTGCAAAACTCGATGCGTAACATGCATGTGCTCATCCCGCAGATTCTGCATAAATTGAGAACAAATGTGGACTGCCTAACATAGATCAGGGCGAGTAATAGTGAGATAGATGAGTCGACCCACAAGGCGACGATACCATCCTGCATCTTCCAATAGAGGACCCGTGGCTAGAGCAAGTGTTCGTGCCAAAAATATGATATTTTGATATGCCCCTCTATGCTGATTTTATGCTTGAATAAATATTAAATTAGGATATTTATTTTATTTTATTTTATTTTACAGGTTATGGAATAAATCCGAAAAATTGCGGAAAAACAACAAAATACCGGAAAAACAATTTGGGTCAAAGTACTGAAATTCAAACAAGGTCCAAATCTGAGAGCCAAGGTATTGAATAAAAAAAAAAAAAAATTCACAGTCCATTTCTCCATTAAGCCTAACCCATATCAAGTCTTCCATTCACTCTCACATGCCTTGCACATGACTAACCCCCTTCCCCCTTAATTCAGTCCCTCTCTCTCCTCTCATAGCCCCGCACTCGATATTCCAGCCCTTCAGCCCCATTCTTCTCTCTCTCTCCAACCAACCCAGAAAACAACCTCTTAATCTTCTCCACCTTCTTCGCCCACAAGCTGCCATCAACGGTAAAATTCGTTTAGAAGGGTTTCTTGCTAGGTTGACTGTTCAAGGGAGATGAGAAGGCCCGAAGGTGACCCAACGAATCCATTCCTTGAATCGTGCAAAGTGGGCAGCAAAGAATCTGCCAAGTCCAGATTTTGTGGAGTCAAAGAACGGTTACAAGGGGGCAAATTTATGTATAAATAGAGCAGAAATTTTCAGTGTTTGGCATCAATTTGTTCAGCAATCAGTTCATTAGCCATGGTTCACTTATAATTAGCTCTCCATATGATTTTAGTCCTCTGTTTCAAATTCTACCCGTTTCTGGGTTCCTTTCCATTGTTCATTTGAGTGCATGAAAAACCATTGTAGAAAGATTTCAACAGTTGAATAGCAATTTCATTCTAGATTTTGGTTATGGAGTCGAATTAATTGATAGATTTTCGTCCAATTTTTCTGCATTTGAATACTCTGTTTCTTCCAAGTTTCATGTTATGTTCTTTTCACTTTTACGTTACTGTAACTCTTCACCTGGTTTGCTTGTTCTGATTTTTGGTTGAATTAATTATTATTATTATTATTATTATTATTATTATTATTAGATTATCCGTTTCTTCGGTTGTTAACTTGTTATGCTATGTTCCTTTTTGTTTCTAGAATGCTCTGTTTATCGTGCTATGCAATCCTTCTGGGACCCTGAGACATCGCTTGCATTGCTAATCAAGTTTTTAGGAATGCCAAATATTTTAAGGATATTTTAGTTACTCATTTATGTAGGCCAATTAAACATTTATTGTGGTTTGATTTTTTTTTTCTTTCATGATGTTGTGATTGCAATATATTGCTTTTTTGTAGCTTACCTGAAACCCCAAAATGGGGGGGGGGGGGGGGCAAAGAACAAGTTGAATTTGACATTAAATGTAAATATACAATGAATTTGACATTAGGTGTGTTTGGTAGGGGGAAAAATCATTTTCTCATAAAATCATTTTCCATGAAAAATATTTTCCCAAGGAAAATGATTTTCCACTTACATTTTCAGCTGTTTGGTAGAATGAAAAATCATTTTCTTTCCACTTCATTTTTTGCTATTTGATAGAATGAATCCCCCGTCATCATTTCATTTCTTTTTACCATCAACCCCCTTTCCTGCTCACTACTCTTACTCGACCCTAGGGGTGTGCAAAACCGGTTAACCAAAGTTTTGGTTAACTGAAAATCGGTTAACCGGTTTTTCAGTTCGAAAAAATTCCTAACCGTAACCAAACCGAACTGAAAATTTCGGTTAACCGTTTTTCAGTTAACCAAAATTTTCGGTTCTTCCAAAACCCGAACCGTAACCGAACCGAAAATTTCAGTTAACCGATTTTTCGGTTACCGGTTAACCGTTTACAAATAATAAAAAACTTATACTTTCTTACCTAAATTTGTCATTCTTTTATGTTTAAATTCTTTTTATAAAAATTAAACTTTGGCTACCATTTATAAATAATTAAAAAGTGCACTTTCTTACTGAAAATTTTTATTTTTTATGTATAGATTTTAACCGAATTTTCAAATAATCCAAACCGTAACCGCCGAAAAAAAAAATTCAGTTTGGTTAACCGAACCGAATTTTTTGAAAAATTTATTCTGTTAACCAGTTTTTTGGTTCGGTTTTCGGTTTCGGATTTTTTTGCACACCCCTACCCGACCCAGCCAACGAATTTTGTTTCTCTCTCCTCTTCAAAATCAAACCCAAAACATCAGTAAGAAATATACTCAGTAACAAACCCAACAAAAGAGAGAGTCAACATTAATGAATCTCAATTTTTGCACTATTCCCAAGGATTACACAGTTGACTTTGAGTGATATTAAATCCAGATTAATGAAAATTATGAACGGGGAGACAATGGGCATCTTAGATTGCGAAATTCTTCAAAAGGGCAACTGTAACACGATCAGAGAACTCAAGAAATAATTACAGAGATTAACGATGGAAATTATCGATGAACATGATGAACATGAAGAAGATGGGAAGAATGAGAGACAAAATGAGAACGAAAATAGAGTGATTCTAGGCACAATTAAAAGAAAATAGAACGAGAGACAAAATTGGGCAACGAAAATTGGGTTTGGAAAATCGTTGTCCCTACTTTTTCAAGGGAAAACAATTTCCTTCAAATGGGGTAAAATGATTTTCCCCTGAAAATGATTTTTCCCTCCTTGTTTTACCAAACGACGTAAAATGGGAAAATTATTTTCCGGGAAAATGATTTCTCCCCCCCCCCCCTACCAAACACACCCTAAATGTAAATATAAAATGAACAACTATCAACTAACTTTCTGATTTGAACATTTTCCCAGATAGTTTAGCTTTAATACAACATGAAAATAAAATGAAAATAAACAACAGTCATATAAACGTTTAATGTTTTAACTTTTACTATAGAGGCCCTCAACTTGAAAATCAATTATATAAGTTGCTTGTTGGTGACTAAACCCTGTGTGTCAAATACTAAACTTTGATGCAAGTGGAAAACAACAACGGAAAAAATCATAGAAAGAATTTTGCAAACTATTCATTTCTTCTTTTTGGGAGAGTTTTCATTAGAAAACAAAATACAAGACAAATAAATAATATTTTTGTTCTAACATATATTTTAATGTAACAAAAAAAATTCATTAACCAGATGAGTATAAACTCCATTATAATTATAAAGATAATTAAAGTGTTTAACTTGATCTTAATGATCATTTGAAGTATACAAAATCTCCACTTGACCTAGACCCGTCAGTTCAGGCGTAATGGGTTAAATACGGGTCTAGTGTATGCGGGTTCGGGTAAAATACAGGTGGGCATATTTCGGTTTTACAGGTTTCGGGTCAACCAAAAGGGTTTGGAACATCTTTTAGTGAGTTATTTATCTTATTATCAAAATCAAAATCTTGGCATATTTGTTACTTGAAATTGTTTGTATTTAATGAACAAGCATTCTACTTGTAATTTCTTAAAAAGAATATAAGCAATATTCAAACTGTTCAATATGATATATGAATTTTATATACCGATGGACAATGAGCTACGTTTGAATGGGTTAGCCAGTATATTAAAATATTAAAAAGAGGTTGGTCATTCATGAGCTGGCCAATCTAAAGCATGATAATGGGTTAGAGTGGTTCGACCCGTTAACAACCCATTTAATGATTCAATATTTT
Source organism: Selenicereus undatus (assembly GCA_017589665.1). NCBI lineage: Eukaryota > Viridiplantae > Streptophyta > Magnoliopsida > Caryophyllales > Cactaceae > Selenicereus > Selenicereus undatus. Next base: position 43,911,475 of record JACYFF010031959.1, on the reverse strand, counting down.
GTTAATTAACATACCATTACCTAATCATGTATGCTTCATTAATATGTCGATCCTAACACGAACACAAGTTGGTCCATTATGGAGTAATATTATTTAAAATGAGATGAAACATATTCATTTCACTAAGAATATAATGGTATGACTTGCACATTTTTAATACGTGTGTTATTCTAAATTGATTTTCTTAAGAGTAGATATTTTATGCTCATTTTCTAAAATTGTTTCATTTATATCTTGTATACGACATTATTTTATGGGAATGAATTTGAGAAAGAACGAATACCATTGTCGAATTTCCGAAGGGGTGTTATAGCTATAAAACGTCTCTCCAAATGACCCGTTACTAGGAATGTTACTAGGAAAAACTATTGTTGTTAAGGGGGAAAATTAAAGAAAAATAAAAAATAAGGATATAATATCCGGGTTGAGTAGGGGGCTCGGGTTTGGGTCGGATTTGACCCAAAAATTTGCGGATTTTTCGGATTTAGGTTATTTCGGGTTCATGTCGAGAAAATCATGTTCAAAACCCAAAACTTTTGCGTGAGTTCGGATCGAGTTTTTGGATCGGATCAGTTTTTGTCAAATCTAACAAGACTTAAAAGAGTTTCTTCTTTTTCGTTTCTTTTTTTCCCCTTTTGGTTGAAGATGAGAGCAGAAGCCACATACTGCTCCCAATATTCTGAAAAGATAGTCCTTTTTTTATAAGTAAAAAGGTAGTCTATTTTTTCTTTTACGGGAGTCCTAAAATGAAACACTTTTAACTACTATTAGTATTAAAGTTGATATATGTGTTCTCAAGTCAATAGGAAATAATGTACTATGTTCCTTAAAACTTTTTTATTACTTGGCTGGAACTAATATTTTGGGATGAATGGAGTACTTTTTAGTAGACCAACATGTATACTTTTTCATTTGTAAGCGGACTTTTTGTACTCAAGTATTTGGTAACAACTCTCATATATTTTACTAGTTGAACTAACCAATATACATACCAATATGACATGTATTGATGTATACTTTATACTTTAAGAGTACATCAAATAAGTTCTGGAAGATATATATCTAATTTCGAAATTCTTGTTTTTTTTTAATTATTCACACAGCTGGGAAAATTTATTAAAAAAGGGGAGAATTTTGTGCCTTCTCAGAGAGGGGTATGACTGCCACATTTTATGGGCGACATCGTTGAAGATCCCATGCCTCCCCTCAGCTTCCACCACCTCCTCAATGTGCAAAAATTGGTTGGAGTCCTTGAAAGATTAGCCTTTTTATGTAATTTCTCAAGCAAAGAAAGCAAGAATCTTTGAGCGAAGCTCCCTTCCAAATTCCTCTGGTAGCTATTTTCCTAGCCCCAATTAGTTTTAATTTTCAAAAGATAACACCAGTTGTGCTTTTGGATTAACACAGACCCGATTCAGAAGCTCCAAAAGGTCACGTTTTGGTTATTTACTTCTTTTGATGAAAATGTCATGTTCAGTATAAGATCCAAATTCAAATTCAATACCCAAAAATTCTGCTACTAAGTGGGGTGCAGAGTCTGATGTAACAGTCTTATCCCTGAAATGTAAAATTACAGAATAATTGGTTCCGATTGAACTTAGATTTAAAAACCGTAAACTATCTCCTACTCTCCACATACACAGAGCAGAGGAAGTTTAAAGGGATACTTTGCTTCAATCTGTACAATCCAAGCTGAAAAAATGATCGCGACTATCACTTCAAGATGGACAGAGATTATGGCATGTTTGATAAACAGTTGTTAGTTATTTATACTGGTGGTTAGCTATTTAAATTAGTTGTTCATATTACCTATCTGAACTAGTTGTTCATAGAAAAATTGTTCGATGAAATGAACATTTCCGACACAGGTATAAGACAAAAAGTTGGTTCTCCAAAAAGCTTTTCCAAAAGCTCATCAAATTAACTTTTTCAAATTAATTTTTTGAATCCAGAAAGCCTCCATATTAATGGCAAAAGTTCTTGGCAAAAACAAACATTTTGAGTCTCACATCAAGAAGCAAACAAAATTAGGACACAGCAAAGGACACAGCAAAGGACCACAACGACTCTGCAAATCAAAACCTCGCCACCGTCGATCGAGCACCCAATTCTCAGACCGGCTACTGGATGTTGGTGAAGACATTCGACTACAACTGCAAAAACAGAGACCAAACCACAAAACAAAGACATTAACAAAGGAAACCAATCCCTTGAGGTAAACATAAATGCGATCTTGATATGCTGCTGCCAATGGCAAAACCGTTCATTTCCCTCCCTTCTTCTGTGCAGCCTTGGTGACCTTGGCACCACTTGGTTCCTTCTTCTCAACATTCTTGATGACACCAACAGCAACAGTCTGCCTCATGTCCCTCACGGCAAAACGACCAAGGGGAGGATACTCAGAGAAGGTCTCAACAACCATGGGCTTGGTGGGAATCATCTTAACCATACCAGCATCACCGTTCTTCAAGAACTTGGGCTCCTTCTCAAGCTCCTTACCAGAACGCCTGTCAATCTTGGTCAAAAGCTCAGCAAATTTGACAGCAATGTGGGAGGTGTGGCAGTCGAGCACTGGTGCATAGCCGTTTCCAATCTGACCAGGGTGGTTCATGATAATGACCTGGGAAGTGAAGCTGGCTGCCTCCTTGGCCGGGTCATTCTTGGAGTCAGAAGCAACGTATCCACGCTTGAGATCCTTGACAGCAACGTTCTTCACATTGAACCCAACATTGTCACCAGGAAGAGCCTCTGGAAGAGCCTCATGGTGCATCTCAACAGACTTAACTTCAGTGGTCAATCCAGTGGGACCAAAGGTGACAACCATACCAGGCTTCAGGACACCAGTCTCAACACGACCCACAGGCACAGTTCCAATACCTCCGATCTTGTACACATCCTGGAGTGGGAGACGGAGGGGCTTGTCTGAGGGCCTCTTGGGCTCCTGGACCTGGTCAAGGGCCTCAAGGAGGGTTGGTCCCTTGTACCAGTCAAGGTTGGTGGACCTCTCAATCATGTTGTCACCCTCGAACCCAGAAATGGGAACGAAGGGGATCTTGTCAGGGTTGTATCCAACCTTCTTGAGGTACGATGAAACTTCCTTCACGATTTCATCATACCTTGCCTTTGAGTATTTGGGAGTGGTAGCATCCATCTGTTTCATGAAAAAACGCCCAGAGTCATAACAATCCGGTATAGTAAAATACAGTTACAAGAATAAAAACAGCAAAGCAGAAAGAATCACAGCAATCTTGCACTACTGAAAGCAAGTAATAAGCATACCTTGTTGCAGCAGCAAATCATTTGCTTCACACCAAGAGTGAAGGCAAGAAGAGCATGCTCACGGGTCTGACCATCCTTGGAGATACCAGCCTCAAAACCTCCAGTGGTGGAGTCAATAATGAGGACAGCACAGTCAGCCTGAGAGGTTCCAGTAATCATGTTCTTGATAAAGTCACGATGTCCGGGAGCATCAATGACAGTACAGTAGTACTTGGTGGTCTCAAACTTCCACAAGGCAATATCAATGGTAATACCACGCTCACGCTCTGCCTTGAGCTTGTCGAGCACCCAGGCGTACTTGAATGACCTCTTGTTCATCTCAGCAGCCTCCTTCTCGAACCTCTCAATGACACGCTTGTCAATACCACCAAGCTTGTAGATCAGGTGACCAGTGGTGGTGGATTTCCCAGAGTCGACGTGGCCAATGACCACAATGCTAATGTGAACCTTTTCCTTACCCATGATGAATTTTTAAGCGCTCAACTGTAAGACAAACAACAAGACAGTAAAGACTCACAAGCATACAGTCAAATAAGCATTGATGATTTCACGGTGAACAACTACAGAGTATATTATAATAGCTCAGATACAAACAGATTAATTCCTTAAACATAGATAAAAATTCCATCAAAGCAAATCCAACCACGATGGAATTATTAGATGATCCCATTGGCATGCATCCAGTAGGAATTGAACCTACTAATTCGCCAAATGAGTTGGCTGCTTTAACCATTCAGCCATGGATGCTCTGCTGGGATCAAACAAGCAATTTAAAACATCTCGAACATAATGGCCACTTGACTACAGCTATGCCAGAAAATGAATGCCAACAGCCCTGTTCTATGGCAAACCTGACATATGCATGAAGCACAAACAGCCATTACATCAAATAAAACAATAGACGCCACCCCCCTCAAGGCCAGCTTAATGACATCAACTTGCAAGTCATAACTCAAATCTCACAATTGATTTGACCATATACATACAAATAAAGGAGCAATTCCCATGAATTAGAAAACGAGAAGGATCTTAACTATGGTGACAGATCTACACTTGCTTATACAAGGAAACAGTAGAACATTCATTGCCAAACAATAACTCATAGATCATGATTAGGTACAAAATGTCATTTCACAGATGGAACTAGAACACACAAATTTGCGAAAATCATATATCAAAAGTCGAATCTAATTATAGACCCACAGGAACAATAACAACAATGAAAGACCTTATTTAATTGACACGAAATATAGAGATATAAATTCTCAGAATTCCAGATCTAAAGGGAGACATATAGGTGAATGCGAGCTAAACAAAGAATGAGAGAGCTGACCTCAGAGAAGCTTCGATAAACCCTAGCCGCAGCTGTGAGGAAGACCGGCAGAACAGCTGAGAGAAAGCAAAGGAAAAGAGTTAGGGTTTGGACATTTTATAGGGCTGTCCTGCAGGGAGTCACAATAGGGAAGGAATTGTTAGTGCCGCAATCAGCAAGCGACGTCGTTTCTACCCTCAACCTGCCAAGCCCAGCCCGCCGAAACTTCGAATGACTCCTATTTAGCAAAGGACTGGTCGATATTAACTATTAATTATTTATTTGGTGTTAGTTAATTCAATTGATAAAGTCTTTTAAAATTATTATGAGAGACTTGAGTTTGAGCTCATTTATATTAGTTTTTGCACTTCATTCACAACAAAAAGACTACTAATAGTTTATAATTTTTATTAGTTGTTGGTCATTAATTATTCGAATCAGTTGTCTATGTTAACTGTTTGAATCAAATATTTTTAAAAAATATTTGATAAAATCAGATGTTTCTCAAAAAATGTTTGATAAAATTTTATTTATGCATATATATCTAATTTACTATTTAATTGAACATGGTTTTTTTCTTTAATGATAATTTGATTTTTTAAATAAAAATTAAATTTATGCCATATGTAGAGATTACCTTCATTCATAAGATCTTATTTTCTCACTACTTTGACATAAGTTGTATTTATTGTCAATCTCAATTTATATTCATTTTGAATCTATATTTAAATAATACATATGTACTGTGACCTTAATTTGTTATTTATTAAGCATGATTTTTGAAAGGTATTAATTTCAAATGAACTATATAATTAAAATATAAATAAAATACAACAAATAATCATCAATTAAATAAAACATGAATACGATAATTACCATCATAATATATAAGTTCATCATAATATAATACTTTTCCAAGGTTACTGCAAAAGATGGCATTGGTCTAAATGCATGTATGTAATTTCTCTAAATTTTTAGAGCTTGTGCAATTGTGAGTCCAAAATTTGACTAATAAATGGGGCCTATTACTTCCACATCAACTTTTGAACCAATTTTTCAGCTCACAAGCATTCCTCTCTCCAATGCAAGACTCATCACTTTAATTCACCAAATAAAATAATATCCATGGTCCCTATCACAGAACATGCTTTACTAATTTTTCTGGTAAATTGCTATTGTTTAAGTCAATACAAATAATTTTTCTATCTTCAAAAAATAATTTATGATTATTGGAGTTAATAAAAATATGTTGTCTATCGTTGAAAAAAATGATGAACAAATAAAAATATTAAATACATAAATAAATTAAAATTACATATATAATAATCTCTAATAGTATATGTAGGGCTTAGCAAAAAAATCGGGTGCCCCGATTCTGGACTTGGACCCGATTTGGACCCACCGGGTCCATACGTTGAACTAGGTCCGAGCTGGTTCCGAAATTCTAAAACTGGTTGCAACCAGATCCAAAGCCTCGTCCTGAAAACTTAAAACAGGAACCGGACCCACTACCTTATTACCCGGTCCAAGCAGTTTTTTGTTTTTTTTAAACAAAAGTCTAAGTTACCAGTTACCCATTAACATCAAGTGTTGTTCTTCCGATGCACCTTAATTTTCAGTTATACGTTGATATTACTAAATCTTTTTGTTAATATATAATATTATGAGAAGATGGTATTTTGTTTACGATTGGATGAAATGAAATGCTATTTAGTAGCTACCTAATTGGACTTTAATGCATGGCAAATCTCTGGTTTATTAAATTTGATTTTAAACTATCGATTAGCTAGCTTAGTAGGTGTATTGATTCTCTCACAAAGCTACAACTGCAAGCCAAAAAGTTAAATGAAATGAAATAAAACAAAATAGGAAAAAAATTAGGAACTGTGTACCCAATTCTGGACCCGGTTCCAAAAATCTTGGACTTGGTTCCAACTGGTTCCAGGATTGGGATATGGGTCCAGATGTTGGACCCGGTTCCAATAAGGACTGGGACCAGTTCCATAAAAATGAATCGGGTATCCAGTCCTGCTTAGCCTAGGTATATGTATACTCATTTTTTAAGCCAAAAAAAAGAAAAAAAAGCTCATCTAATTTTATAAAAAAATTCCATCGAGAATAGCCGAAAGAACAACATAGGTTAGTCCGATTTTCCAAAGCACATCTCAATTAATATTTGCCCAACCTATAATCCAAATCAAGCAATGGTAATTAAAAAAAATCCCAGCCCATGCCCAAAACGACGTCATTTTGGTCTCTAGGTGACAAAAAAATAATAATTCGTCGACCGACTTAAGGCTTGCGGCCGCTCGCCGAGCCCTGAGCTGCGCACCCAACGTTGTGGCTCCTCGAGCAATGCGAGCACCTGCCAACTTAGAATTTCGACTTGTACGACAGCCACTACACATAGTCTTAGCAACATGGTCATTTCCACAAACAACTATTTAGAAAATGTTAATTGGAATTACTTTTTGAGAATTAGCTATTTGGGTCAAAATAACTATTTCAAGGAGTTGTTTGCAAAATATTAGAATTGGTTGTGTGACTTATAACAAGCTCTTCAACTAAACACCTCTTCTATATGCATCACACATATACAAATGCTTAAAATACATATTAAAAAAAATTGTACTATGAAAGTTTTACTAGTGTATTATGTTAACCATCTAATTCAATGTTAATTTTGAAGTACATCTATTAGGGTCTGCCTTTATAAAAATGTGCAAATTCTGACAAGATATAATGATTATGAGTACGTTTGCATAAATAAAACTATTTGATTTTATAAAGTGATAATTATGCCCTCAATATTGATTGTAAAATTTAATGTCACATATTTGTTGTGTTGGGAAACTAAAACAACTTACCCAATCTATACTATTATGATAGCAATCATTGTAAACCCCTAGAATACTGCAATGAGAGTGATTTGTGGAGTTTAATATGATCCACATTGTTAAATTAATTGGCCTATTTAATTCAAGCCGTTGAAATAACTATTTTTTTAATTAAAATAATAATCAAAACTCACAAAATAGATGCTTGCACTGGGAAGTCTCTGTATGCTACCTCCTCATGTCACTACCTTCTTAGCCCAACTCCCTAATTCTCACAATCTCTTACTATACCCACTACTTTGCCTCTGGGGGAAAAAAAAACTAGTATGACTTGTCGTAACGTGGACTTTTCTACCTCATCATCCCAGTTCTCTCAAACTCCTACTCCTCTACAACTACAATATCCTCTTTATTTTGGATTTTCAAAAAAAAACACAATATATACTAAAACAATTTAATGGCAGATACACAACTTTCATGTCTCCTACTAAAACACAACGTTGAAATAACTTTTTTTTTTGTAATTAAAATAATACCTAAAACTCACAAAATAGATGCTTGCACTAGGAGGTCTCTGAATGCCACCTCCTCACGTCACTACCTTCTCAGCCCAACTCCCTAATTCTCATAGTCTATTACTCTACCCATTACTTTGCCTCAGGAAAATTTTTTTTTTAAAAAAAAAAACCTAGTATAAGTTGAGGTAACATGGACTTTTCCACCTTGTCTTCCCAGTTCTCTCAAACTCCTAGTACTCTAAAACTACAATATCCTCTTTATTTGGGATTTCCAAAAAAATACAATATACACTAAAACAATTTCATGGCAGATACACAACTTCCATATCTCCTATTAAAACACAATAACTACATCTATATATTTCACTGCTCTCACCATGCTACTTTTTTTAGCTTTCTACTTTCTCACATATCAAAACACATAATCGTTTCCTCCATTAGCCCCGCTTCCACCGAAAATTTGCATTAGCATAACAAGCTAAGACCTTGCACAATAAATTAGTGTTCCAATTTATGAAATACCTAGTCTTATGATTGATAAATCGATGACTATTCAGTGTTTGATATGAACGCATTCACAACAAGGATTCAAGGTTTAAGCACTTTTATCTCAAGTAACTAGTGAAATTTCTATTCCTATATCTTGCATAATTTCATCTCATGTTAATGCCTATCATTAATGCCTTTTTTTATTCAATCATTAATGCCTATAATTATACTATACTCCATGATCATAAGTTCCTAAGTAAGAACAGTAGAAAGCATTGCCCCATTAAATCATGCACTCAGATTTTCACCAATCAAATTTCTAATGACATTATTAAAAGCAAAAGCACTATAATGTGAGAATTAAAGTGTGTGGATGTGTGACAGTTATTTTCTGCAACTCAGTTTAATCTTTATGGATATGTGTCCATTTCTAGATATGTGCTAGTATGACCCTTAAAATCATGCATATGCATTTAGATTGAATATGAATAACTCCTAACATGAACACACACACACACACACACACATAATTACCTTAAATTAGAAATGTTATACTCCCGTCAAGAATGAAGCCAAGTTACATGCATGTAAATCTACTTCAAAGTCCTACATACATTTTTGGAACAAATGGGCAGTTAAAAGCTTAAGCTAAACATTCAGGTAATCAAAAGCATAAAGTAAAATTTATAAAGGCAGAGAACAATTACCTTTCTTTTTTGAAGTCTTTCCCCATTCCTCCCAAAATTGAATACTTAAAATCTCTCTTCATAGACACACATAGACACACACACGCACGCACACACACACACACATAGAGAGAAAGAGAGAGATCAGAAAGAGGGATACTGAGGCAGAGTCAATAAGATAGGGAGAGAAACAAGAAAGAGAATAACCTGATTAAGAGATCTCAGAGGAGTAAACCCCCAAAGAACACGAAGACCAAAAGAAAATAATGATAAACATAAACAGTTATGAAATTATGTGTTATTTTTTGTAACAATGCAAATATGTTGATCGTCTGATTTGTTTAGAATTTTGTGGAGTAGAATTCAAGACAGATTAGGACCAAAGAAACTACTAGAGGATAGGATATCTAGCTAATAATACATATAATGTCATTATAATTTACAACACATACCCTAAGCAATGCCTAAGTCTAACCTCATATCATCTCTAACTGCGAACCTGTTGTACTTGCAACAGGAGATACAAAATATGAAACTGAGATATATACAGACACAATGTTCATACCATAAAGTTGTAGGACTATATTCCTTTAGATTACTCAAACAATTATAATTGGAGCAAATGTTTAACTAAGGAAACAAATTTGAATTCATTAGGACAAGTCCCAACTACAACTCTATTTCAGCAGCACAAGAGTAAAGCTAGATTACCACAACTATTTAACTTAAGCAGTACATGGCAAGAGAAGAAGCTTGAGAGATTAAGCAAATGGAAACAGCTAGAGGGTAGGATATCTACCTAATAATACATATATAAGTTCATTATAATTTACAGCACATACCCAAAGCAATGCCTACCCAAGTCTAACCTCAAATGATCTCCAACTACAAACCTTTTTGTATAGGCAACATGAGATACTAAATTTAAAGTGGAGAGATACACATACATAGTGTTCATACTTTAAAGTCATAGGATTATATTCCTTTCAATTGCTCAAAAAATTATAATTGGAGCAAATGTTTAACTAAGGAAACAAATTTGAGTTCATTGGGACAATTCCATGTACAACTCTATTTCATCAGCACAAGAGTCAAGTTAGATTGCCATAGCTATTCAACTTGAGCAGTACATAGAAGGAGAAATAGGATGAGCAATTAAGCAAACAAAAATAGCTAGACAGTAGGACATCTACCTAATGATACATATATAATGTCATTATAATTTACAACACATTCCCAAAGCAATGCCTACCCAAGTCTAACCTCATATCATCTCCAACTACGAACCTATTGTACCGGCAATAGAAGATACTAAATTTAAGGTAGAGAGATACACAAACACAGTGTTCATACCATAGAAAGCTTAAAAAATTATAATTGGAGCAAATGTTTAACTAAGAAAACAAATTTGAATTCATTAGGACAAGTTCGAGGAGCAACTCTTTTTCATCGGCACAAGAGTAAAGCTAGATTAACACAACTTTGAGCTATTCAACCTAAGCAGTACATGGCAGGAGAAGAAGGCTGAGAGATTAAGCAAATAGAAACAACAAGAGGATAGGATATCTACCTAATAACACATATCACCTTCACAGATAAACCAAACATCAATACCAAATCCCAAACCTTATAAACAAAAACCAAAAAATTACTAAGATTACAATTAGTTCAAGTCAAATAGCAGAAAGAATCATATGAAATAACTCTCACAGGAAGCTCTTTGTCATACCAATTAGCTCTATGATACCTGCAACCTATTTGAATAACGCGCAACATAAAATCAAAATCCCAACACAATTGAAATTGAAATCCAACCACATGAGATCACCAAAAGCTCTTTGTCCTAGCAATTTGCCCCCACTAGAGGCTCTTTGTCCTACACCCATCAAACCAGAACTACAACTGCACAAGTAATTCCCTAATTATAGCATGCCAAATGATAGGCCAATCTCAAATTATTGAACGTGAAGATGTATATGGACCAAATTAACAAAAAAACAGAGATCCTAATCTTTAAACTATGAGAGCAGTCCATTTCACCAAATTTTTTTGATTTCCAATTGAACATACCAACCAAAACATGTGCGAGAGCAATATCAGAAAAACTCATATGAGTTTTTTTAAAACTACATGAAAAACCTAACGTTAATAAAAAAATATATGTAATTACATGGAACAAAGTTTTAGAAAACCTAATACGCGAAAACACCAGTAAAGCAACATAATAAAAAATGATACATGTGCCTCCATCACCGATAAGCATAAGCTTGAAGCTGGCATAATCAACAGTCTACTGGTTCAGCAAAACCTTTATACAATAACCAACAAAAAAAAAGAATATTAAAGCAACATCAAAATCAAAATCAAATGCAAATGGTGAAATAACGAACATAAATTGAAAGCAGATTTAAAAAGATTACTGAACCAAACTCACTGTTTCAAACGAATCAAAAGAGCAAAAAGGAAGAAAGCGCAGGCCATGCAAGACAAAGAGGACGGTGAAGAATGCGAGATGAACACTAAGGATGAGGAGGAGGAGGAGGAGGCGGGAGAGAGAGAGAGAGAGAAAGGGGGAGGGGGGGTTGCGGGGTTTTTTTTTTATGTATGCAGGGTTTAGAAGGAAGGACCCTAAAATGCTTCAAATTCACGGATAAATTCAAGAAGCTTCAAAGACATAGATCTATCTTTTAGAGAGATGAAGATAAGTAGTGAATGAGAGCACAGAAGACATGTAAATGATGATGGAAGGGTGGGGAGAATAAGAGCATTCCCAATGGAGTTTCATTTTGTGGAACTGCAGCATGCCATGTCGGCATAAGTTCCACAGATCTAGAACTTGCATTCCTTCATTTTCCCAGCAAATGAAACTCATTTTAGCACAAATGATTTAATATTTGTTGATGGACCCCACCACTAAACATATTTTCTTTGTTTTATGTTGGGAAATTTGTTTTTGCATATTAGGTTTTGTATAAGTTAAAAATGAATTTTATTTTCCAAATGAAAAAATATGTAATTTATGCTTCCGAAAAATGTATTAATTTATTTTCAAATATCTAAAAATTGATGAGTTAAGTTTTATCGGTTGAACGATTGAAAGCATACGGAATAGAACGTAGAATGCAATTAATACAAATGCAAATATGAGGATTGACATTAAAGAAAATTACAACCCGAATGTTCGATATTTAAAACACTAATTTAGATGACGAAAAAAAATACAACACAAGTAAATGACGAATAACCCTTAACATCCATGGTTGTGAGCTTTGTTGCCCCCTATGTCGATTCCATATTTTCTCGATTAGGTCTGATTGGAGACGTGCATGTAGAGCGGGGTCATGAATTTCTGCTACTCTACGAAGGTAGGCAGCATAGCACGGATGATAGCCCTGTTGGACATTTGGTTACGGGGTATTATCGTCGACATAATCGTAGTCGAAAGTAAGGTCATACGAATCTCGTTCGTCCTCGACGATCATGTTATGGAGTATAACACATGCCTTCATTATCATACCCAACTCACCTTTGTCCATGTTTCGAGCTGGACCACGAATTATAGCAAACCGGGCTTGTAGAATCCCAAATGCTCTTTCCACATCCTTCCTAACAGACTCTTGACGTTCGACGAACAATCTTGCCTTGGGTCCTTGGGGAAGAGAGATAGTTTTCACGAATGTTGCCCATCTTGGATAAATACCATCGGACAAAAAGTACCCTATATTGTACTCGCGACCGTTCACGACGTACTCACATTTTAGAGCCCGACCCTCATACACCTCTTTGAAAACATCTGACCGGTAAGAACATTTAAGTCGTTCAGGCTACTCGGACACCCAAAGAAGGCATGCTATATCCAAAGGTCATATGAAGCAACGACTTCAAGAATCAAGGTGGGGACTTTGTAAAGCCCCTTTGCGAACATCCCTTTCCAAGTCGATGGACAGTTCTTCCATTGCCAATGCATACAATTGATACTCCCTAACATGCAGGGGAAATCACGTGCCTCGGCAACTTGCAACAGTCGATCAACATCAACTTGTGTTGGTTTTCTCAAATACTTGTCCCTAAACACTTGGAGTACATCGGCAGCAAAGTTTTTCATACACTCCATAGCCGTGCTTCCTCCAATCTTCAAGTACTCATCCACACAATCTGCCGATACCCCATAGGCGAGCATACGCATCGCTGCGGTGCACTTGGTGAGTGGCAACAACCCACGCTGACCAGCACAATCGTGCCTCAACTAGAAGTACTCAAATCGACTACTGAGGGCGTCAACAATGTGAAGGAACAGGTGTTTCCGCATCCGAAATCTACGGCGAAAGTGGGTTTCGTTGTAGATGGAATTATCTGCAAAGTAGTCTTTGTGGAGGCGATCGTCTGCATCTTCTCGATCCCTCCGAATGACTCTTTTCTTCTTTCTTGGTCGTCGGGATGATGAAGGTCGTCCCCCTTGTCCACGTTTCACAGCTAACTGAAATGACTCAACCTGAGATTGATTGTTGAGTATGGTCTTAAGAATCGATGAGTCATCATTAGAAGAGGATGACTCCAGTACGAATATAAGATGATCTATTAATTATGTGGATGAGTCATCACTAGAAGAAGATGGGTCAGTCATTTTGTTGTACCTGTGACAGAAGTTTACAAATGTTAGAGCAAATTTTGTGAGATTAAGAAAGCAAATTAAGAGAGCATCATAGTTATAAGTGAAATGAGAAAATCGCACTCGTTAAAATGAAATTAAACATCCTAGCTACAATGTAACATATAAAAAACTTTGAACACAGTGATGTGAAATTAAAATGGAACTCATTCAAACAAAATTACACATTTCATTCCACAACATAAAGGAGTTCAATTACAACAAACTATTGGGAAAAGAAATAACAACAAAAGCACAAGGTAAATAACACATTATTCCTAAGACATGGGTCTCAATCTAGAGAAGGGCTAGCATTGGACGAAGACGATGTCTGGCGGTATCGACTCCTAATTTCTTCCTAAAGTGGACCATATCTCGCTTGATCATCCGGACACATCTTAGCAATGTCCATTCTCAATATCTTGTCCTCATACTTCATCCGTTGGGAGTGCTGATGAGAGTCTATTAGTTCAACCACCCTCTTAGCGGCCTCCGCCTTCACCTTAGCGGGCTCCGCCTTCTTCTCTTGGGCGATGACATATCTTTCGAACATGGTGCTGTTCTTCACATTTGTTGTCCCCAAGGTGGATAGCTTCTTCGTGGCAACATCAAGCACCGAGTCATGCGCTCTCTTTTGCCTTTCTTTTGGCGGCTTTTCTTCCAATGGGGCGGACCAGTCCACCAACTTGCTCTGTTGTTGTATCTTCACTAGCATCCGTTGTTGGTGTGTCGGGGGTGGTGGGTGAGCCGGATGTCTCACTCTCAAAGTACCCGCCCACCTCATTGATCCTCAAGCGTTTAGTCGCCACATCTGCAGATTGATCGCAATTGACCTCCCATTTCGGTCCTTGAGTAGTACCCACCAATGCATCAAGTCAAACAATTTGCCCACCATATCAACGTATAGATCTTGGGCTTTCTGCATAATATTGTCCTCATTCGCCCCACTTGGGTTTGCCTGATAAGCCTGGCCCACACAAGCGGTCCACTCGGACACCAGTGGAGCTGCTCGATTCCAACGGGTGTTGCAAACTTTCGCTCCTCGCTTTGTAGCTCCATCGGGAGCATGCTAGTTGTAGGCGCTTGCAATCTTCGTCCAGAACCCCGTCTTCTTTTGGTTAGCCCCAACAAGGGGGTTGGTGCTCACGTTGATCCACGATCTCACCAAACGATGATCTTCTTCCAATGTCCACTTCGAAGTCACGCCGACACTCTCACTGTGGGTGGGGTTGGGTGGAGGACGGGGTGTTGATGAGGTCGTATTATTTGGTGGGGGTAGCTGATAAGGAGGGGCAAAGAACCGTAGTTGAAATTTGGAATTGGGGAGGCATTTTGGCCTTGGACGGGAAAGTTTGGTGTTAGTTGAGGATACTGCATATGTGGGTATTGTTGAGGGTATTGTGGATGGTGTTGCCAATTAGGAGGGTTTGGGACAATATTCATGTTGTTCGCGGCATCCCGTTGTGAATTATCCCCAGTTAGTAAGTTCATGAAAGATTGTGGGTGATTGGGATCCATTTGATAGTGAACACCTACCAATTTACATAAAAAAAATACATTTACACATTTAATTTCTCAATATTTTACGAAACAACATAAAATATTTTAAATTCCAATTTGGAAACATTTCAATTCCAATATCTAAACATGCTAACTTTAATACATTTCTAATCGGCCACATAATTTCATACACATTTTCAGAACTAACAAACCATATTAGGAGGTTAACATTTGAATTGTAATTTGCATGCATGCTTACTGTTACACATTCAACTTCTAACATTGGGCAAAAAACAACGAAATTACTTTCTCAAATCAAGCATTTAAGTAAATTGTAAGTAACAAATATATCCAAAAATTGTAATCAAGCATTTAGTAAATTGTAAATTCTAATTTCAAAATGTGCTTACTTGTACTTATTTCCAATCACACGCCTAATTCCTAACATATATCCAAAAATAACATGTTCTTAAAAAGCACAAGCAATGTTAATATTTGATTCTAATTTCAATACGTGCTTACTTGTACTTTAATTCTAATTTGTTAACATTTCAATTATAATTTCAAATCATGCTTACTTCCACTTCTTTTGAAGCACTCACAAAATTTGTAACATATTCCCAAAAATAGCAAATAATATTAAAGATGCTTACCCAACCTATTTTTGTTTCTTTATTTAAAAAAATACATTCACACATTCAATTTCTAACAACAACAAAATTAATAAATAGTATCTAACAAAAATTTCAATTCTATGTCAATATTCGAATACCAATTTTGGTTTCTTTATTGTTACATATTCTTACCCTACCTATTTTGTTATTTTGAAAAAAATAACCACACACTTCATTTCTAACATGTTTTTAAAAATAACAAGCAATGTTAATTTTCGTATTGAACCGATTAAATCCTAAGTAACAAGTACTTAAATCCTAATTTGTTAACATTTCAACTCTTTGTAACCAAGCACTTCAATTTCTAACTAAAAAACACCAAACTTCTAATTTCTAAACATTTCAACTCTAATTTCTAAACATGTGCACTTATTTTAAACATGCTTACCCAAACAAGGGCATTTCTTTCTTAAAAATAATGCATTCACACATTCATTTTCTGACAACAACAAAATTAATTTCTAAATTCAAGCAATTAATATATTCTAACTAACAAATATTTCAATTCTAAGTTAATATTCAAAAACTTTATATTCTTAAATATTTTTACCCTACGAATTCTTTTTAATTTTCCCAACCACCATTGACACCCCTATTTTCTATCATGTTGTAAAGAACAACAACAAATATTAAATTTCGTAATCATGCAATTAAATTATAACTAACACAAATTTTAATTCTTACATAATTTTAAAAACAACAAACACAATTCCTAACGGTTACGACACAACATTAACAAAAACTTCGAATTACTTACAATTGCCGTCACTTCACTTCACTTTAGTGTTCAACTTAATGGCGAACTCCAAAATATGTCTACAAAAACCCAAAAAACAAAACATATTAGTTACAATATGAAACAAAAAATATTTACACAAAATTAAAACGAATTACATAACAAATATTATTACTTACCCAAACTTGAATATCTTCCAAATTTAACAAAACTCAAAATTACTGCAAGAAGTTTAATATGAGATTTGAGAGAGTGTGTGAGAAAGGAAGATAATTTTTTGACAAATTTTGGAAGCAATTTCTTGAATTTATAGAACAAAAATTCATAAAAAAAGGGCCAAATTAGCCGTTGGGCTGCAAATCCCATGACCAACGATCACTAAATCCACCCCAAACCCACGCCCAGTGCATTGTTCATCGCATTTCCTTTTTTTTCCCCTTCCCACCAAAACGCAGCGTCCCACGTTGAGGGGAGGGGCGAAACGCCCCGTTTTGATAAGGAAAATGCCAAAAAAATAGGCACGTGGGGCAACACGCCAGTTCAGTCTGCCACGCATGTCTGTGCCCCGTGTGCCTTGCTGCTACGCCACCAACAAGCATGTGACACGCGGGCCTCACCCACGCATCACGTTCCCATTATTGCCAGTGCTCTAAGCTGGTGATGGAGTTGTTATTAGGGTAATTGTACCCTAGATTTCCATCTATCAAACCCAAATGGCATGTGTATGAGATTATTACACGTGGCATGCATTGTAGTAATTACACATCATGCCAAATAGAACACCCTAGAGTGGCTTTCCTTTGAAAAATGGAAAGCATATTTGGTTATAAATGCAAAATGTAATTGAAAAACCAAAAGCTTATACAAAAAAGTATATAGCATTTATGAAAAAGCATTGCCATAATCAAAAGCTACTAGGCACGTGGCTAATATTATTACAGGTGGCAATCCAAGCAATTACAAGCTACTGCTAGATATATCACATGCAAGACGGCTTAAAAAATGTACAACATAATTAAAAGAAGGCAATAGTTCACATAGAAAAGTATAATATTTGGTTCAAGATATATTATTTATTTTTTGGTCAGAAACAGTTGGGAGCCTAAGAATTGTGAAGACATAATTAATTACCTAAGGAATCGATTACTAGCCACGGATAACATATACAATTACATAGGCTATTTCCTAGAACCCCTCCCCCTAAAAAAGTCATTATGTCCATTTAAATCATCTTTAGACCTTAAGAGAACTACGAAGATATATTATATAATTTGGGATAAATGAACATACATATATTCTAAAGGTCTAAGAGAATAGGAAAAAGGAGGCCCCTCTCTACCTTTCTTTGGGGATTGGTTCCTTCTATATACACACACACATACACACATATATACATACATACATACATACATACATACATACATACATACGTACGTACGTACGTACATACATATACACAAACACACACACACACATACATATATATATATA
>JACYFF010031959.1:43865806-43883305 GCA_017589665.1 Selenicereus undatus | reverse complement strand
CGCAAATATACATATACATTTGTGTGTGTATGTGAATCTCTGGAGATTCATTTGTAGATGAGTGATATTCAACAAAGTCCCACCTAGGCCTTTGGACTTTGATCAATCCAAGTCAATGGAAAATTTTTCTTTTATTTCAGCTCTTTATGTATTTTTAGAAATCCCATTTTATTTTCAACTTCTTTTCTTTTCGCGCGGAGAAGAAGCTTTGATTTTGGTTTTGTTTTAAATTTTACAAAAAAGTATGTATATTTGGTATAACTCTTGTTCTATTTTGTTTTCTTTTGTTGAACAGAAAAGGGTTATTCTTTTGCCCTCGTAGGACACCCTAATCCAAGTCTCTCCCCCTTTTCTTTTGTGAGTAGCCGCCCCCCATATATTCTCTCTCTCTCTCTCTCTCTCTCTCTTTCTCTCACTTGTTCTCTCGCTCTCTCCCTACTTGCCCCCTTGTTACGCCACCACCCCCAAATCACTAGCACCATCACAGCCACCGCCACACCGTTGGCCAACCACCTCCACCACACCATCGGCCAACCGCTACCATCTCACGCCCTTCTCCCCCTGCTTGTTTTAAAACTAAAGTGGGCAGTGGTCGAATCAACTTCCTTTTCAAAACCCGATTAAGGTGAGTTTAGTGATGACGTTTTGATATTGGTTTGAATAAAATGTTGATCTTTTGCTTGATTTGGGTTGGTGAGGGTTTAGTAATGATAGGGTGTGTGTGGGTGGATGTGTGGCTCAACGGGCTGCAAAATTTAGACTAAAAGACCCCCTTTTTTTAAGTAGGACAATAGGGGCAGAATGCCCTTGATTGGAGTTCTGAACAGACCCGTCCTTTTTAATTCGATCCGAGATGGTATTGCAGCCCAAAATCATGAAATTTTTATGATAGATAGGTCAAAGTGTGCTGAGTAATTTTGTTTTTGAATCAAGGAAATCTGAGTACTATAGAGTGAGTTATGACCGAATTACCGAGAGCTGCCCAGATCTAGGCAGCGAGTGACAACATACGTTCTTTGAGGTTTTCGACCTAGTAGTTGGAAGATTTGGGAGAAACACTAGACATAGAAATTGTAGGGAATGGGATGAACTTTTCATAATAGGTACAACCTTTTCATTTTGACTTTGGGATCTCTGGTTACGGCTTCTAAAAAACGGACCTAATTTCTGATCTGCATTGGACACTGGGATAACCACGTTTGGAAATTCCTAAGGGTTCTTAAAAATTATAGAAAAATTATTTGAAGTGAGGGATGGGATGTAGATGTGGTTCATGAGATTTGGACGAAGTGTGGATGTTGTTTTGGTCTAGGTGCTGATTATTAGGACAAATTAAGAAGCTGAGCCCCATAATTGTACGGGATTCCAGGTAAAAATCATGCCCTAACCCTTCCCCGAGGTCGTTTGAAAATGTGTTTGATGAAAAGGGTAAGGGCTGTCCTTGAATGTCTTTGTTTCACATGGAATTGCAGAATTTTTTTTTCGGTTGAACATGGAATAAAATAGTGTGTGGTTTGTGTTTGACTATCTTGCTATGTCAGTGTGTGTTCGACATTTGAACTGATTGTGTTATAAAGAAAAACATATATATTGTGGAAAGTTATTTCGCAAAGTGTGATTCATGAGCATGTATATAGGCTGTTTGAATGTATGTGATGTTGATGTTTGGGCGATTTTTCCCAAGTGAATGTGAGATAAAATATTTTGTGTGGCATGTGTTGAATTGTTTTGCTAAATCGACGAGTGCATGGGTTACTGGACTGATTATGTTGCGAAAATAATGTGGAACTATTTTGGGACTAGAATGGGTTGGGTTGGGATGTGTATGTTGGTTAAAAATTAAGGTTAACTATGAATGTGTAAGTAACTGGGTAAATGGGTGAGATTGGAAAGTTATGGTTAGCGGTAACCATCCAAGTTGATTTTAGGTTATGTTATGGTTAGCAGTAACCGTCTGAATTGACTGTAGGCATGATATGGTTATCGGTAACCATCCAGGTTGACGGTAGGCCATGTTATGGTTAGCGGTTTTCTGTCCGAGTTGACGATAGGCCATGATATGGTTATTGGTAGCCATCTGAATTTATGGTAGGCCAAGTTATGGTTAGCGGTAATCGTCCGAATTGACGGTAGGGCAGGTTATGGTTAGCGGTAACTGTTTAAGTTGATGGTAGGCCATGCTATGGTTAGCGGTAACCATCCAAGTGGACGGTAGGCCAGGTAATGGCTAAGCGACTACGTTAAACCCAAGCGCATGGAATGAGATCCAGTGGGTTGCTGACCCTTATGAACCTGAAATTTGTAAAAGAAACTGGTAGACTATGTGCATCTGCTAAGAATGTGTGAATGTGTGGAAACGTATATTACGACCTTGGGGTTTGAATTGAGTTAGAATAAAATGTGGATGTTGGCTTAACTTATAAAAGAAAGAATAAGGGATAAGCATTAAGACGTAATTAAATGATTATGTGGGTGAGACTGTGAGCTATGTTATGATATTGAAGGTCATTGGCCTTGCCCAGATAAAAAGTGCATGCATGTGATCGGCCACGTACCTTGTTGGGACGTGGGCCAAGTTAGCGATAACCATCCATGTATATGGTAGGCTAGGGTCTGGATTAAGCGGTAACCGTCCAGGTCGACGGTAGGCCAGGTTGAGGTTAAGCTGCTGTGCTAAATCTAAGTGCAGGCCATGAGACCGAGTGGGGTCACTCACCGTTAAGAAAATGGAAATTATAAAAGAGAATGGTATGACTGGATGCTCCCACTGTGAGTGTTTAAGTGTGGTATGTTTGTCTCCTTTCCCCTTAAAATGTCTTAAAAAAAATGAATTTGTGTGCATGTTTGACTGTTAGGGGTGATTGTTATTGAGTATATCTCATTTTGTGAAATGTTTTGTTTTCAGGTGAAGTGCATATGTATGGGAATGGGGACATACATGTTAGAGCGAGGCTCCGTTGTTTAAACTATAGTTGGAACAATAGTTGTTTGAGAAGGAACTTCTAGTGGATTTTGTTAAGTTTAGTAGTGGCTTAAACTGTGGTTGAAACATTTTAATTGAGACTTCATTGAAGAATATTTTGCCTTGAAGTTTGATCGATACTCAGCGTGGTGTTTCCACAAAGGAAACACAGTGGTAACACCCCTGTTAGGTTTTCTGCTGCCACATAGGTTAATATTAGTAATAAAGAAAAAAATTAAAAATTCAGGGTCTTACAAAGTGCCAAGAAACTCCTCACGTTAGTCGGGTCCTTAGGTCTTGGCTAGTTCATTACATCCTCTATCTTCTAAGGGTCCATAGACACTCTTTCATTGGATACCAAATGCCCCAAAAATGGCACTTTATTTAACTAGAATTCACACTTCGTAAACTTGGCATGCAACTCATTCTTCCTTAATATTTCTAGGACATTCCTCAAATGGTAGGTATGATCCTCTGGAGTCCTCCAGTAGATCAATATAGCATCTACAAATACCACTACAAACTGGTCCAGGTAGGGTTTGAAGATTTTATTCATAAGGTCCATGAATGTTGCTAAGGCATTAGTGAGCCCTTTACAAACTCATAATGCCCATACCGAGTGCGGAAGGCAGTCTTAGGTATATTTTTGCCTTTGATTCAGAGTTGGTGATACCCTGATCGAAGATCCATCTTAGAGAAAGTCCCCGCACCTCTGAGTTGGTCGAAGAGGTCGTCTATCCTCGGTGAAGGGTAATAGTTTTTGACCATTATGTTGTTCAGTTCCCTATAGTCTATGCACAACCTCAGAGTTCCATCCTTCCTTTTCGCGAATAATGCCGGGGCTCCCCATGGAGACGTACTCAGTCAGTTATACCCTTTTTCTAACAATTCATCCAGTTGTGTCTTTAGCTTCTTAAGCTCCACCGGTGTCATTCGATAGGGTGCTTTAGAGAGGGGGGTGCCTCCGGGTATTAGATCGATGCAGAACTCTATTTCTCTTAAGGGTGGCATGCTGGGGATCTCCTTCAGAAATACATCCGGGAATTCCCTCACCATTGGGATGTCTTCAAGGAAGGATTCAGCAGTTCCTATTTCCATTATGTTACATAAGAACCCCTCGCATTCTCTTCCTAACAGCTTGTGGGCTTGCTTTTACGGTTATCAGCTTCACTCCAAGCCTTGAAGCCTTGCCTTTGTGTACTAATTTCTTCCCATTGGGCCCCCTTAGGGTGATTCTTTGTTTTGGACTATCTATTTGAGCCTAATATTTTGCTAACCAGTTCATCCCCAGGATGATCCCAAAATCAGCTAACTCGAATCTATATAGGGTGGCTAGAAACTCAAGCTTATACATTCGAATATGGCATTTCTCATATAATTCCTCACACCTTACAGTCTTCCCATCAGGGAGGATTACGGACAATAAGTATGGGTTGGAACTAGCCCTAGTGTCTTAACCAGTTTAACAGAAATAAAAGAGTGCGTAGCACCCGAATTAAACAAAACATCTACAGGTTGTGCTTAGATAGAAAATGTACCCGTTACGACATTCGAGGCATCCCCCACCTATTTTTTGCGCATCACGTACACTCTGCCTCCATTATTTTGCGGCGGCTAGTTGAGAGGTTGAGCCTGATTCTGTTGAGGTGCTCGACCCTGCTGGCTGGGGTTGGCTGCCTGGTCACCCCTGTTCCAGTGGTCTTAGGATGGTTGTCCTTATCCCCCCGTGACCTTGACCAGTAGGAGGTGGGGAATGTGGGCAGTCCCGGATATGAAGTTGCGCGCTTCAGTAGTGGAAACACCTCTTGACCGAACGACACTCCCGGGCGTAATTTCACGGCTTCACGTAACCATTGTAGGTCACCCTAGGCCGAGTGTTGGAGTGCTGGCTCTCGTGCATGTTGTTGTTGGAGTGATGGTTTCCAGGAGGCCTCTTGTACGGTTCTTGCGAGTGGAAATTTTCTCGCTGGTCTCCCTTCCTCTTAATCCCACACCACTCGTTAAAGTAATTGCTTCTCTCCTTCATCGCCCTCTCTATATTGACGGCGATATCATACAGGTCCATATAGGAGGTGTATTGGCATACCGACATCCTCTCCTTGATGGCTGGGTTGAGTCTGGCCTTAAGATGGGTCATCTTGAGTCTCTCATCGGCTATAAAGGCCAGGGCGAAACGGGAAAACTCCATAAACTTGGAGGCATACTCTAACACCTTCATGCCTCCTCATTGTAGTTGTATGAACTTATTCTCCCTGTTGTAGATAAAATATTTTGTGTGCCATGTGTTGAATTATTTTGCTAAATCAGTGAGTGCACGGGTTACTGGACTGATTATGTTGCGAAAATAATGTGGAACTGTTTTGGGACCAGAATGAGTTGGGTTGAGATTTGTACGTTGGTTAAAATTACGGTTGACTATGAATGTGAGAGTAATTGGCTAAATGGGTGAGACTAGAAAGCTATGGTTAGCGGTAACCGTCCAAGTTGACGGTAGGCTATGTTATGGTTAGCGATAACCGTCCGAATTGACAGTAGGCTATGATATGGTTATCGGTAACCGTCCAAGTTGTAGGTAGGCCATGTTATGGTTAGTGTTAATCGTCCGAATTGATGGTAGGCCATGATATGGTTATCGATAACCGTCCGAATTGATGGTAGGCGAAGTTATGGTTAGCAGTAACTGTCCGAATTAACGGTAGGCTAGGTGATGGTTAGCGGTAACCGTCCAAGTTGACGGTAGGCCATGTTATGGCTAGCAGTAACTATCTAAGTGGGCGGTAGATCAGGTTATGGTTAAGCAGCTGCGTTAAACCCAAGCGGATGCCATGGGACCCAGTGGGTTCGCTTACCCTTAAGAACCTAAAAGTTATAAAAGAGATTGGTATGGCTGTGTGCATCTACTAAGAATGTGTGAGTGTGGTCTTTTTTCCTTCCCTACCCCTAAAATGTTTTAAAAATAAGTTTGTTTGCGTGTTTTGACTGTTAGGAGTGATTGTTATTGCGTTTATCTCATTTTTGTGAAATGTTATGTTTTTAGGTGAAGTGCACGAGCATGGGGATGGGAGTTCGTATTAATGCAAAAGCCGTGCAATAAAAATTTAGTAGAGTTCACTTCATTATATTTAGACTTGTTTAAGAATTATGATTCAGGTTGGACATTGTTATATTGTTGAAAGACTCAAACTGATGTTATGAATTGAGGATATGATTGTATTAGAGTTTTAATTGATACTCAGCCTGGTATTTTGTAACACCCTGAAATTTCTAATTCATTTCTTTATTACTAATATTAAACTATTTGGCAGCGAAAAAGCCCAATTGGCGTGTTACATCCGTATTTTCTTCTTGGAAATACCAGGCTGAGTATCAATTAAATCTCTAATGCAACTATACCCTAAAATCAAAACATCAGTCTGAGTCTTACAACAATATAACAAAGTCCAACCTGTACCAAAATCCTTAAAACAATCTAACCATAAACTAAATGAACAACACCAAATTTGATTTCTCTCCCTTGCGCTAGTTCGAGTTCCTATCCCCATGCTCGTGCACTTCACCCGAAAATAAAACATTTTATAAAAATGAGATAAACTCAATAACAACTACACCTAATAGTTAAAACACGCACACAAATTCATTCAAATCATTTTAGGGGTAGGGGAGACGACAGACTACATTTATACACTTTTAGTAGAAGCGCACCGTCATACAAGTCTCTTTTATAAATTTTCAGGTTCTTAATGGTAAGCGACCCCACTTGGTCTTTTGGGCTACGCTTGGGTTTACCATAGTTGCTTAACCTTAACCTGACCTATCGTCACCTGGACGGTTACCGCTTAACCATACCTTGGCCTACTTTCAGTATGGATGGTTATCGCTTAACCATACCTTGGCCTACTGCCCATATGGACAGTTACTGCTAACCTAGCCCATGTCCCAACGGGGCACGTGGCCACTCAAATGCATGCACTTTTTCCCAAGGAAGGCTAATGACCTTCAATCACATCAACACAGCTCACAATCTCACCCATAAAGCCATTTATTTATACATTCATACTTGCTCTTAAATTTCAAATCAACACGCACATTCTAACCTGACCAAGTTCGATCCCCAAAGCATTTCCACAACATATATGTTTTTCTTTACAAACACAATCAGTCCAAATGCCCAAACGCACATTGATGTAGCAAGATACTCAACACAAGTCACACAACTGTTTCATTCCACGTTCAACCAGTAAAATCCATAGTTCCATGTATAATAAAGACATTCAAAGGCAGCCCTTACTCTTTATATCAAACACATTTTCAAACAACCTTGGGGAAGGGTTAGGGCATGATTGTTACCTGCAATCCGTACAATTACGGACTCGATTTCTTAATTGGGCCTAATAATCAACACCTAAACCAAAACAACGTTCACACTTAGTCCAAATCTCACGAACTACAACTCAGCCCATTCCCCACTTATGATAATTTTTCTACAATTTTTAGGCACTCTTAGGAATTTCCAAACGTGGTTATCCCAGTGTCCAGTGCAGGTCAGAAATTAGGTCCAACTTTCAGAAGCCATAACTAGAGATTCCAATGTTGAAACTCAAAGGTTTACCCATTCTCGAAAGGTCAACTCGTTCCCTAAAATTTCTATCTTCAGTGATTCTCCCAAATCTGCCAAATACTGGGTCGAAAACTTCAAAGAACCTACGCTGTCACTAGGCTGCCCAGATCTAGGCAACCCTTGGTAATTCGGTCACAACTCACTCTATACTACTTTGATTGCCTTACTTCAAAAACCACATTACTTAGCACATTCTGACCTATCTACCATAAAAATTTCATTATGGGCTACTGTACCATCTTGCGTCGAATTTAAAAGAATGGGTCTATTCAGACCTCCAATTAAGGGCGTTCTGCCCTATTGTTCTACTTAAAAAAGGGGGTCTTTTAGTCTAAATTTCACAGCCCGTCGAGTTACACGTCCACCAACACACACCCTATTGATTACTAAACCCTCACTAGCCAAATCAAGTAAAAGATCAACATTTTATTCAAACCAATATCAAAACGTCATCACTTAACTCACCTTGATTGGGTTTTGAGAAGGAAGCTGATTAGAACGTCGCCCACTTCGGTTTTAAATCAATTAAGGGGGAGGGAGGCGTGTTGTGGTGGTGGTTAGCCAACAGCATGGTGGTGGCTACGGTGGTGCCAGTGGTTTGGTGGTGGTGGCACATCAATGGGGCGACTAAAGACAGAGAGAGAGAGAGAGAGAACAAGTGAGAGAAAGAGAGCAAGAGGAAGGGATAGAGAGAGAGAGAGAGAGAGAGAAAGAAAGAGAGAGAGAGTATGGGGGGACGACTACTCAAAAGAAAAAGGAGGAGGGACTAGGGTTAGGATGTTTTAAGAGGGACAAGAGGTATTTCAAAAGTATTATTTTTTTTCCAAAAAAAAAGACAAAAGTTAGACCTTCTTCCTAAAATAAAAAGAAGTTGAAAATAAAAAGGAAATTTCCCGAAATAAATAAGGAGTTGAAAATAAAACAAAAATTTTGTCTTGACTTGGATTGATTTAAGTCTTAAGGCCTAGGTCGGTCCATGTTGAATATCACTCATCTCTAAATGAATTTCTGGGGTTTAACATACTACCCACTTAAGAAAGTTTCATCTTCGAAACTTAAATGAGTTGAGACATATTCCAACCTCATGAAAATAAATTTTTCGAATTTTATATACTACCCCCTTAAGGAGGTTTTGTCCCCAAACTTCAATAATATACGACCACACGAAAACTCCACGACAATTAATAGAGAATATACTAGTCGCGATGTTCAGAGCATCCTCCACTTCTTCATTGCGCATCACTTAAACTCTACCCCCAGTGGTTTGCAGTGGCGGGTTGGGGGGCCTAGCCTGGTTCTGCTAGGCTGTTCGACCCTGATGACTTGGGCTGGCCA
The DNA here is from genome assembly GCA_017589665.1 of Selenicereus undatus. Classification (NCBI taxonomy): domain Eukaryota; kingdom Viridiplantae; phylum Streptophyta; class Magnoliopsida; order Caryophyllales; family Cactaceae; genus Selenicereus; species Selenicereus undatus. The sequence continues at coordinate 43,874,390 of JACYFF010031959.1, read as the reverse complement.
CCTATCCGCCTTTATTCTGATAGTGTTGTTGGGGCTGCTGTCTCTATCGCCTATGACCCTAGTCGGCAGAGGTAGGGGATGTGGGCAATCACGTATCTGATGTTGGGGGCTCCCGCAGCGATAACACCTCTTCACCGAGCGGCATTCCCGGGCGTAATGTCCCAGCCTTTCACAAGCATAACAGGTCACCCTGGGCTAATTGTTAGGTTGCTGGTCTCCGCATGCGTCGTTGTTGTAATGGTGGTTCGCGGAAGGCCTCCCATATGACTCTTATGAGGGGAAGTTCTCTCGATGATCCTCTTTTCTTTTGATTCTGAACTGCTCATTAAAGTAGTTATTCCATTATGTCATTGCCCTCTCCACATTCACTACAGTTTTCATATAGGTCCATGTAGGAGGTGTACTAATGCACCAACATCCTCTCCATGAACTTAGAGGCATATTCTAGCACACTCGTTCCCCCTTGTTGCAGCTGCATAACTTCATTCCCCTTTGCCTTCTAGAGGGATACGAGATAGAAATGGTCCTTGATCAACTCCTTGAACTTTCTGCATCCAAATCTAGCTTCGTACTATCTCTCACACATTGTGGCCTACCATAGGTCGGCCTTATTCTTCAGGTAAAGCACCGCAAAACCCACTTTCTACTCCTCAGGGCATTAGAGGGCATCAAACAACTTCTCTATGCCTCGAAGGTTTTGGGGTCAGGGGTGCCATCATACACATGTGGGTTGTGACTCGCAAATCTCTTGAACATATAGGAGTTATCCTCCTTAACTTTCATCTCCTTAGCCTCCATCAGTTTCTACACATGCTCGTTTTAGCACTGTAGCTGTCCTCCTTAATTTTGCAGTAACTCCAGCAGCAGGAGGTTGGTGAGTTCTGCTACAGTAGGTAGGTTGGTCTCATCCATCTGATTGCGAGACTCATTCCTATTTCTAAGGCAAATGGCTTCCAGCCACTCCCTGAAGTGGTACATGGGGATCTCCAGGTTCACGGGGGGCCTTGAGACGGGTGGGGCCCAGTTTAAGATGCTACCCCTCGCAAGGAAGTTTTGTCCCCAAAACTTCAATAATTTATGACCACACAAAAACTCAACGACAATGAATGGAGAATATACCAGTCACGATGTTCGGAGCATCCTCCGCTTCTTCCTTGCGCATCACGTAAACTCTATCCCCAGTGGTTCGCGGTGATAGGTTGGGGGCCCTAGCTTGGTTTTGCTGGGGTGCTCAGCCCTGATGACTTGGGTTGACCGCCTGTTTGCCCATATTCTGATAGTACTGTTGAGGTTGCTACCCCTGTCCTCTATGACCCTGCCCGACAGGAGGGGGGTGTGGGCAATCGCGTATCTGATGTTGGGGACTCCCGTAGCGGGAGCACCTCTTAATTAAGTGACATTATTAGGTGTAATGTCCTGAGCTTCCACAAGCATTGCCGGTCACCCTAGGCTGGTTGTTGGGTTATTGACCTCTATGTGCATCATTGTTGGAATAATAGTCCCTGGGAGGCCTTTCACACTGCTCTTATGAGGGGAAGTTCTCTCGATGATCCTCGTTTCTCTTGATTTCGCGCTGCCCATTGAAGTAGTTACTCTTTTCCTTCATCGCCCTCTCCACATTCACCGCAGTGTCATACAGGTCCATGTAGGACGTGTACTGATGCACCGATATCCTCTCCTTGGTATTAGGGTTGAGTGCAGCCTCGAAACGGTTCTTCTTTAGCCTCTCATCAGCTACAAAGGTTGGGGCAAAACAAGAAAGTTCCATGAACTTGGAGGCATACTCTAGCACACTCGTTCCGCCTTGTTGCAGCTGCATAAATTCTTTCTCCTTTGCCTTCTGGAGGGATACGGGATAGAAATGATTCTTAATCAGCTCTTTGAACCTCCTACAGTCGAATCTAGGCTCGTGTTGCCTCTCCCGCATAGTGGCCCACCATACGTCGACCTTGTCCTTAAGGTAGAAAACAACAATGCCCACCTTCCACTCCTTAGGGCATTGGAGAGCATCGAACAATTTCTCCATGCCCCGAATCCAATCCTCAAAGGCCTTGGGTTCAGGGGTGCCATCATAGACGAGTGGATTATGACTTGTGAATCTTTTGGACATATACGAGTTGTCCTCCTCGACCTTTTTCTCCTTGACCTCCATCAGTTTTTACAAGTGGTCATTCTATCGTTGTAGCTGCTCCCCTAGTTTCTGCCCTAGCTTCAGTAGTAGAAGGTTGGTAAGCTCTACCCTCGTAGGTGGGTTGGTTTCATCTACCTGACTATGAGACCCGTTTCCATTCCTGGGGCGAACTGCTTCCAGTATCTCCCTCAGACTAGCCATGGGAATATTCGGGTTCACATGGGGTCTTGGAGTGGGGTGGGGTCCGGTCTGAGATTTATCGTTGTTTCCCACCATCCTATTGGGGGAACAAGTTGATTTTAGTCTCTCTTCTAAAAGTTCGCGACACACGTACTACTCTAGTTCAGTAAGACATCGTATGCCACTGTATCATGCAAAATCTTAACGTATGCTTTTGTTCACAGTCATATCAACTCTGCCACACTCACGTTATCCAGTCACTTCGTCACATTTCTTAAATACATAATGTTGGCAACACATTCACATAGCTCACATATTCACAGATAGTGAACATTAGCATCTAACTCAGAAAGGTTCAATTGCATTGATTTAAAACCATAAACGTTTCACACCAATACTTTTCATTACATAAATACTTGATGACTTTATTAGCTCATAATGGCTTAGAAAAAGAATAGAAAGAGAAACTCAATAGCACATTCCTAGGAAGCAAAACTTTAACCAGCTACTAGCATATACTATCCAGGGCATCCATTGGACAGGTACCCCGAAACATCCTGCCACATCTGCCCTGCTTCAGGCTCGGGTTGCTTCTAAACTAGGTCATCCTCCAAGTCTTCCTCTATTCACTGTTCCTCCTCCGGGTCCTCGTCTACTAGGGGGTCCTCATCGGGTTTCTCTTCTTCTAGGGACTCTTCCTTAGGTTCCTCCTCAAGGTCTTCCTCTCCTACAGGTTCTTCCTCATATTCGCTGGGATCTTCCTTAAGGTCCTCCTCTTACATAGGTTCTTCCCCATCGTCGCTAGGATTTTCCTTAGGGTCCTCCATTTCTATAGGTTCTCCTTCATTCTCAATGGGTTCCTCCTCGGATGTCTCATCCTCAGGGGGTGGGGTATCCTCCTTTTAACCCTTAAGGGAGATCCAAAGCAGCAATACAGGGTCGACGAGTTGCACCCCAGGGCTCGGGAGGTTCGCCCATGGGGGAGATGTTGTTGGTGTCATTGGCAACCCATGGGGATGAGTGTGACTGAGTTGGTGGATTACCTAAGAGATAACGAACCCATTGAGGATGAGGGAGAACCTATGGAAGGGAAGAACCCTAAGGAAAATCATAGCAAGGGTGGGGAAGAACCTATGAAAGAGGAGGACCCTAAGGAAGATCCCAGCAAAGATGAGAAAGAACCTATAGGAGAGGAAGACGTGGGGGAGTACCTTGAAGAGGAACCTGAGGAAGAGTCCCTAGAAGATGAGAAACCCCAGGAGGACCCCCTAGTAGACAAGAACCCGGAGGAGGAACAATGAATAGAGGAAGACCTGAAGGAGGACTTAGTTGTGAAGCAACCCGAGCATGAGGTTACTCGCTGGAAGCGGGGCAAATGTGGCAGGATGTGTTGGGGTACCTGTCTAATGGATGGCCTGGACAATAGATGCTAGTAGCTGATTAAAGTTTTGCTTCCTAGGACTGTGCTGTTTAGTTTCTCTTTCTATTCTTTTGCTAAGCCATTATGAGCTAATAAAGTCGTCGAGTATTTATGTAATGAAAAGTATTGGTGTGAAACAGTTATGGTTTTATTGAACCTTTCTGAGTTAGATGCTAATGTTCGTTATCTGTGAACATGTGAGCTATGTGATTGTGTTGCTAACATGATGTATATGAGACATGTGACGAAGTCATTGGACAACGTAAGTGTGGTCGAGTTGATATGACTTTGAACAAAAGCCTACGTTAAGATTTTGCATGATACAGTGGTATACGATGTCTTACTGAACTAGAGTAGTACGTGTGTTGCAAACTATTAAGGGAGAGACTAAACTCGAGTTGTTCCCCGAACAGGATGTCGAGAAATAACGATGAATCTCATATTGGACCCCACTCCACTCCGAGAGACCCCGGATATTCCCATTGCCAGTCTTAGGCAGAAACTGGAAGCCCTTTGCCCTAGGAATTGAAACGGATGAAACCAACCCACCTACGAGAGTGGAGCTTACCAACCGCCTACTGTTGGAGCTATTGAAGAAACAAGGGGAGCAGCTGCAGCGACAGAATGACCACCTGCAGAAATTGATGGAGGTCAAGGAGAAGAAGGTCGAGGAGGACAACTCGTATATATTCAAAAGATTCATGAGTGACAACCAACCCGTTTGTGATGGTACCCCTGACCCCAAGGCCTTTGAGGATTGGATCTGGGGCAAGGAGAAATTGTTTGATGCTCACCAATGCCCTGAGGAGTGGAAGGTGGGCTTTGCTGTGTTTTACCTTAAGGACAAGGCCGACGTGTGGTGGGCCACTGTGTGGGAGAGGCAACACGCGCCTAGATTCGACTGGAGGAGGTTCAAAGAGCTGATTAAGGACCATTTCTATCCCATATCCCTCTAGATGGCAAAGGAGAAAGAATTTATGCAGTTGTAACAAGGGGGAATGAGTGTGCTAGAGCATGCCTCCAAGTTCATGAAACTTTCCTATTTTGCCTTGGCCTTTGCAGCTGATGAGAGGCTGAAGAAGAACTGTTTCGAGGCTGGACTCAACCCTGATATCAAGGAGAGGATGTCGGTGCGTTAGTACACCTCATACATGGACATGTATGACACTGCGCTGAATGTGGAGAGGGCAATCAAGGAAAAGAGTACATACTTCAATGGGTAGTGCGGAATCAAGAGAAATGAGGATCATCAAGAGAACTTCCTGTCACAAGATCCATACGAGAGGCCTCTCGGGGACCATTATTCCAATAACGATGGACAGAGAGGTCAGCACCCAAACAATTGGCCCAGGGTCACCTGCAATGCTTGTGGAAAGTCAGGACATTATGCCCAAGAATGCCGCTCGATTAAGAGGTGCTACCACTACAGGAGTCCACAACATCAGATACGCGATTGCCCACATCCCCTCACCTCCTGCTGGCTGAGGGACAGGGACAGCAAGCCTAACAACACTATCAAAATAAGGGTGGACAGGCGGTCAACCTAAGTCATCAGGGCCGAGCACCCCAGCAGAATCGGGCTAGGCCCCCAACCCACTAACGCGAACCACTGAGGGCAAAGTTTACGTGATGCACAAGGAAGAAGCGGAGGGTGGTCTGAATGCCGCGACTGGTATATTCTCTATTTAATGTCGTGGAGTTTTCGTGGGGTCGTGAATTATTAAAGTTTTGGGAACAAAACTTCCTTAAGGGTGGAAGTATGTAAAATCCCAAAAATTTATTTTCGTGAGGTTGGAATATGTTGTAACTCATTTAAGTTTTGAAAACGAAACTTTCTTAAGTGGAATAGTAAGTGAAGCCTCGGAAATTCATTTAGGTATGAGTGATATTCAACATGGACCGGCCTAGGCCTTAGGACTTTAATCAATCCAAGTCAACGTAAATTTTTTCTTTTATTTCAACTCTTTATCTATTTTGGGAAATTCCTTTTTATTTTCAACTTCTTTTCATTTCACGAAGAGAAAGAGGTTTAATTTAGTTTTGTTTTAAATTTAAAAAAAATATATATTTGGAATAACTCTTCTTTTGTTTTGTTTTCTTTTCTAGAAAAAACGAGTTAGTTTGAATAACTCTTTTTCCCTCCTAAGACACGCTAACCCTAGTTTCTCTCCCCCTTTTCTTTTGTGAGTAGCCGCCCCCCAGATATTCTCTCTTTCTCCCTCTCTCTTTTTTCCTCTTGCTCTCTTTCCCTCACTTGTTCTCTCTCTCTCTAGTCGTCCCCTTGGAGCGCCACCACCACCACCACCACTGGCACCACCACTGGCACCACCACGCCGCCAACTAACCACCAGCACCACACGCCCCTCTCCCCCTTTCTTGATTTAAAATCGAAGTGGGCGACGGTCGAATCACCTTCCTTCTCAAAACCCGATCAAGGTGAGTTTAGTGATGATGTTTTGATATTGGTTTGAATAAAATGTTGACCTTTTGCTTGATTTGGGTTGGCGAGGTTTTAATACTCGATAGGAGGTGTGTGTGGGTGGATGTGTGACTCGACGTCCTGTGGAATTTAGACTAAAAGACCCCCCTTTTAAAGTAGAACAATAGGGTAGAACGCCCCTTATTAGAGATCTGAACAGACTTGTTCTTTTAAACACAACCCAAGATGGTAAAGTAGCCCAAAAATCATCAAAATTTCATGGTAGATAGGTCAAAATGTACTGAGTAAAATGGTTTTTGAAACAAGGAAATAAGAGTAGTATAGAGTGAGTTATGACCGAATTGCCGAGGACTGCCCAGATCCGGGGGCCTATGATAGCGTAGGTTCTTTGAGGTTTTCGATCTAGTAGTTGGTAGATTTGGGGGAAACACTAAACATCGAAATTGTAGGGAACGGGATGCCCTTTTTAGAATAGGTAAAACTTTTGTGTTTTAACATTGGGATATCTGGTTATGGCTTCTAAAAGTCGGACCTAATTTTTGACCTGTACTGGACACCAGGATAACCACGTTTGGAAATTATAAAGAGTGCCTAAAATTTGTAGAAAAAATATTTTAAGTGAGGGATGGACTGTATATGTGGGTCGTATGATTTGGACTACGTGCAGATGCTGTTTTGGTCTATGTGCTGATTATTAGTCCCAATTAAGAAATCGAGCCCGTAATTGCACGGATTCCATATAACAATCATGCCCTAACCCTTCCCCGAGGTCGTTTGAAAATGTGTTTGACAAAAAATGGTAAGGGATGTCCTTGAATGTCTTTGTTTCACATGGAATTGTGGAATTTTTTCCCGATTGAATGTGGAATGAAATAGTGTGTGGTTTGTCTTGGGCTATCTTGCTATGCCAATGTGCGTTCGACATTTGAACTGATTGTGTTATAAAGAAAAACATATATATTGTGGAAAGTTATTTCGCCAAGTATCTAGGTTGTTTGAATGCATGTGGTGTTGATGTTTGGGCGATTTTTCCCAAGTGAATGTGAGATAAAATATTTTGTGTGGCATGTGTTGAATTGTTTTGCTAAATCACTGAGTGCATGGGTTACTGGACTGATTATATTGCGAAAATAATGTGGAATTGTTTTGGGACCAGAATTGGTTGGGTTGGGATTTGTATGTCGGTAAAAGTCAAGGTTAACTATGAATGTGTAAGTAGTTGGCTAAATGGGTGAGACTAGAAAGTTATGGTTAGCGGTAACCGTCCAAGTTGACAGTAGGCCATGTTATGGTTAGCAGTAGCCGTCCGAATTGACGGTAGGCAATGATATGGTTATCAGTAACCGTCTAAGTTGACGGTATGCCATGTTATGTTTAGCGGTAACCGTTCGAATTGATGGTAGGCCATGATATGGTTATCGGTAACCGCCCAAATTTACTGTAGGCTAAGTTAAGGTTAGCGGTAACCGTTCAAATTGACGGTAGACCAGGTTATGGTTAGCGGTAACCGTCCACGTTTACGGTAGGCCAAGTTATGGTTAGCGATAACCGTCCACATTGACGGTACACCATGTTATGGTTAGTGGTAACCGTTCAAGTGGACGGTACACCAGGTTATGATTAAGTGGCTGCGTTAAACCCGAGCGCAGGCCATGAGACCTAGTGGGTCGCTCACCCTTGAGAACCTGAATGTTAGAAAAGAGACTGGTATGGCTGTGTGCGTCTGCTAAGAATGTGTGAGTGTGGTTTGTTTGTCTTTCGTACCCCTAAAATGTTTTAAAAATGAGTTTGTGTGCGTGTTGTGGCTGTTATGGGTGATTATTATTGAGTTTATCTCATTTTTGTAAAAAGTTTTGTTTTCAGGTGAAGTGCACGAGCATGGGGATGGGAGTTCGTATTAATGCAAGGCCGCGTAATGAAAATTTAGTAGAGTTCACTTAGTTATATTTAAACTTGATTAAGAATATTGATTCAGGTTGGACTTTGTTATATTGTTGAAAGACTCAGAATGATGTTATGAATTGAGGATATGGTTGTATTAGAGTTTTAATTGATACTCAGCCTGGTTTTTCCAAGAAAGAAATGCAGTGATAACACCTAACCCAGGAGATTCATTTAGGGATGAGTGATATTCAACATAGACTAACCTAGGCCTTAGGACTTTAATGAATCCAAGTCAATGGAAAAATTTTCTTTTATTTCAACTCTTTATCTATTTTGGGAAATTCCCTTTTATTTTCAACTTCTTTTCATTTCATGAAGAGAAGAAGGATTAATTTTAGTTTTGTTTTAGATTTTAGAAAAAAAAATATATGTTTGGAATAACTCTTCTTTTGTTTTTTTTCTTTTCTAGAAAAAAAGAGTTATTTTGAATAATTCTTTTTCCCTCCTAAGACACCCTAACCCTAGTCTC
>JACYFF010031959.1:43855203-43865796 GCA_017589665.1 Selenicereus undatus | reverse complement strand
TGACCGCTTTTTGAATTCCCCCAGTAATGATCTTATTTAACATCGCAATAATGTGAGATAACTGACTCTCTACGGATGAACTAATCTCATTAACCCTTTTAACTTGTGAGTCCATAGCACCAAACTTCTGGGTATTTTGGGCCATTAAATTAAATAGTTTTCTAGCATCAGTTGGGGTTTCATTAAGCAGAGCCCCCTCACTAGCAGCATCAACCATATTACGGTCCATAGGAAGTAAACCCTCATAAAAATATTGAATCAATAGTTGTTCAGTTATTTGATGCTGGGGACAACTAGCACACAATTTATTAAATCTTTCCCAATACTCACAAAAAGTTTTCCCATTCATTTGTTTGATTCCACATATGTCTTTCCTAATAGATCCAATACGGGATGCAGGAAAAAACTTTTCTAAAAATGATTTATGCAATGCAGTCCATGTAGAGAAAGATCTAGTAGGCATGTAATACAACCAATCCTTAGCATTACCAAGCAAAGAAAAGGGAAAGGCCCTTAGTCTAATTTGGTCCTCAGGAATTTCTCCAGGCACCATAGTAGAACAGGTAATATGGAATTCACTAATGTGTCTATAGGGGTCATTTCCAGCCAATCCATGAAACTTAGGTAATAAATTAATAAATCCTGAGTTTAATTTCAAAGGTTTATCTAAAACAGCATAGGTAATGGACATTGGTTGTGTTTCTAAGTTAGGAACCGTAAGTTCTCGAAGAGTAGACATGCTTACCTCTTTATCCCTAAAACTTACTGGGTTAGGCTGACTCTCTTTGTTTTTAGTTTTGAATAGTGGCTCCTTGTCCTCTCCAATTTCCTTACCACTCCTTAATTTCATACACCATGAGCAATCTGCAAAAATTAAAGTAAAAACAAAACAATAAAAGTAGTAAAATTAAATAGAAGTAAACTAGCAATTTAATTTTCTTTCCCCGGCAACGGCACCAAAATTTGTTAAGCTTGTCGAGAGCTACAAATTTAACCACTACTTCGGTTATTAAATGCTTTTTATAGCATAGGGAAGTAGGGATCGATCCACGAGGAAAGATTGTTTTAAAAGGCTAGCTTAATCCTAAATAATTTTACTAATAATCCAATTATTAAATCTAATCTTAATAATTCTAAAATAATTAAAATCTAATGAATATAAATCTGAAAAAGCACCCAATGATGCTCCTAAATATTTCGGATTATGTTCTGGAAAGAAAACAGTAAAAAGCTTTCCTAAATAATTTAGAAAAATAAAATTAGAATAGTAACTAAAATTCTAATTAAAAATCAAAACAGCAAATAATAATCAGAACATAAATATTAAAAATGTCAAACAGTAACCTAAAATATTATTCTTCAGGTATATAAGCTTATAACTCCTCAATTGTATCCAAATAATTTCAGAAAAAGCAAATCAGAAAATTACCATAGAATATCAATACAGAATATTAAATTTGAAAGTAAAATAATCTGCATAAATAAAAATACGAAAATAATCAAGAAAATTAACCTAATTCTAGGACAAAATTTTATGAACTTAACAATACCTAATAATCGTGATTTAACAATTAAAGTTGAAATTTTCAGAATTAATAACTTAAAAACCTGCACTTATCAATTTCACAAAATAATTCTGAAAAGTTATCAAATAACTTCCAAAACTTATGAAATTAAATATGGGCAGACTAGGATACTATATAAACTCTAGGAACTGATAAAAATAAAAAAATAATAAGAATAAATTTTTTTGTCTAATTTCTAACAAACTGGTAATTAAATACTAAAATTGAATACAAATCAATCTAAAATTATAACCACTCTAAAAATCAAATCTAAACTATATAAAATTACCTAGACACTCCTAAAATATTATACTTTTGGTGGGGGGGTCAATTGAAATTATATTGAAGCTAATAAAACTAGAACAAAAATCAGCAAACTAATCAAATTAACTCTGCGCAACAAATAATAATTAAAAGTTATCAAATTTATGAAGGATACTTAGTATAATCTCAATCCACCATGCAAATTAATATTTATCATTAACACACAAGTTAATTTTATTCATGAGTTAAACTGTAGAAAACATCCACTAGCGGTTCTTCCCCGTTTTTCCTTAGGTTCTAGTTTATTTAGGTCCAGCCTTAATATAAACCCTCCTAATTTGATAATTTTTATACCAACACAAAAATTTAACCAAACTAGAGCATTAAGAATTAGAAAAACATCATTTAACACTTTGTAACCAATTTACCAGCAAATTGATTTAACAAAGATCTAAAGCGATTACCTAATTAAAAGAGATGGGTTTGAGCCATCCATGATTAATTAGGGTGATACCTAAGCTTAAAATCCTATAACTTTTACGTATTATAATCTTCTAAACTATCAATCGAAATTGTATTTAATCAACTAGCATGCATTCTAAACGACTTAACACAAATTTCATAAACGATAAACGCTAATCGCTAAAGAATCATGAATATAAATCAACTAGTCATTAAAGCACAAAATTTGTTTCAAAATAATTAATTTAGTATGGTTTCAAATAGATTATACTAAGCATAAAAAAATTAGTCACTCATATTAAAAATAACACCACAATTAAGCAAAGGATTCATGTTTAATAATAAACTAAACAAACAAAAAAAAGGAATAAAGGAACTAAAATTGAAATTAAAAAAAAAGGGGGTAGCACTACTTGTACATCATGGCTTGGAGGCAATAAAAAAATTATGATGATGAAGTTGGGTGATGGTGTGGTTGATGATGAAAGATGGTGATGATAGTATGAAGATAATGTTGATGGTGAAGAAGATGGGGTGGCGTGGAGGAGAAGATGGTGAGGATTAGTGATGAAGATGGACTAAGCGTGATGGTGTGGAGATGAAGGGTTGCCGTGGATATCTATGTGTTGGGATGGGATGATGATGGTGATGAATGGGATGAATATATAATGATGATGGTGAGGCTAGGGTTAGTGTCTTAGGGTTTCCTTCTTCCTTTCTTCCTTAGACTTCTTTTTCCTCAAGACTTCTAGCTTTTCACAAACTCTTGAAATCCTAACCCAATTAAATAATTATGAAAATAATATTTTCCATAATTATTATTTTTTGGGCCGTCTTTATAGATGAGTGTGTAAAACCTGAGCTTCTACATCATCTCTTATCCTCTTTATTAAATTAATACTAACCCTGAAAAATATATAAAATAAAACAAATTAGACGAAATAATATATATATATAATATAATCGAAATAATTACAAAAATAATGCATGATTTTTGGCTTAACAAGTGCATGAGCATGGGGATGGGAGTTCGTATTAATGCAAGGCCACGAAATAAAAATTTAGTAGAGTTCACTTAGTTATATTTATACATGATTAAGAATTGTGATTCAGGTTGGACTTTGTTATATTGTTGGAAGACTCAGACTGATGTTATGAATTGAGGATATGGTCATATTAGAGTTTTAATTGATACTCAGCCTGGTTTTTCCAAGAAGAAAATGCGATGATAACACCTCACCTCGGAAATTCATTTAGGGATGAGTGATATTGAACATGGACCGACCAAGGCCTTAGGACTTTAACCAATCCATGTGAACGCAAGAATTTTCTTTTATTTCAACTTTTTATCTATTTCAAAACATTACTTTTTATTTTCAACTTCTTTTCATTTCACGAAGAGAAAAAGGTTTAATTTTTGTTTTGTTTTAAATTTTAGAAAAAAATATATATTTGGAATAACTCTTCTTTTGTTTTCTTTTCTTTTCTAGGAAAAAAGGAGTTATTTTGAATAACTCTTTTTCCCTCCTAAGAGAACCTAACCCAAGTCTCTCTCCTGCTTTTCTTTTGTGAGTAGCCGCCCCCCAGATATTCTCTCTCTCTTCCTCTTGCTTTGTTTCTTTCACTTGCTTTCTCTCTCTCTCTCTCTGTCTGTCTAGTCGCCCCCTTGGTGCTCCACCACCTCCAAACCACCGACACCACAGCCACCACCACATCGCCGGCCTACCGCCACCACCACACACCCCTCTTCCCTTTGCTTGATGTAAAATGGAAGTGGGCGATGAACGAATCACCTTCCTTCTCAAAACCCGAACAAGGTGAGTTTAGTGATGATGTTTTGATATTGGTCTGAATAAAATGCTGATCTTTTGCTTGATTTGGATTGGTGAGGGTTTAGTAATCGATAGGTTGCGTGTGGGTGGACGTGTGACTCGGCGGGCTGCGAAATTTTGATTAAAAGACCCCCTTTTTTGAAGTAGAACAATAAGGTAGAACGCCTATGATTAGAGTTCTGATTAGACTTGCTAGTTTAAATTCTACCCAAGATAGTACAGTATCCTAAAAATCATGAAATTTTTACAGTGGATAGATTAGAATGTTCTTAGTAACTTGGCTATTGAATCAAGGAAATCAGAGTAGTGTAGAGTGAGTAATGACCGAATTATCCAGGGTTGCCTAGATCTAGGCAGCTAGTGACAGCGTATGTTCTTTGACATTTTTGACCTAGTAGTTGGCAAATTTCAGAGAAACACTGAACATAGAAATTGTAGGGAAAAAGATGACCTTTACAGAATGGGTAAAATCTTTGAGTTTCGATATCGGGAGCTCTCATCATGGCTTCTGAAAATCAGACCTAATTTCTGACCTTTAGTGGACACTGGGATAACCCCGTTTGGAAATTCCTAAGAGTGTCTAAAAGTTGTAGAAAAATTGTTTGAAGTGAGGGATGGGCTGTAGATGTGGTTCGTAAGATTTGGACTACGTGCGAAGGCTGCTTTAGTCTAAGAGCTGATTATTAGGCGCAATTAAGAAACTGAGCCCGAAATTGTACGGATTCTAGGTAACATTCATGCCCTAACCCTTCCCGGAGGTCATTTGAAAATGTGTTTGATGAAAATGATAAGGGCTATCCTTGAATGTCTTTGTTTCACAAGGAATTATGGAATTTTTTTTTTCGGTTGAACGTGGAATGAAATAGTGTGTGGTTTGTGTTCAGCTATCTTGCTATGTTAGTGTGCGTTCAGCATTTGAGCTGATTGTGTTATAAAGAAAAACATGTATATTGTGAAAAGTTATTTCACGAAGTGTGATTCACAAGCATGTATATAGGCTGTTTCAATGTATGTGATGTTGATGTTTGGCGGATTTTTCCCAAGTGAATGTGAGATAAAATATTTTGTGAGGCATGTGTTGAATTGTTTTGCTAAATCAGTGAGTGCATGGGTTACTGGACTGATTATGTTGCGAAAATAATGTGGAACTTTTTTGGGACTAGAATGGGTTGGGTTGGGATGTGTATGTCGGTTAAAAATTAAGGTTAACTATGAATGTCTAAGTAGCTGGCTAAATATGTGAGACTGGAAAGTTATGGTTAGCGGTAACAGTCCAAGTTGACGGTAGGCCATGTTACGGTTAGCGGTAACCGTCCAAATTGACGATTGGCCATGATATGGTTATCAATAACTTGCTAATCGTCCAAATTGACGATAGGCCATGATATGGTTATCAATAACCGTCCAAGTTGACGGTAGATCATGTTATGGTTAGCGATACTCGTTCGATTTGATGGTAGGATGATGCGGTTATTGGTAACCGTCCGAATTGACGGTAGGCCATGTTATGGTTAGCGTTAACTGTCTAAGTTTACGGTAGGCCATGTTATGGCTAGCGGTAATCGTCCAAGTGGACGGTAGGTTAGGTTATGGTTAAGCGGTTGCATTAATCCCAAGCGTAGCCCATGAGGTCCAGTGGCGTCGCTCACCCTTGAGAACCTGAAAGTTATAAAAGTGACTAGTGTGGCTGTGTGCATCTGCTTAGAATGTGTGAGTGTGGTCTGTTTGTCTTCCGTACCCCTAAAATGTTTTAAAAATGAGTTGTGTGCGTGTTTTGACTGTTAGGGGTGATTGTTATTGAGTTTATCTCATTTTTTCAAAGTGTTTTGTGTTCAGGTGAAGTGCACGAGCATGGGGATGAGAGTTCATATTAATGCAAGGTCGCGTAATAAAAATTTAGTAGAGTTCACTTAGTCATATTTAGACTAGATTAAGAATTGTGATTTAGGTTGGACTTTGTTATATTGTTGAAAGAGTCAGATTGATGTTATGGATTGAGGATATGGTCGTATTAGAGTTTTAATTAATACTCAGCCTGGTATTTCCAAGAAGGAAATGTGCCAGTAGCACCCCACCCCGAAAATTCATTTAGGGATGAGTGATATTCAACATGGATCAAGCTAGGCCTTGGGACGTTAATCAATCCAAGTCAATGCACAATTTTTCTTTTATTTCAACTCTTTATCTATTTCGGGAAATTCCTTTTTATTTTCGACTTCTTTTCATTTCACGAAGAGAAAAAGGTTTAATTTTAGTTTTGATTTAAATTTTAGAAAAAAATATATATTTGGAATAACTCTTCTTTTGTTTTGTTTTCTTTTCTAGAAAAAAAAGGAGTTATTTTGAATAACTCTTTTTCCCTTCTAAGACACCCTAACCATAGTCTCTCTCCCCCTTTTCTTTTGTGAGTAGCTGCCCCCCCGATATTCTCTCTCTCTCTTTCTCTCTCTTTCTCTTCGTCTTACTCTGTTTCTCTCACTTGCTCTCTCACTCTCTCTCTCTAGTCGCCCCCTTGGTGCTCCACCACCACGAAACCACTAGCACCACCGTCGCCACCACTACGCTGTTGGCCAACCGCCACCACCACACACCCCTCTTCCACTTGCTTGACTTAAAACCGAAGTGGGCGATGGTCGAATCACCTTCCTTCTCAAAACCTGATCAAGGTGAGTCTAGTGATGATGTTTTGATATTGGTTTGAATAAAATGCTAATCCTTTGCTTGATTTGGGTTGGTGAGGGTTTAGTAATCGACAGGTAGTGTGTGGGTGTACGCGTGACTCGGGGGACAACAATATTTAGACTAAAAGCCCCCCCTTTTTGAATTAGAACAATAGGGCAGAACGCCCTTGATTGGCGGCCTGAACAGACCTGTTTTTGAAATTCGACCCAGGATGGTACGGTAGCCTAAAAATCATGAACTTTTTACGATGGATAGATCATAATGTTATAGGTAATTGGGTTTTTGAATCAAGGAAATCAGAGGGGTATAGAGTGAGTAATGACCGAATTATCGACGACTGCCTAGATCTGGGCAGCTAGTGGCAATATAGGTTCTATGAGATTTTTGACCTGGTAGTTGGCAAATTTCAGAGAAGCACTAAACATAGAAATTTTAGCGACCCATATGACCTTTCTAGAATTGGTAAAACCTTTGAGTTTCAACATTGGGATCTCTGGTTATAACTTCTGAAAGTCAAACCTAATTTTTGACCTGCACTGGACACTGGGATAACCACATTTTGAAATTCCTAAGAGTGCATAAAAGTTGTGGAAAAATTATTTGAAGTGAGGGATGGGCTGTCGATGTAGTTTGTAAAATTTGGACTAAGTGCGAACACTGTTTTGGTATAGGTGCTGATTATTAGGCCCAATTAAGAAACCGAGCCTGTAATTGTATGGATTCCAGGTAACAATCATGCACTAACCCTTCCTCAAGGTCAGTTGAAAACGTGTTTGCTGAAAATGGTAAGGGTTGTCCTTGAATGTCTTATCTTCACATGGAATTATGAATTTTTTTTTATTGAACATGGAATGAAACAGACTGCGGTTTGTGTTCGACTATCATGCTATGTCAGTATGTGTTCGACATTTGAACTGATTGTGTTATAAAGAAAAACATGTATATTGTGGAAAGTTATTTCGGGAAGTGTGATTCACGAGCATGTATGTACGCTGTTTGAATGTATGTGATGTTGATGTTTGGGGGATTTTTTCCAAGTGAATGTGAGATAAAAGATTCTATGTGGCATGTAGTTAATGGTTTTGCTAAATCAGTGACTGCATGGGTTACTGGGCTGATTATGTTGCGAAAATAATGTGAAACATTTTTAGGACTAGAATGGGTTGGGTTGGGATGTGTATCGGTTAAAAATTAAGGTTAACTACGAATGTGTAACTAACTGGCTAAATGGGTGAGATTGGAAAGTTATGGTTAGTGATAGCCGTCCAAGTTGACGGTAGGCCATGCAATGGTTAGCAGTAACCGTCCGAATTGACGGTAGGCCATGATATGGTTATTAGTAACCATCCAAGTTGATGGTAGGCCATGTTATGGTTAGCGGTAACCGTGTAATTTGACGATAGGCTATGATATCTTTATCGGTAACCGTCCGAATTGACGGTAGGCCAAGTTATGGTGAGCGTTAACCGTCCGAATCGACGGGAGGCCAGGTTATGATTAGTAGTAACTGTCCAGGTTTACGGTAGGCCATATTATGGTTAGCGGTAACTGTCCAAGTGGACGATAGGCCATGTCATGGTTGAGCGGCTGTGTTAAACCCAAGTGCAGTCCATGAGACCCAGCAGGGTCGTTCACCCTTAAGAGCCTGAAAGTTGTAAAAGAGATTAGTATGGATGTGTGCATATGTTAAGAATGTGTGAGTGTGGTATGTTTGTCTTCCGTGCCCCTAAAATGTTTTAAAAATTAGTTTGTGTGCGTGTTTTGGCTGTTAGGGGTGATTGTTATTGACTTTATCTCATTTTTGTGAAATGTTTTGTTTTTAGGTGAAGTGCACGAGCATGGGGATGGGAGTTCGTATTAATGCAAGGCCGTGCAATAAAAATTTAGTAGAGTTCAATTAGTTATATTTAGACTTTTTTAAGAATTGTGATTCAAGTTGGACTTTGTTATATTGTTGAAATACTCGGACTGATGTTATATATTGAGGATATGGTTGTACTAGAGTTTTAATTGATGCTCAGCCTGGTATTTTCAAGAAGGAAATACAACGATAACATCTCATTTAGGTTTCCTGTGCCACATAGGTTAATATTAGTAATAAAGAAAGGAATTAGAAATTCCGGGGGGTTACAAAATGGTATCATAGCTCAGGTTTACTGACTTGAACGCTCGCCTAAAAGATTGTAATCAGGAATAAATTTAAGGTTGACTGGGCCTCATGGCCTGTGCTTTGGTTTAACGCAGCTGCTTAACCATAACCTGGCCTATCGTCCAATTGGACGGTTACCCCTAACCATAACATGGCCTACCGTTAACTTGGGCGGTTACCGCTAACCATAACCTGGCCTACCAATAATTCGAACGGTTACCACTAACCATAACATGTCCTACCGTTAACTTGGACTATTACTGGTAACCATATCATGTCCTACCGTCCATTCGGATGGCTACCGCTAACCATAACATGGCCTACCGTCAGCTTGGGCGGTTACCGCTAACCATAACCTGGCCTACCAACAATCCGAACGGTTACCGCTAACCATAACATGTCCTGCCGTTAACTTGGACTATTACTGGTAACCATATCATGTCCTACCGTCCATTCGGACGACTACCGCTAACCATAACATGGCCTACCGTCAGCTTGGACGATTACCGCTGACAAAAACTTTCCAGTCCCACCCATTTAGCCAATTACTTGCACATTCATAGTTAACCTTAATTTTCAACTGACATACACATCCCAACCCAACCTACTCTGGTCCCAAATAAGTTCCATAATATTTTCACAACATAATCAGTCTAGTAACCCATGCACTCATTGATTTAGCGAAAGAATTCAACACATGTCACACAATATTTTATCTAACATTCACTTGGGAAAAAATCCCACAAACACCAACACCGCATACATTCAAACAGCCTATATACATGCTCATGAATCATACTTCGCAAAATAACTTTGCACAATATATATGTTTTTCTTTATAACATAATCAATTCAATTGCCGAACGCACACTGACATAGCAAGATAGCCCAACACAAACCACACACTATTTCATTCGAAGTTCAACCGGAAAAAAATCCATAATTCCATGTGAAGAAAAGACATGTAAGGACATCCCATGCCATTTTCATCAAACACATTTTGAAAGGACCTCAGGGACGGGTTATGGCATGATTATTAGCTCGAATCCGTACAATTATGCGCTCGATTTTTTAACTGGCCTAATAATCAGCACTTGGACCAAAACAACATCCGCATCTAGTCCAAATCTTACGAACCACATCTACAGCCCATCCCTCACTTAAAATAATTTTTCTACAATTTTTATGCACTCAGGAATTTCCAAACATGGTTATCCCAGTGTCTAGTGTAAGTCAGAAATTAGGTCCAAATTTCAAAAGCCATAACCAGAGATCTCGATGTCGAAACTCAAAGTATTTACCCATTCTGGAAAGGTCATCTAATTCCCCACAATTTCTATGTTCAGTGTTTCTTGAAAATCCCCCAACTACAAGGTCAATAACCTCAGAGAACGTACGTTATGACTGGATGCCTAGATCTGGGCAACCCTAGGTAATTCGGTCATAACTCACTCTACACTACTTTGATTTCCTTGATTCAAAAACCAGATTACTCTAACCATGTTGACCTATCTACAAGAAAACAAAACAAGAGTTATTCCAGATATATATATATATATATATATATATATATATATATATATATATATATATGTGTGTGTGTGTGTGTGTGTGTGTGTGTGTGTGTGTGTGTGTGTGT
>JACYFF010031959.1:43790768-43855193 GCA_017589665.1 Selenicereus undatus | reverse complement strand
TGTGTGTGTGTGTGTGTGTGTGTGTGTGTGTGTGTGTGTGTGTGTGTATTTCTTTTTCTAAAATTTAAAACAAAGCAAAAATTAAACCTTCTTCTCTTCGTGAAATGAAAACAAGTTGAAAATAAAAAGAAATTTTTGGAAATAGAGAAAGAGTCGAAATAATGGAAAAGTTTTGTGTTGACTTGGATTGATTAAAGTCCTAAGGCCTAGGTCGGTCCATGTTGAATATCACTCATCCCTAAAACATTTCCTGGGTTTAACATACTACCCTACATAAGAAAGTTTCGTCCTTGAAATTTAAATGAGTTGTGACATATTCCAACCTCACGAAAATATATTTTCGGGATTCTACATACTGGCCTCATTAAGAAAGTTTCGTTCCCAAAACTTCAATAATTTATGGCCACACGAAAACTCCATGACAATGAATAGAGAATATACCGGTCACGACAATCGGAGCATCCGCCGCTTCTTCCTTGCGCATCGCGTAAACTCTGCCCCCAATTGTGCGTGGTGGTAGGTTTGGGGGCTTAGCCTAGTTCTGCTGGGGTGCTCGGCCCTAATGACTTGGGTTGACCGCCCTTCCACCCCTATTCTTATCATGCTGTTGGGGTTGCTGTACCTGTACCCCATGACCCTGGCCGGTAGGAGGTGGGCGATGTGGGCAATCGCGTATCTGATGTTGGGAACTCTTGTATCGGTGGCACTTCTTAATCGAGTGGCATTCTTGGTCGTAATGTCCCGGCTTTCCACAAGCATTGTAGGTCACCCTGGGCCGATTGTTGGGGTGCTGAGCTCTACGTGCATCGTTGTTGGAATAATGGACCCTGGGAGGCCTCTCGTACAACTCTTGTGAGGGGAAGTTCTCTCGATGGTCCTCATTTCTCTTGATTATGCGTTGCCCATTGAACTAGGTATTCTTTTCTTTCATAGCCCTCTCCACATTCACTGCAGTGTCATACAAGTCCATGTAGGAGGTGTGCTAATGCACCGACATCCTCTCCTTGATATTAGGGTTGAGTCCAGCGTCGAAACGGTTTTTCTTTAGCCTCTCATCAGCTACAAAGGCGGGGCCAAAACGGGAAAGTTCCATGAACTTGGAGGCATACCCTAGTACACTCATTTCCCCTTGTTACAGTTGCATAAATTCATTCTCCATTGCCTTCTCGAGGGACACGGGATAGAAATGGTACTTAATCAACTCATTGAATGCTCTCCAATCGAATCTAGGCTCGTGTTGCCTCTCCCGCACAGTGGCCCACCATAGGTCGTCCTTGTCCTTAAGGTAAAACACAACAAAGGCCACCTTCCACTCCTCAGGGCATTAGAGAGCGTTGAACATCTTCTCCATGGCCTGGGTCCAATTCTCAAAGGCCTTGGAGTCAGGGGTGCCATCGTAGACAGGTGGGTTATCACTCGTGAATCTTTTGAACATATACGAGTTGCCCTCCTCGACCTTCTTCTCTTTAACCTCCATCAGTTTCTGCAAGTGGTCATTATGTCATTGTAGCTGCTCCCCTTGTTTCTGCAGTAGGTCAAGCAGTAGGAGGTTTGTAAGCTCCACTCCCATAGGAGGGTTGGTTTTATCTACCTGACTATGAGACCCGTTTCCATTCCTGGGGTGGAGGGTTTCCAGTCTCTCCCTCAGACTGGCTATGGGGATATCCGGGTTCACATGGGGCGTGGGAGTGGGGTGGGGTCCGGTCTAAGATTCATTGTTGTTTCCCGCCATCCTGTTCGGGAAATAAGTCGAGTTTAGTCTCTCTCTTAATAGTTCGTGACACACGTAGTACTCTAGTTCAGTAAGACATCGTATACCACTATATTATGCAAAATCTTAGCGTAGGATTTTGTTCACAGTCATATCAACTCTTCCACGCTCATGTGGTCTAGTCACTTCATCACATGTTTCACATACATCATGTTGGCAACACATTCGCATAGCTCACGTGTTCAGAGATAACGAACATTAGCATCTAACTCAGAAAGGTTCAATTGCATTGATTTAAAACCATAAATGTTTTATAACAATACTTTTCATTACATAAATACTCGACGACTTTATTAGCTCATAATGGCTCAGCAAAAGAATAGAAAGAGAAACTAAACAGCACAGTCCTAGAAAGGAAAACTTTAATACACTGCTAGCATCTACTATCCAAGGGCGTCCATTGGATAAGTACCCTGACACATCCTGCCACATCTGCCCCGCTTCCAGCGGGTAACCTCTGGCTCGGGTTGCTCCTCAACTAGGTTCTTCTCCAAGTCTTCCTCTATTCACTGTTCCTCCTCCGAGTCCTCATCTACTAGGGGCTCCTCCTCGGGTTTCTCATCTTTTAGGGACTCTTCCTTCGATTCCTCCTCAAGGTCTTCCTCTGGGTCTTCCTCTCCTACAGGTGGATTGGTAGAGTGCCTTATGGACATAAGTCCTTATGATGAGCCTCCCATCCCTGACACTGAGGATGACACCCCACCACCACCAGTAGAGGAGTACACTGAAGATGATTAGTCTGTGGGAGAGAACAAGCTTATGGAGAGTGGGAGGATGGGCTGGCTGGAGAATCCATTGAAGAGGGAAACCCTAGAGAGGAACCTTCAGTTGAGTATGAACTTGAGGAAGACCCAGGGGAAGACCCTGAGGAGGAGCCTTTAGAGGATAATCCTGAGGAAGACCCAATGGAGGACGAAGGCCCTGAGGAGGATCCAGAGGAAGACCTTGAGGAGGAACCTTAGAGGGGGACGACCATGAGGAGGACCTAATGGAGGAAGAAGAGCCTTAGAAGGATCCAGAGGAAGACCCCAAGGAGGAACCTTTAGAGGAGAATGACCATGAGGCGGACCCCATAGAGGAAGAAGACCCCGAAGAAGAGCCTGAGGAAGAGCCTTTAGATAATAAGGAACCCGAGGAGGGACCCTTAGAGGACGAGGACCCGGAAGAAGGCCTAGGTGAGGATCAACCTGAGCCTTAGGTTCCCCATTGGAAGCGGGGCAGATACAGTCATATGTGTTCGTACCTGCCCAATGGATGCCCCTGACCAATAGAAGCTAGTAGTTGCTTAAAAGTGTTGCTTTCTAGGTCTATGCTATTTAGTTATCTTTATGTTATTTTGCTAAGCCACTGTAGGCTAATAAAGTGATGGATCATTTATGTAACGAAAATATTATTATGTAATGAAATATTAGTATGAAATGTTTGAGATTTGAAGCAATGCAATTGAAATTTCTTTTGAGACACTTGAAAGCCAATGTTGTTAATTTTGTTTGATGTAAACCATGAGAATGTGATGCCAATGTGATGTCTATGAGGCATATGGTGAAGTGACTAGACCATGTGAGCATAGCCAGATTGATATGAATGTGAACAAAAGTGTACGTTAAGTTTTGCATGATGCAGTAGTATACGATGTTTTACTGAATTATAATAGTAAGCGTGTCGCGGACTATTAGGAGATGAACTAAACTCGACTTATTTCCCAAACAGTATGGTGGGAAACAATGACCAATCTCAGAATGGGCTCCACGTCTCAAGGGCCCTGTGAACTTGAAGATTCCCATGTCCCACTTCAGGGAGCGGTTGGAAGCCCTCCTTCCCAAAAATGGGAATGGGTCTCGCAGTCAGGTGGATGAGATTAACCCACCTGCTGGAGCGGAACTCACCAACCTCTTGTTGTTGGAGTTACTGCAAAAGCAAGGGGAACAGTTGCAGTGCCAGAACGAGCATTTGCAGAAACCGATGGAGGCTAGGGATAGGAAGGTTGAGGAGGATAACTCCTATATGTTCAAGAGATTTGTGAGTCATAACCCACCTGTGCATGATGGCACCCCTAACCCCAAAACCTTCGAGGGCTAGATTCATGGCATAGAAAAGTTGTTTGATGCCCTCTAATGTCCTGAGGAGTGGAAAGTGGGCTTTGCGGTGTTTTACCTGAAGGACAAGGCTGACCTATGGCAAGCCACGGTGTGAGAGAGAGAGTACGAACCAAGATTTAGCTGGAGAAAGTTCAAGGAGTTGATCAAGGATCACTTTTATCCAGTTTCCCTCTAGAAGGCGAAGGAGAATAAGTTCATGCAGCCACAATAAGGAGGTAAGAGTGTGCTAGAGTATGCCTCCAAGTTTATGGAGCTTTCCCGTCTCTCCCTGGCATTTTTAGCCGACGAGAAACTTAAGATGAACCGGTTTGAGGCTAGACTCAACCCTGCCATCAAGGGGAGGATGTTGGTACACCAGTACACCTCCTACGTGGACCTGTACGATATCGACGTCATTGTAGAGAGGGCGATGAAGGAGAGCAACAATTACTTTAACAAGCAGCGTAGGATTAAGAGGAAGAGAGACGAGCGAGAAAATTTCCACTCGTAAGAACCGTACAAAAGGCCTCGTGGAAACCATCACCTCAACAACAACATGCGTGGTGACCTGCAATGCTTGCGGAAAGTCGGGGCATTACACCCGAGAGTGTCGTTCGGTCAAGAGGTGTTTCCGCTGTGGAAGCCCGTAACATCAGATCCAGGACTGTCCACATTCCCCACCTCCTACCAGTCAAGGTCATGGGGGACAAGGACAGCCGTCCCAGCAGCACTACCAACACATGGGTGGCCAGGCAGCCAACCACAGCCAAGAGGGGTCGAAGACCTCAACAGAATCAGGCTCGACCTGCTGACCAGCTGTAGCGAAATAATGGAGGGCAGAGTGTACGTGATGCACAAAGAAGAGGCGGAGGATGCCTTGAATGTCATAACTGGTACATTTTCTATCTAAGCACAAATCGTAGATGTTTTGTTTGATTCGGGTGCTGTGCACTCTTTTATTTTTGTTAAACTGGTTGAGACACTAGGGTTAGTTCTAACCTGTAAATCCTCCTTATTGTCCGTAATCCTCCCTAATGGGAAGATAGTAAGGTGTGAGGAACTATAGGAGAACTGCTCTATTCGAATGTATGAGCTTGAGTTTTTAGCCAACCAATATAGATTTGAGTTAACTGATTTGTGGGTTATCTTATGGATGGACTGGTTAGTAAATACCAGGCTTAAATAGACTGTCTAAAACAAAGGATCACCCTAAGGAGGCCCAATGGGGAGAAAATAGTACACAAAGGCAAGGCTTTAAGACCTGGAGTGAAGTTGATAATCGTAATGCAAGCTCGCAAGCTGCTAGGAAGAGGATGCGAGGGGTTCTTATGTAATGTAGTGGAAACAGGAACTGCTGAATCCTCCCTCGAAAACATCCTAGTGGTGAAGGAATTCCTGGATGTATTTCCGAAGGAGATCCCTAGGATGCCACCCATAAGAGAAGTGGAGTTCTGCATCGATATGATACCTGGAGCCACCCCCATCTCTAAGGCACCCTATTGAATGGCACCGACAGAGCTTAAGGAGCTAAAGACACAACTGGATGAGCTGTTAGAAAAAGGGTATATCCGACTGAGTACATCTCCATAAGGAGCCCTAGTATTATTCGTGAAAAAGGACAACGAAACTCTAATGTTGTGCATAGACTATAGGAACTGAATAAGATAACAGTAAAAAACCATTACCCTTTACCCAGGATAGACGACCTCTAAGTTGGGGACTTTCTTTATGATAGATCTTTGATCAGGGTGTCATCAACTCCTAATCAAAGACAAAGATGTACCTAAGACTGCCTACCACACTCGGTATGGGCATTATGAGTTTGTAAGGATGCCCTTTGGGCTCACTAATGCCCCGATAGTATTCATGGACCCTATGAATAGAGTCTTCAAATCCTACCTGGACCAGTTTGTGGTGGTATTTAGAGATGATATACTGATCTACTCGAGGACTCCAAAAGGATCATACCCACCATTTGAGGCCCGTCCTAGAAGTATTGAGGAAGAACGAGTTGTATGCTAAGTTTACAAAGTGCGAATTTTTGTTCAATAAAGTGGCATTTTTGGGGCATGGGGTTTCCAATGAAGGAGTCTCTGTGGACCATCAGAAGATAGAGGCCGTAACGAGCTGCCCAAGACCTAAGGACCCAACTGGGGTGAGGAGTTTCGTGGCACTTTGTAACACCCCAAATTTCTAATTCCTTTCTTTATTACTAATATTAACCTATGTGGCAGCGGAAAACCTAACAGGGGTGTAACCGTCGTGTTTCCTTTATGGAAAGACTAGACTGAGTACCGGTCAAACTTCAAGGCAAAATATTCCTCAATAAATTCTCAATTAAAAGGTTTGAACCACAGTTTAAGCCACTACTAAACTTAACAAAATCCAATATAAGTTCCTTCTGAAACAACTATTGTTCCAACTATAGTTTAAACGATGAACCCTCGCTCTAACTTTATGTCCCTGTTCCCATGTGTATGCACTTCACTTGAAAACAAAATATTTCACAAAATGAGATATACTTAATAACAATCACCCCTAACAGTCAAACACACACACAAATTCATTTTTTTAAAACATTTTAGGGGGAGGGAAGCAAAAAGACCATAATTAAACACTCACAATGGGAGCATCCAGTCATACCATTCTCTTTTATAATTTCCATTTTCTTAAGGGTAAGCGACACCACTGGGTCTTATGGCTTGCACTTCGGTTTAGCGCAACCGCTTAACCTCAACCTGGCCTACCTTTGACCTGGATGGTTACAGCTTAATCCAAACCCTGGCCTACCATCCACATGGACGGTTACTAATAACTTGGCCCACGTCCCAATAGGGTACGTCGCCGCTCACAAGCATGCACTTTTTACCCGGGGAAGGCCAATGGCCTTCAATATCATAACATGGCTCACAGTCTCACCCACACAATCATTTAATTACGCATTCATGCTTATCCCTTATTCTTTCCTTTATAAGTAAAGCCAACATCTACATTTTATTCTAACTCAATTCAAACCCTAAGGTCGTAATATACGTTCCAATTTACAACACAATCAGTTCAATTGCCCATCCTCACTAACATAGCAAGATAACCCAACCCAAGCGGCACAATTATTCCAATTCAAGTTCAAATAGTAAAATCCATAATTTCACATAAAATAGCATTCAAAGATAGCCCTTACCATGTTCAACACACACATTTTTCAAACGACTTCGGGGAAAGGTTAGGGCATGATTGTTACCTTGAATCCGTATAATTATGGACTCGGTTACTTAATTGGCCTAATAATCAGCACCTGGATCAAATAACGCTGACACTTAGTCTGGATCCTTACTAACCACAACTTTAACCCATTTCCTACTTACGTAAAATTTTTCTAAAATTTTTAGACACTTTTAGGAGTCCCCAACCGTAGCCCCAACCTGAATCCAAGTTCAGTTAGAATCTAGACTCAACTTCCAGAGCCCATATCTCTGGATCCTAACGTCCTAATGTTGTGTTCTTGCCCATTCCAGAAAGGTCAGTTCGTCTATTACAATTTGTATGTTTAGTGTTTTCTCATAATCGAACAGTTACTAGGTCAAAGCCCTAAATGTGTAGACCGTCACTGACTGCCCTTGCTTAGACAACCTTCAGTAAAGTGACCATAACTCATTCAATTCAAGTTTGATTCCCTTGATTCATAAGGCGTAGTACAAGAGATATCCTGGTCCATCTACCCTAAAAGTTTCATGATTTTTAGATTCGAACAACAACGTGGGTAATTTTTTTAAAGTCACGTCAGTTTCTGCTTCAATCAGTGGTGTGTCCCAACAACAATTCGAATCAAAGATGCGATCTTTTTTCCCTAGCACCCATGGTAATGATTCCCATGACACGCCAAACATGAATCCTAATGACCTTATTCCCCCCAAGTCATCCAAGTCAAGAAAAATCTAAAATTTTATATCAAGAAACACAAAAATACTGTTATGCACTCACCTTGATGCAATCCCAAAAAAGTAGTAATTAAAACGTCTCCCTTTTCAAGATTTGAATCTGAAAAATTATAAAACCTTCATTACGACCGATGTCCTGAATCTTGAATCGAAATTCACAAGAAGAGGTATGAACGTTAAGGCTTGAAGTGCAAGGAAGATGCACGGGACTAGGATTTTCACCATGCCCATGCATTACGTGCTTACCACAGGAGGAGGACAAGGAGGCGGTGGCGATGGGGGTTGCCAGCAACAGCAATGATGGCTGGCGGTCCATAGTGGGGGGCCGGCTACCGGTTGGTGGGGAATGAGGGAGAGAGGGCGTAGGGTTAAGAGAGAGAGAAAGGGGGAGGGGGGGAGAGAGACCTTGGGTTTCAAGGGGGTGGCTGGATGCTAGGGAAATTGGAGGGGAAGGAAAAATTAAAAGAAGGGGGGGAGGAAGGGTTAGGCCGGTTACTAGCGGGAAAACGAGAGGGAAAATTTTGAAAACAAAATCTTGGAAAAATTGGAAAGAAGATCTTGGTCAAGGTTTAACTTTAAAGAGGATTGACCTATTGGTGGTCCACTAAAAATTTAGTGTAATCAGGTAAATAATGAGTTAGGTAAATAAATAATTAGGCAATTAAATGTTTGGGTACATAAATATTTGGGTAAACAAATATTTAAGTCTAGGGAATTAAATAAATGAGAAATTGAATAACAAGTAATTGAGGAAAGAATAACCCGAATAAACTTTTCAATCAATGCATTAATGGAATAAGTAAGATTTTGAGAAAGAATCTTGGAGGAGAAATCTTTTGTATTGACTTGGATTGTGAGGGTCGGTCCATGTCCCATGTTTCCCTATATTAAATTTCTGGGGTTTTACATGCCACACTCACACATTCTTAGTAGCCATACCAGTCTCTTTTATAACTTTCAGGTTCTTAAGGGTGAGCTGCCCCACTGGGTCTTATGGCCTACCCGTGGGTTTAACGTAGCCTCTTAACCATAACTTGGCCTACCGTCCACTTAGACAGTTACCGCTAACCATAACATGGCCTACCGTCAACTTGGACGGTTACCGCTAACCATAACCTGGCCTACCGTCAATTTGGACGATTACTGCTAACCAGAACTTGGCCTACCGTCAATTCGGACGGTTACTGAAAACCATATCATATCCTACCGTCAATTCGCACGGTTACCACTAACCATAACATGGCCTACCGACAACTTGGACGGTTACCGATAACCATATCATGGCCTACCTTCCCTTCGGATGGCTACCGTAACCATAGCTTTCTAGTCTCACCCAATTAGCCAGTTATTTACACATTCATAATTAGCCTTAATTTTTAATTGACATGCACATCCCAACCTAACCTATTCTGGTCCCAAAAAAATTCCACAACATAATCAGTCCAATAACCCATGCACTCACTATTTAGGAAAACAATTCAACACATGCCACACAAAATATTTTATCTCACATTCAATTGGGAAAAATCCACCAAACATCAACACCACATACATTCAAACAACCTATGTACATGTTCATGAATCACACTTCTCGAAGTAACTTTCCACAATATAGATGTTTTCTTTATAACACAATCAGTTTAATGCCGAACGCACACTAACATACCAAGGTAGCCCAACACAAACCACACACTATTTCATTCCACGTTTAACTAGAAAAAATATTCCATAGTTCCATGTGAAACAAAGACATTCAAGGACATCCCTTACCATTTTCATCAAACACATTTTCAAAAGACCTTGGGGAAGGGTTAGGCATGATTGTTACCTAGAATCCGTACAATTATGGGCTTGGATTCTTAATTGGGCTTTATAATCAGCACCTAGACCATAACAGCATCCGTACTCAGTCAAATATTATGAACCACATCTAAAGCCCATCCCTCACTTAAAATAATTTTTCTACAATTTTTAGGCACTCTTAGGAATTTCCAAACGTGGTTATCCCAGTGTCCAATGCAAGTTAGAAATTAGGTCTGCCTTTCAGAAGCCGTAACCAGAGATCCTGATGTCAAAACTCAAAGGTTTTACCCATTCTAGAAGGGTTATCTTGTTCCCTACAATTTATGTGTTCAGTGCTTCTCCTAAATCTACCAACTATGAGGTTGAAAATCTCAAATAACCTACGCTGTTACTTGTTGTCTAGATCTGGGTAGGCCTCGGTAATTCAATCATAACTCACTCTATACTTCTTCAATTTTCTTGCTTGAAAAGGTAGATTACTCAGCACATGCTGACCTATCTACCATAAAAATTTCTTTGTTTTTTGCTACAGTACCATATTGGGTCAAATTTAAAAGCACAGGTGTC
Organism: Selenicereus undatus; assembly: GCA_017589665.1. Classification (NCBI taxonomy): domain Eukaryota; kingdom Viridiplantae; phylum Streptophyta; class Magnoliopsida; order Caryophyllales; family Cactaceae; genus Selenicereus; species Selenicereus undatus. The sequence goes on along the minus strand of JACYFF010031959.1, from coordinate 43,845,036 downwards.
CGTTCAGACCTCAATCATGGGTGTTCTGCCTTATTGCTCTACTTTAAAAAAGGGGGTCTTTTAGTCTAAATTTCATAGCCCGTCGAATCACACATCCACCCATACACACTGTATCGATTACTAAACCTTCACCAACCGAAATCAAGGGAAAGATAAACATTTTATTCAAACCAATATCAAAACGTCATCACTAAACTCACCTTGATCGAGTTTTGAGAAGGAAGGTGATTCGATTGTCACCCACTTTTGTTTCAAAACAAGCAAGAGGAAGAGGGGGGTGTGGTGGTGGCAGTTGGCCAACGGTGTGGTGGTGGCTGCGGTGGTGGCGGCACACCAAGGGGGCGATTAGAGAGAGAGAGAGAGAGATAACAAGTGAGTGAAAGAGAGAGAGAGAGAGAGAGAGAGTATCTAGGGGTGGGGGTGGCTACTCACAAAAGAAAAAGGGGAGAGAGACTAGGGTTAGGGTGTCTTAGGAGGGAAAAAAAGTTATTCAAAATAACTTTTTTTTTCTACAAAAGAAAACAAAGCAAAAGAAGGGTTATTCCAAATATATATATATATATATATATATTGAATAACTCTTTTTTTTTCTAGAAAACAAAAGAAAACAAAAGAAGAGCTATTCCAAATATATATATATATATATATATATATATATATATATATATATTCTAAAATTTTAAACAAATCAAAAATTAAACCTTCTTCTCTTCATGAAATGAAAAGAAGTTGTAAATAAAAAGGAATTCCTCGAAACAGATAAAGAGTTTAAATAAGAGAAAAATTTTGCGTTCACTTGGATTGATTAAAGTCCTAAGGCCTAGGTCGGTCCATATTTAATATCACTCATCCCTAAATGATTTTCAGGGGTTTTATATACCTCCCCACTTAAGAAAGTTTCGTCCTGAAAACTTAAACGAGTTGTGACATATTCGAACCTCATGAAAACAAATTTTCGAGATTTTACATACTACCCCGCTTAAGGAAGTTTCGTCATTAAAACTTCAATAATTTACGACCACATGAAAACTCCACTACAATGAGTAGAGAATATACCATTCGTGACGTTCAAAGCATCCTCCTCTTTTTGCTTGCGCATCACGTAAAGTCTACCCCCAGTGGTTCACGGTGGTGTGTTGGGAGGCCTAGCTTGGCTCTGCTTGGGTGCTCGACCCTCATGACTTGTGTTGACCGCTTGTCCGCCCTTATTCTGATAGTACTGTTGGTGTTGCTGTCTCTGTCCCTAATGACCCTGGTTGGCAGGAGGTGGGGGATGTGGGCAATCGCGTATCTAATATTGGGGTCTCTCGCAGCGGTAGCACCTCTTAATCGAGCGGTATTCTTGGGCGTAATGTCTCGGCTTTCCACAAGCATTGTAGGCCACCCTGGGCCGATTGTGGGGGTACTGACCTCTATGTTCATCGTCACTGGAATAATAGCCCTTGGGAGGCCTTTTGTACAGCTCTTGCGAGGGGAAGTTCTCTCCATGATCCTGATTTCACTTGATTCCGTGCTGCCCATTGAAGTAGTTACTCTTTTCCCTCATATGAGGGTGGAACTTACCAACCTCCTACTGTTGAAATAAGGGGAGTAGCTGCAGCGACATAACGACCACCTGCAAAAACTGATGGAGGTCAAGGAGAAGAAGGTCGACGACGACAACTCGTATATGTTTAAAAGATTCACGAGTCACAACCCACCTGTCTACGATGGCACCCCTGACCTCAACGCCTTTGAGGATTGGGTCTAGGGCATGGAGAAGTTGTTTGACGCTCTCTAATTCCCTGAGGAGTGGAAGGTGGACTTTACTGTGTTTTACCTTAAGGACAAGGCCGACCTATGGTGGGCCACTGTGGGGGAGGGGCAACATGAGCCTGGATTCAACTGGATAAGGTTCAAAGAGCTGATTAAGGACCATTTCTATCCCACATTCCTCCAGAAGGCAAAGAAGAACGAATTTATGCAGTTGCAACAACGGGGAATGAGTATGCTAAAGTATGCCTCCAAGTTCATGGCACTTTCTCATTTTGCCCCATCCTTTGTAGCTAATAAGAGGCTGAGGAAGAACCGTTTCCATGCTGGACTCAACCCTGATATCAAGGAGAGGATGTTGGTGTGTCAGTAAACCTCCTACGTGGACCTCTATGACACTGCGGTGAATGTGTTGAGGGCGATGAAGGAAAAGAGTAACTACTTCAATGGGGAGCATAGAATCTAGAGAAACGAGGATCATTGAGAGAACTTCCCTACATAAGAGCCATACAAAAGGCCTCCTAGTGACCATTATTCCAACAACGATGCACGTATAGGTTAGTACCCCAACAATCAGCCCAAGGTGACCTGCAATGCTTGTTGAAAGCCGGGACAATATGCCCGAGAATGTCTCTTGATTAAAAGGTGCTACCATTGCAACAGTCCCCAATATCAGATACGCGATTGCCCACATCCTCCACCTCCTGTCGGCTAGGGTCATGGGGGACAGGGACAACAACACCAAGAGTACTGTAAGAATAGGGGCGAACTGGCGGTCAACCCAAGTCATTAGGGTCGAGCACCCTAGCAGAACCAGGCTAGGCCCCCCCAACCCGCCATTGCGAACCACTGGGGGCATAGTTTACATGATGTGCAAGGAAGAAGCGGAGGATGCTCCGAACATCGTGACTCGTATATTCTCTATTCATTGCCGTGGAGTTTTCATGTGGTCGTAAATTATTGAAGTTTTGGGGACGAAACTTCCTTAAGGGTGGTAGTATGTAAATCTTGAAAATTTATTTTTGTGAGGTTGGAATATGTCGCAACTCATTTAAGTTTCGAGGATGAAACTTTCTTAAGTGGGATAGCATTTGAAACCCGAAAATTCAATTAGGGATGAGTGATATTCAACATGGACAAACCTAGGCCTTAGGACTTTGATCAATCCAAGTCAATGCAAAATTTTTCTTTTATTTAAACTCTTTATCTCTTTCGGGAAATTCCTTTTCATTTTCAACTTCTTTTCATTCCATGAAGAGAAGAGGGTTTAATTTTTGTTTTGTTTAAATTTTAGGAAAAAATATATATATATATATTTGGAATAACTCTTCTTTGTTTTGTTTTCCTTTCTAGAAAAAAAAAGAGTTATTCTTTTTCCCTCCTAAGACACCCTAAACCCTAGTCTCTCTCCCCCTTTTCTTTTGTGAGTTGCCACTGCCATATACTCTATATCTCTGTCTCTCTCTCTTCCTCTTGCTCTCTTTCTCTCACTTGTTCTCTCTCTCTCTAGTCGCCCTTTGGTGCGCCACCACCACCAATCCACCGGCACTATGCCGCTGGCCAACCGCCATCACGACACGACCCTCTCCCCCTTGCTTGATTTAAAACTGAAGTGGGCAACGGTCGAATCACCTTCATTCTCAAAACCCGATCAAGGTGAGTTTAGTGACGACATTTTGATATTGGTTTGAGTAAAATGTTGAACCTTTGCTTGATTTTGGTTGGTGAGGGTTTAGTAATCGATAGGGTGTGTGTGGTTGGACGTGTGACATGACCGGCTGCGAAATTTAGACTAAAAGACCCCCGTTTTGAATTAGAACAATAGGGTTGAATGCCCTAATTGGAGGTCTGAATTGGAGTAGTATAGAGTGGGTTATGGCCGAATTACTGAAGGCTGCCCAGATCTGGGTAGCCAATGATAACATGGGTTCTTTAAGGTTTTCAACCTAGTAGTTGGGAGATTCGGGAGAAATGCTGAATAAAGAAATTGTAGGGAACGTGATGACCTTTCTAGAATGGGTAAAACCTTTGTGTTTGGACATCGGTATCTCTGGTGATGGCTTCTGAAAGTTTAACCTAATTTCTAACCTACACTGGACACTGGGTTAACCATGTTTGGAAATTCCTAAGAGTGCCTAAAAATTGTAGAAAAAATAGTTGAAGTGAGGGATGGGCTGTAGATGTGGTTCGTAAGATTTGGTCTAAATATGGACGCTATTTTAGTCAAGGTGTTGATTATTGCGCACAATTGAGAAATCGAGCCCGTAATTGTACGGATTCTAGGTAACAATCATGCCCTAATCCTTCCCCGAGGTCATTTGAAGATGTGTTTGATGAAAATGGGAAGGGTTGTCCTTGAATGTCTTTGTTTCACATGGAGTTATGGAATTTTTTTTTTCGGTTGAATGTTGAACGAAATAGTGTGTGGTTTGTGTTGGACTATCTTGCTATTTCAGTGTGCGTTCGACATTTGAACTGATTGTGTTATAAAGAAAAATATATATATATATATTGTGGAAAGTTATTTCATGAAGTGTGATTCATGAGCATGTTTGGGGAATTTTTCCCAAGTGAATGTGAGATAAAATATTTTGTGTGGCATGTGTTGAATTGTTTTGCTAAATCAGTGAGTGTGTGGGTTACTGGACTGATTATGTTGCAAAAATAATGTGAAACTATTTGGGGCCCAAAATGGGTTGGGTTGGGATGTGTATGTTGGTTAAAAACTGACGGTAGGCCATGTAATGGTTAGAGGTAATTGTCTGAATTGACGGTAGGCCATGATATGATTATCGGTAGCCGTCTAAGTTGACGGTAAGCCAGGTTATGGTTAGCGGTAACCGTCCGAATTGACGGTAAGCCATGATATGGTTATCAGTAATAGTCCGAATTGACGGTAGGCCAAATTATGGTTAGCAGTAACCGTTCACATTGACGGTAGCCTAGGTTATGGTTAGTGATAGCCGTCCGTATTGACGGTAGGCCAGGTTATGGTTAGCAATAACCGTCCAAGTGGACGGTAAGCCAGGTTATGGTTAAGCGGCTGCGTTAAACCCATGTGCAGGCCATGAGATCCAGTGGAGTCGCTCACCCTTAAGAACCTAAAAGTTATAAAAAGGACTGGTATGGCTGTGTACATCTGCTAAGAATGTGTGAGTGTGGTCTGTTTGTCTTCCCTACCCCTAAAATGTTTTAAAAATGAGTTTGTGTGCGTGTTTTGACTGTTAGGGGTGATTGTTATTGAGTTTATCTCATCTTTGTGAAATGTTTTGTTTTTAGGTGAAGTGCACGAGCATAGGGATGGGAGTTCGTATTAATGTAAGGCCGCGCAGTAAAAAATTAGTAGAGTTCAATTAGTTATATTTAGACTTGTTTAAGAATTGTGATTCAAGTTGGACTTTGTTATATTGTTGAAATACTTGGACTGATGTTATGAATTGAGGATATGGTTGTGTTAGAGTTTTAATTGATGTTGAGCTTGGTATTTCCAAGAAGGAAATATAGCAGTAGCACCCCACTTAGGTTTCTGCTGCCACATATGTTAATATTAGTAATAAAGAAAGGAATTAGAAATTTCAGGGTGTTTCTATATATATATATATATATATATATATATATATATATATATGCATACATACATACATACATACATACATACATATCCCAATATACATTTATGTTTGTATATATTTCATTTTAATTAATTTGTTATGTTTCATCTTTAGGTTGAAATGCAAATTTATTTTAAATAAAATGTCAGCAGTATTATTTAATAAATTTTAGAAAGAATTATGAGTGCTTTAGAAAGATAGTATTATTAGTAAGCTGAAAAATAAAAATACAATAAAATGTAGTTCTCTTTCATAATTTACGTATGAAACATAATCCCTAATCTCTTATTTGTATTAATTTGATTGGACACTCAGGATATTTGTCTTTTAAATACAATACGTCGATGTTATAAATACTTCTCTTTTCTTGCGTATTTGTCCAATATGAAATTGCTAATATTTTAGCAAGTTTATAATAACCGTTGAAGTTAATTGAGATACACATAAATTACTATAGTTATAATCATAATATATTTAAAACTCAATATAAATAGACATTAGTGACATCAATATCTACACTTACCAAAAAAAGTTTAGAACGTACGATTGATAAATTGTTTATTTCTCTAAAAACTACCACAGTAAATCACATAAATATCTATTTTCAAAGAAGAATGTGTTATTTTCTTTGTGAACCATATATGTCACTTTTAAGATTAAAGAAATTGAGGGGGGCATTTTAGCCGCTCAAACACACCAAAAAAAAATTGAATACAACTTAGTAACACTTTAAACAATTTTCAAACAAGATGTGTTATTTTCTTTGTGATCCATATTTGCCATTTTTAAGAATAAGAAAATTGAGTGACAGTCTTTCCTCCCATCGAGCACACCAACAAAGGTAAGGACAACTTAGGAAACATATATACATAATCATAATGTGCTGCTCGCATTTTGCATAAGCAGTTTTGTATAAACAATAAAAAAAGTTCATCATAACAAAATTTCCAATCCATAATTTTAGATCATAAAACATAGCTACCCCTTTTAAAAATCAAAAGTGAAGAGACATTAATGGATGATCTATATAAGTAATTAAGTTCCATATGACTCAAATATTAGATTATGTTTTGATTAATTACACATATTATTTTTCTCACATAGTAATGGAAACTCCACCTGGAAGAGTTGAGAGCCTTAGAAATAGCCTACAAACTAGACTTATGTGCCATCAAGTAGAATCTAGAGCAATTCAGTTAGCAATTGCACATATGAGTCCACTTGTCAAAAGGTTCTTGAGTTATTAGAATTTCACGGGGACTCTGGTTTCTTGCAATCATTGTAAAGCAGTCGTGTGGTGGGATGAAAGAGTTGCAAAAGCTATATTTTTGAATGTCGATTCATGATATGCAGTCAAAGTGGTGGTGTTATATTGTCAAAATTACCTCCACCTTCTTCGTTGCTAAACAAATTGTTGAATCAACTGAATTTCCTTGATAACATAAAGATATGTAACTCGATATTATCATTCACATCTATGGGTGGATCCATTGACCACTCTGTAATGGATGGACATGGTCCTTACTCCTTCAGAATAAGTGGAAAAAATTATCATCGGATTGGTTCATTACTCTCCGCAGAAGGACAAAAATCAACATTTGCTCAACTATATATCTACTACTTACATGATGAAATCCAAAATCGATGCAGACCTTCGCCTAGTTAAGAAAGTGTATGCATTGTTGATCATGCAACTTTACAGGCCTTACAATGCGTGCTCGATACTGTCAGCCCTTATGCAAGGGTTTTTTTCGAAATGCACAAGATGTCTTGCAAGCCAATAATGTTGTTGATTTAAGATTCGTCTTATCAAAGCACATCTTGATTGACAATATAACATGCCCATAGTAGATAAAGTTGTTGCTCTTATAGTGGGGGTTGATTATGGGCAAGAAGAGGAACGAGACATCATTGTTTACACAATAGATGACAATTTACAGCAAACATATGAAGCTCATCTTTCATACATGCCTCTTCAATATCCCTTGCTATTTCCATATGGAACGGATGGTTAGTCACTCAATATTCCATGAGTTGAAGGATCGAGCAGTAATTGGGGAAATGTGACAATGAGAGAATTTATTGTGTTCCTCTACAATATAGACCCGATGAGGGGAATATTTTACTTCGGTGTGGTCGATTGCTCATGCGATTTGTTGTTAATTGCTATGCTGCGTTTGAAGCTTCGAGGTTAAGATATTTTAGAAACACCATGGTACACTACGAGCAGAACTATACAGTGGCTTGCAAGATGCTATTATAGTAGGAGAACATGTTGCTTTTACGGTAGAGAAGAGCTTAATATTACCTGTGTAATTTACAGGAGTGCCACGTTATCTGAGCCAACACTTTTTGGGTACAACGGCCATATGTAATCAAGTGGGCTATTCGGATTTTTTTGTCACATTCACTTGCAATCCCAACTGGCCTGAAATTTAAGAAGATTTGCTGCACCAACCAGGCCAACATGCAAATAACATACCAGATATTGTTGCTCATGTTTTTCACTTAAGGCTGAAAGAGCTAAACCAAGACTTTAAATAGAGGAATCTATTTGGAAAAGTCATTGCAAGTATGATCATCCTTCCACCATGCCATTGGTGTTAGTAAAATTAAATTCCTTCTCACTTTAATCATGTTAATTTACGATGTTCCCATATTCTTTCTTCATATATTCCATCTCTATATATGCATGTCATTGAATTGTTAGATATAGAAGCAAGAATGATGGTAGAAGTGTAATAATCCATGGTAAGAGCATTGACAATTGATGGGTAGTACCATTTAACTGCAATATCTGCGTCAAATATGATGCACATATTAACGTTGAACGTTGTGCGCAAAAGAAGGTCATTAAGTATGTTCACAAGTGCATGCATAAGGGACTATATCGGTAACCATTCTTATTGAAGATAACGTTCAACATGCAGAAAATAGAATAGGTCCTCAATATTGTGAAGTAGTTGATGAGATTAAGCAATACTTAGATTGTCATTATGTATCATCGGTGAATGTCATTTGGAGAATATTTGAATTTGACATTACATATCATTATCCATCTGTGGAATTATTGCAATACTAGTTGCTGGGCCAATAGTATGTCATATTCAATGATCGTAATGAACTTCATCAAGTTGTCAATGTAACAAGGGAGAGGATTACTATACTGATGGATGGATTTACTGCAAATATTAAAGATATTGAAGGAAGATGGTACATGTATGCAGCATTCCCCACTGACTATGTTTGGAATAAAGTGCTGAAGAAATGGACTAAAAGAAAACAAAGTTTATACATTGCACGATTACCATATGCCCATCCAAACATGGGAGTGAGATACTATCTTAGAATGTTGTTGTCTATTGTTAAGGGAGCCACATCGTTTGAGGGCTTAAGAACCGTCGTTGGCATCTTATGTTCAATTTTAAAGGAAGATTGCTTGGCACAAGGGCTCCTTGATGACACTAATGTGTAGCATGAGGCACTAACAGAGGCATCAACATGGGCAACAAGGACGAAACTAGGGAGTATGTTCTGTTCAATGCTTATGTTTTCAAAGGTATCACAACGTTATCAACTATGGCAACAATATTGGGAAAATCTTATTGATGATTTACAAAGATGCGTGTAAAGAGACCTCAATGACCATCATTTAGAGATAAGTATTGAACAGAGGAGAAATCTTGGACTATATGAGATTGAGTTGATTTTAAATAAAAATGGCCGATTGTTGAAGCACTACCCTCCTATGCCTTTACCTTCGCCTAATATGGTTCGATAACTTGGTAATAAGCTCATTAGAGAGCAACTAGATTATGATCAAGAAAAGGAGAAAAAGAATTTTGACATATTGCTCTTGACATTAAATTCGGATTAATTGTGAGTTTTTCAGTCGATCACTCATTTAGGATGAATGTGGTTACGAAAGCTGTTTCTTTGTCTATGGTAGCAGGGGAACAAGGAAAACATATCTTTGGAAAGCTATCATAACATATTCTAGGTCAAAGGTCTTGATAGTGCTCTATGTGGCATCCTTTGGTATGGCTGAACCACTGTTACCATTAGGGAAAATAACTCATTCAATGTTTAAGATCCCAATTGATGCTGATAAGACTTCCACTTGCTCAATTTCCAAACTGTCAAAATTAGCTCAACTAATTAGGGAGGTGTTACTTATCATATGAGATGAACCTCTAATGACACATCGCTACATGTTAGAGGCAGTTGAGCATTCCATGCATTATATTTGCAATAGGAATTGAGCATTTGGTGGGGGGAAATGGTCATTTGTTTAGGTGATTTCAAGCAAGTACTTTCGATTGTTACCAAGGGCAGTACAACATATATTATTGCATCTTCAATATTGAGGGCATTATTTTGGTGCTATTGTAATGTTCAACATCTTAGGATCAACATACGACTCATGCATTCAAATTTAAGTTATGATGAACATGGCTGGTTGCAAAGTTTTGCAGAATTGATGTTAAATTATGGTAATGTTCCATTCAAGGATATTCATTCTTAGGAGGTAGTAACCTGATTGGATAGAAATTCCTGAAGAAATCCTCATCAAGAATGATAATAATTTTGTCAACTTGATAGAAGTTGTGCGTATAGATTTAGTTGATCGATATAAAGATGATTTATATTTTCAAGATCATTGTATTTTGGCACCCCTGAACACTGATGTGAATGAATGGAATAATAGAATTCTAGCAACACTTCCTGAAAATAGCCATACGTATCTGAGTTTGGACATATTTCTACCACCTAAGACTGATTCCATAATTGATGACATTAATCCACCAGAGCTATTACACGATATGAATTTTTTAGGCTTCCTGAATCATGAAATTAAGTTGAAACTTGGTTCTTCTGTGGTTCTCTTGGGAAATCTTAACCCATCAATCGGGTTGTGTAATGGCACTCGCTTGATTATTGAAAAGCTTGGAAGTAAGGTGGTTTAAGCAAAAATCTTGATCGGGCGAAACATTGGTTAAGCAGTGACTATCCCAAGAGTTGACCGACTTCATTCACCTAGAGACTCGCCATTTCCTTAAAGAGGAAGCAGTTCCCTTTGAAATTGACTTTTGTAATGACAATTAATAAAAGCCAAGGTCAAACTTTGCAATATGTGGGTGTTTATCTTCCTAAACCTGTGTTCTCCCACTGCCAAATATATGTTGCAATCTCTCACGTCGCTTCCCTTTCAGGATTAAAGTTTTTGATTTGCAACAAAAGAGATTTACCTCATAATATCACTAGAAATATCATCTATTGGGAAATTTTTTTATGACATTTCTAATGCTTGGTTAGTCTCTTTCAAGGTACTGTAACATGTAGTTGTTACGCATTTGTAAAACATAATTTATTTTCACAATTACAATGTTAAATATATTATGGGGTTTGTTAAGTCAAAAATCATGCATTGTTTTATAATTATTTTGAGTATATTATATATATTATTTTATTTAATTTGCTTTGTTTTATATATTTTTCAGGGTTAGTGTTAATTTAATAAAAAAGAGAAGAGAGGGCGTAAAAGCTCGGGTTTTAAGATTGATTTTTAAGATTGATTTTTTTGTTTAATGGTTTCTGTTTTTAATGTTTAGTTGAATATTGGATTATTAATCTGTTTCTATTTTTCTGAATTATTTAGGGAATATTTTTACTGTTTTATTTCCAGAATATGATCTAGAATATTTAGGAGCGTCATTGGGTATTTTGCTAGATTTTTATTCGTTAGATTTTAATTGTTTTAGAATTATTAAAATTGGACTTAACAAGTTGATTAGTAAAATTATTTAGAATCAAACTAGCCATTTATAGCAATCTTTCCTCGTGGATCAATCCCTACTTCCCTACGCTATAAAAAGTATTTAATAACTGAAGTAGTGGTTAAATTTGTAACCCTCGACAAGCTTTACAGGGTTACATAAATATTTTGTTTCCTCTGTTAATGATTATAGATATGACAAATTCAACGTACAGTTCTATCTTGATATGTGCGATCAACCCCTGTAACAAATCTGTGTCAGTGTTTGTTCATCTTATGCGGTGCATGTGCGTATGAATGTACGAGGGACGCAATATATGGAAAATTATATTCATGGACCATTAGGTATTTCTGTCATTAAATTGTTATAGTTCAACCTACCCATATATATGTATAGATTGTCAAGATACTATATTGTTTTGTGGTGTGATGAGATATTAGGCATCATAGAAGATGATTATAACATTAATAAATGGATGAGTCTAGTGATAGCTGGCAAATTTCATCGCATCTCTAGGCTGTCAGTTGATGGTGCAACAGATAGGGAAAGGAATTTTGTCAACAACAATTTAAGACTGACTTTTACACCATCGATAATACTTCTTGAGATTTTTCATGATTGTCAAGATCTTCTCTACCAGCACCTCTCGCCTTTTAAGTCGTTGATCTATGTGTCGTCACATCTATGATCAAGTGATAATATTATAGGTAACATTGTTAAAAAGTTAAATTTTTTAGCCCATTTATACATGTATATTTTTCTAAATGTTTACGCTATCTTTATTTGCTTCTATTATAGATGTTATCATCATGGTAGTTGCTATATCGCCTTTGGAAAGAACGAACAAGAAGGGCACTACAAAGCGGGATGTGTTACTATATGATATGCAGTCTGTATTTTCATTACTAATTTTTTTTTGCTTTCTTATTAATGCATATTTATCTTCTAGGATTAGTGCATATAACACATATACGTAGGATGCACACTTTAAGATTAACTTTGTGGAGAGATTTTGTAGAAGTTGAGGGAACTTATCTTCACCACTACCTGTACTATGAAAACATAGTTTTGGCTTCTTGGGTGCACGTTAAGAGCTATGAAGGTACACTTACCATCCAATTAACAATTCCTTTTTTTTAATTGTTTAATTTTTAACTTTATGATGACATAATTTTGTATTAACCTCTTTTTTTAAAAAAATGTTCGTAGGGATATAAGTTTTTCCTTTATCAACCAATAGATTGTTGATTACTTCTGATTTTGAAGCAACATATGCATTTGAAAGATGGTACTTACAAAATGTAACATAAAATACTTTTTGTAGTAAGTGCAAGTTTCCAATATAACTCACACATAATATTTTGTTGCGGGCATTAGGTATCTGGGATTGAAGGTTTGATGGGTCACTTTGATTTAATGCGTAAGAAAACATTACGAATCGTTCATCTTGAGAAGTTATTTACTGCTTAGAGGATCAGATCGGATGAATATGCATCATGCCAAATGTAAAATAGACACTCCAATTTTTATGATTTTATGCTTTAATATAAAGCAATCAACAACGTAGTGTTATAAGTTTCCTATATACAAGTGAGATTTTCCTGTATCTTTGCATATATCCAGGACATCTACCTGTTGGTCTATGACGCTTGCACTAATTGTAGAAAAAGTTCCCACAATTATGCATTTGTTCTAAATCTACCTTATTGTACGTGATTGAATCCACCAAATTTGATCAAAAAACGCTTGTCATAATTGGCTTTCTATTGTTATGTACTCTTCATAATCCAATTTCAATCGAATGTTTATAGTATTATTTACTAACTTATTTAAAATTATAGGTATATCTTTATAGCTCTCTTTAGAGATCATATAGGTTGTAGAAGATTTATTGTTCTTTACGAGGATGTATGTGTTCTTCTAGATGTGACCACGACAGAATTGGACTCGTATGTAGCATTGGCACTATACTTTAATCACTGTCTGCACATTTGTTGCGTGATTACTTATTACTAACAATGTCACATTTATGTTTTCCTCACCTACATGGTGACCTTTTGTTGTACGCTATTCTAGATGATTATCTGGACAAACCATTAGTAATTATTGTTAAGCCTCTATGTCGCCAAGAAATAGAACTGCCAATCACTCTTATTACATCGGTCAACTGAGAGGAAGAAGTTTTCCACTTGAAAAATACCAATTCCAAGTACACCCACTAAACAATATGTACACATAAACTTTGTTTATGCCAATGTTAGCAATGAAATGATTTCTAAAAAAAATATTTTCTAACAGGTACAAGAAGAGGAAGAGGAGTCTTCACCGTCCTGCTCCATTCATTAGCTTATCATCATGTCATTTACCATGATGTTTATCGTCATATATATTACCATCATTTGTTTTCTGCACTACTAATCTCAATTGTATTGTATTCAATTGATAGCCTTTTGCTCTTTTCAATAGCTACTTATTGTCTTATTTTTTTAAAGTTATAATATCAAATATGCATGTAATGCTTCGTTTTAATTTTTTTTTTTCAATAATATAGATGTTCTAAAGGTCTATTTCATCAAGCACCATGCATAACACTGGTCTATACTAGTATATTAAAAAAAAGAAGATCCTCCCATAAATTAGGTTCACCATTCTTCTTCCTCCGTATTTCTTATCTCTTCCATCTTCCTCCTTGAAAGTTACATTGTCAAGTACTCTAAGTTTCAATAAATTGAGCCCAGAAATCGAACAATTATCAATCTCTTGTCTCAGTTCTTTTATACTCTAATTTCTTATCTCTTATCTGCTTTGAATCTTAAAAAGAAAAGAAATTAGTGACAATATCAGAAAGAGCTAGGCTTATGAAATCGAATAAACCCTTTTTCTTTTTTTTTGAATTAAGAAAGTGGAATTTATAGATGAAGAGACTTGTAATTGAATGAGTAATAATAGCTGCCCAAACAGTTTGAGAGTTTTGAATCTAATTGCCTTGATTTCATACCCTATGAAGAATCCTGGGATACCGTAGTTGCAATGCTCAAGATATTATCAATTTTTTTGTTACAAGGGTAAATAAAACCATAAGGATGTTAAGTGCCTCTTCTTACAAGAGTACGCCCAACTACGTCACCTGCTAAATTAGCCTTAAGCGAAGGAGAAAAACAAATATCTGAAGAGAAGGACGCTGTAACTGAATGTCCAAATTTGGAAAGCCAATCCGTTGCCATATTTGCTTCCCTGAAAACGTGGTTAATGAATAAACGGATACCTTGAGAATGCCATATATGTATGTCTTCGATAATATTCGATATTATCCAAGGAACTTGAATCTTTCCTTGCAGTGCTTGAATCACTGTCTTGTTATCACCTTCAATGACTATACACTTGAACCCGACCTGAATTGCTAATCGTAGTCCGTCACATAATTGCTCAAGATATTATCAATTTGTGTAGTAGCTAGGTCCTAGGACAAGGGACATGGAATTAGATGATGGTACTCATATTGTTGGAGGATTTACTATGAGCAATGAAGGAAATAGAAAAACAATGAATATGCAATCAAATATTGGTGAAGGAGAAGGTGTATAGTAGATGTTGCTAAATATATGAGAGAAGATAAAAGGATTTAATTGGAAACAAGCAGTCAAGAAATGGTGAAAGAATACTCGATGCAATGGCATTATGTAACACCCTGTATTCCTAAATAATTTTGAAAAATAGTTGTAAGAAAAGTACTTAAGTGATTGGGCGTTACAATCGTATCTCACAATAGAGGAATAAGTCTCAGGAGATAACAAATCACTTAACAAAGTCCACAATGATTATATTCAAACTTTCAAATGAACCAAATAATAACATGAATACTCCCTTTAAAATACACTCCTACAAAACATGTCTCAATTCGAAAATATCAGTAATTTTTTTATGTGGTAAATATGCTATTATGAGCTCACAATGAAGCACTCATTGTAGCTTTATAGCAAATCTCATTCCCCTTTAGACTTCTCACTTGAAAACAATAAGGTTTCAAAAAGTGAAATAACTGAGTAACTCAATTAAGGAACCATAAAATTTAACTAGATTAATAATTTAACTAGATTAATACAAAGTGGACAAATTATATTAAAGTTGAATTATAGATGGGTAAGAATTGTTTTTCTTTTGAGAATACCATCCTTGTCATTTGAGCAAAAAATTGCTCTAAGGTACCCACTATTTTATAGAAACTATTTTAAGGACCTTTTAATTTGAGAATACATTATAAGGTACCTTATATTATACCAAGACTATTTTATAGTGATTTTTCAGTCATAGTACTCATTAGAAATGTAAAATGACAATAACATCTTTGTTTAAATCAGTGAAAACATGCAAAAGTACCCAAACCTGAATTTTGTCTAAAAATTGAAAACCTTAACTGACCCCTTTTGATCTATTAACGCATCCTCTTGGTTGCTCCCCTGTCGATTCATTAGTAGCTTAGTGATGGCTGGTGGCTAAATCCAAGGACGTCGACCACTAGCTAGCCTTCTTTGTAGTGTTGTTGTCATTGAAACCCTGGTTTTGAGGAGATATGATTTAGTAATGCTTTTGATGTTGCTTGGCTTTAGGTAGATGACAAATTGAATGAAATCACCAACTCTCTATTTCGTAGGCCTTTTTTGAGCCCACACCACCTTCTACGTTCATTCTCTTATTATTAGGTTCCACCCAACAATTTTCTTGAACATTCTCCCTTTCTTTTGTTGTTTGCAAGTCTTTTGTAGGGGTAATCAAAACCAGTTAGCCAAATATTCGGTTCGCAAAAGTTAGGAACCGAAAACTGAAGCAAAATTTTCAGTTAATCGAATTTTCGATTTGACAAAAATATGAACCGTTTGCTTAACCAAATTTTTAGTTCGGTTACTAGTTAACCGTTGTTTTAAGTTGTTAATTTTTAATTTTCACTCCTTTTAAAATCTAATTTAACTATTTGTGACACCAAATATTATTTTCACATTATTGTATGTTTGGTCTTATCCTTTTCTTTTTATAAAATCTACATTTGACTAATTTAAAATTAAGTGTTTTAAAAAAAAATCAAAGTTTTGGATTCGATTAACAGTTGGTTAACCATGCGGTTAATCGAATTTCAAATTGTCAAATCGAAATCGAAACCATGAATTTTTTCGGTTCTGTAAGCCAAACCATTTTTTGTTTGAAAAATTGATCCAGTTAACCAGGTTTTCGGTTTTTTCGGGTTTCTCTAGCCCCCTCTCTTTGCACTATGTTTGTACATATACCACTATTAGTAATGACTTGGAATTATATAGTTCATAAAGTTTAGAATTGGCACTTAAAAGATTGGTGAGTTCTGATGAAAGGCATGTTCATTTCGTAGGAATGGAGCAGGTATGAAATAAGAAGGAGTGACATAAAGTGGGAAGAATGGAATAAGCTGTTCTTTTTGTGGATAAATGTATGATAGTTTTGAGCGTAAAATAAAGAGCCGTAAGCATACGACTTTCGTCATAGTGCTTGAGGGTCGTGTCCTCAGGGACGATTATGAAATGAGGTCATCTAACTTACTGATTACGCTTCAAATCAGGCAGAATGAACTGCTCAATTGTGAACCTAATGCAAATTGATCTATTATAAATGAAATTATTCAAACTCAAACTAATAAACTAAAAAGCTATACTACATCGCTATTCAACTTTGCATGAGTTAACATAGAATACAGAGCACATAAGGTTAAGTAAACTAAACGAAAACTATAATTGACCGAAACACCTTCCAAGCTGCATTACAATGATATGATTCTCTTTACTTAAGCATTTGATAACATATGCCCCCAAGCACACAGGTATTGTAGTTGAGTAATGATATCGTTCCTACAAAGATCAATTGTAATCTATTGAGTTTTGTCCTTTAAAAGTGCTAAGCAATCAATTTCAATTAAGAAGTAGAATGACACTATAACCTAATTAGAGATTTCAATCAATTAAAAACATCTAGAGATTTCTTTCACCTTGTAAAGATGTGAATCAATGCAATATATTGTCTACTTGATCTATTATGGGGGATTGAAAGGGGTGCAATCCCATTTAGAATTCAATCTTCTTTCGAAATAAGCTGAATTGCTTAAACAAACAAGTGATCCTTTCAAACGTCCTTGTTTAGTCAAAGTTATAGATCTTTGATCGCTAAAGGGGCCCTCTTAACCAGCGAATCACTTTCAAGTATTGTTAAATCAAGTCCTATCTTGTCAATCAAATAGCTAGTTTCACCTTGTAGTCCTTCACTTCTCTATTTAGAATTAGTGAATGAATTTGGCCAAAATTCAATCACAACAATTTCACACAAGATAGAATTCAACCAATCCCAATCAAGAACAAGAACAACTAAATAAAAATCAAAGATTACAACATCAGTACTTGGCTAACAATCCCTATATTGAAGAAACTACTCACACATATTTAAACTAACAAAACTAAACAGAGTTTTGAGAGAAGAAAACTTAGTCCAATTGGAGATCTTTCAAGGGTTTCCCAACTTTGCAAGGGCTCCAAAACAGCAAGCACTTCTTCAACACTCACAATAAAAACTACTAAAAATTTAAACCAAACTTTAAAAAAATGGAAAAGGAATGGAAAACAGAGAAGAGTTCTCTTTCTTTGCTGTGCTTTTTTCCCTCTCTTTGCTGCAAAAATGGCTCTATTTATAGACGAATACAATCAACCTCAGCCACACAATGAAGGAAAACGAAGAGGCTAGCATTTACGGCCTCACAATAGACCGTGGTGAGCTTTGTCTCGAATGATCTCTATTCTTTCTTCCTACAATGGGCATAGTCACTTGGGGGTGTTCGTGTGGAGTCAAGTTACACTCAATTACGGTCAACTTTGGGGTCAAATGGTCCAAAAACCTACAAAACACATAAAAGAATCATACTCGAGCGTAAAACTGAAAAAGGAGTATACATTATAACATAAAGTACATAATTCTCCCTAAAAATGGCACAAAATGACCTCAAAATAGCGTGCACTTTAAGGACTT
This sequence comes from Selenicereus undatus, assembly GCA_017589665.1. Lineage (NCBI taxonomy): Eukaryota > Viridiplantae > Streptophyta > Magnoliopsida > Caryophyllales > Cactaceae > Selenicereus > Selenicereus undatus. Next base: position 43,826,861 of record JACYFF010031959.1, on the reverse strand, counting down.
ATCAAATTTCCCCATGCTTAAACCATTGCTTGTCCGCAAGCAATTAGGAAACTGAGGGTAAAAATAGGAATAACCTCCTTAGGAAGACATCAGTAGCAGTATCAATAACCAAATCAACCCTAGAAGTTTTGCCTAGAAGTGATGAAAATTTACAAACAGATAGGAGAATGAAATTTTTGTAAGAGGTAAGAATCATCACATCAAAATATTAAATTAGTTACTCAAATCAACTTGAATAATCATATTGGCATTTACAATAAGTAGAGCCCAGAAGAACCAATAGAACCTCACTTTAGGGATGAGACACTCATCACTCATGTGTTTAAAAGAAAACGCGCTTCTCTCAAATCTCATTCCATAGAACCAAATCAACCATAAGTTTGATAAGACTCTCTAATTCACCACCACCACAATGCAAAACACACAAGGCAATTATGAGGACTTTTAAGGGTTGTAACGGGGCAAATGGGTAACGGTAAGGAGGGAACAAACATTTTGAAATTTGTGGGGCTAAAAGCCAAAGACTAAGAGCATAAACCATCATCTCCCAACTAAAACATACTCTTTAAACTATCAACAACATCCCCAAGTGATGTTACGCGAAAAAGTGCCTAATATAAAACCAATGCCAAATCCTCTTATCGCATTTTTTCTTTTTCTTTTTTTTCTTTGTCTCAACATGTACACATTTTTTTTCTTTTCACACCTTTGGCGTGCTTCATTTTATTTTCTCCTTTTTTTTATGAGGAGGATAATGGCAAAGGAAACTATGCATTTTCAACACTTTTTTTGCGACTCACAAAACATAACCCAATTGATTTTGAAAGGAAAAATAAAGCGTGAATCCCTTATCATATCCAACCAAACCACAGTATCGATAAAAGGTTATTGTTTGCAAACTACTCCCAATCAATAATGAAAACTCTATAGTCTTGGCTAAAAGGGTAAAACATATGTGTTTGGCCAAAGATAATAATATAGGTTCTCATTAAAAAAAAAGGATAAAGGCTCAAAGGGGTAGCAAGGGATAAATAATTCACATAAGGTGGTTATTTGGTCAATATAGCTCATAAAGTCAAAGAATGCCTCAATCATATTATCTAAATGTACATATTAAATGTGGTCTTGAATAAGAGTCAAAGCAAGTTCTAGAGAATTGAAATCTAAGAAGAGTCACATATGAAAACAAAATATAAGACTAAATTGATGAATTAGTCTATTTAGGCTCAAAATCTCACAAGACAAGGCTCATCTAGCTCTTGGAATTTCATATGCCAAATACTCATGCCAAGAATCATTAAACAAGCAACTCATATCTAATGTGAAGGTCAAGACATAAAGCATAGTTTGAAAACGCTGAAATAAATAGTTTATTCACAAATGGGCCTAACAAAACAGGTCAAAATAGGCAAAAGAAAGCCACTTAGTCTAAAGACTCATCATCGGAGGATTTATAGGCTATTTTTGGATTTTTTTCTTTTGGTTTATTTTCTTTTGATTTTTTTTATTTGCAACTAAAAACCAAAAACTAAAACCTAAAAATGCAAGTGAAATGCTCAAAACTAAAAACTAAAGGTGTAAAAAAAAACCTAAAATTAAGAAAGAAACTAAGAAAACTAAATGATCAAACTAAAAATGCAAACCAAACCTAAAAACACAAATTATCACACATCACACATATATACAACCATGAAAAACTAAAACAACTCCCCTATGCCTGGACAATACATTGTCCTCAATGCAAGCACAAGACTCTAAAAAGGAGGAGGAGAGGGTTCAGATAGGTGATGAATGACAACATTGTTAATAGATTCCCCCACATAGTAAGGTTTAAGACATTGCCCATTTACCTTAAATGTTCCAGTTGTCTAGCTCCAAACTTCCACTACTCCATGAGGGAAGACTTTTGTAACTTTAAATGGGCTCGACCACCGGGATCTTAGTTTGCTTGGGAATAACCTCAACTTAGAGTTGAACAGCAAGATGGGGTCACCTAACTCAAATCTTTTCTTCAGAATATGCTTGTCATGCTAGTTCTTGGTCCTTTCCTTATAAATCCATGGGCTTTCATAGGCCTCCAGACATAACTCATCTAACACATTCAATTGTAGAAGCCTCTTCTCACCAGCTGCCTTAAGATCAAAGTTTAGAGTTCTAATTGCCCAATATGCTTTGTGTTCTAACTCAACCTGCAAATGATAAGATTTTCCAAAAACTAAGTGGTACGGAGTCTTACTGAGAGGTGTTTTGTAAGTAGTCCAATAAGCCCAAAGTGCATCGTGAAGCTTTTTAGACCAATCTTTTCGGAACCAATCGACCGTTTTTTCCAAAATGCTTTTCAACTCTGAATTATATAACTCCACTTGACCACTAGTTTGTGGATGATAAGGCATAACAACTTTATGAAAAACCTCATATTTCTTTAGCAGGGACTCAAGTGGCTTGTTGTTAAAATGATTCCCATTATGACTCAAGAGATCTCTTGGTGTGCCAAACCTTGTAAATATGTACTTTTTAAGAAACTTAATTACCACCTTTGAATCATTAGTAGGAGATGCAATAGCTTCTAGCCATTTGGAAACGTAATAACCACCACAAGGATATAAGGATTATTGTGGGAAGAAGCAAATGTTCCCATAAAGTCAATTCCCCAAACATCAAAAAGTTCTACCTCAAGAATCCCACTTTGAGGCATCTCATGTGTCTTGGAAATGTTTCCCATCCATTGGCATTTATCGCATCCCATAATGAAAGTCCTGGCATCTTTAAAGAGAGTGGGCCAATAGAAACTGGCTTGAATCACCTTACTTATAGTCTTGTTAGGTCCAAAATGTCCACCATAAGTTGAGGCATGGTAATGGTGGAGGAAACTAGGAAACTCATCTTCAGGCAAATGCCTTCTATATACTCCATCTCTACACCTTGTAGAATAAAGGCTCGTCCCACACATAATATTTTATATTAGAAAGGAATCACTTCTGTTATTGATAAGATAACCTGGTTGGCATAACTCCACATGCATTAAAATTCACCAAATCAGCATAGCATAGTGCCTCGGTATGAGATATTGCCAAGAGGTGGTCATATGGGAAGGAGTCATCTATGGGAAGCTCCACCTTTGGTGTGTGGCCTCGGGATCTAAGCGAGAAAAGTGGCAGCAACTACATTGTCATGACCGACTTTATCCCGAATTTCTAAATCAAATTCTTGGAGAAGAAGCACCCAGCGAATGAGTCGAGGCTTGAAGTTAGACTTTTTAAAGAGATGTTTCATTGTAGCATGATCAGTAAAAATGATCACTTTAGAATTTATCAAATATGAATAGAATTTCTCTAAGGTGAACACAATAGCTAGAAATTCTTTCTCAATTCTAAAGTAATTCAATTGAGCATCATCCAAAGTTCAACTTGCATAATAGATGGTAAAAGGCCTATTGTCTTTCCTTTGTTACAAAACTGGTCCCATTGCACAGTCACTAGCATTGCACATAATCTCAAAAGGTAATTCCCAATCCCGGGCATATAACTGAGGCAGAAATCAAAGCTTCCTTTGGCATGTGAAATGCACTTAAACACTCTTCATTAAATTCAAAGGGCACATCTTTGATAAGCAAATGGGTGAGTGTTTTTGTAACTTTTGAAAATTCTTTTATGAACCGTCAGTAGAAAGTAGAAACCAACATGTCAAAGAAAACTCCTTACACCCTTTATAGAAGAAGGTGGCGGTAATTTCTCAATTACCTCTACCTTTGTCTTGTCAACTTCAATGCCCTTGTTTGAAATAACATGGCTTAAAACTACCCCCTCTTGTACCATAAAATGACAATTTTCCCAATTTAAGATCCTAACACCTTTGCAAGACTTTATATGAATTATTTAAGCAATGGTCAAAAGTCGTACCATGTGCAGAAAAATCATCCATAAAGAATTCCATTATATCCTCAATAAAATCAGAAAAAATAGCCATGATACGCCATTGAAATAAGGCTGGGCATTACACAACCCGATTGGCATTCTCCTATAAGCAAATCTACCATATGGACAAGTAAAGGTAGTCTTTTCTTGATCACTAGGGTAAATAGGGATTTGAAAGAATCCTGAATAGCCATCTAAGTAGAAAAAATAAGAGTTCTTTGCCAGTCTCTCAAGCATTTGGTCAATAAAAGGTAGGGGAAAATGGTCCTTTCGGGTGGCTTTATTCAATTTCCTATAATCTATGCACATACACCAACCAGTAACTGTCCTAATAAGTATTAGTTCATTATTTTCATTTCTTATAACTGTCAATCCCCCCTTTTTTGGCGACAACATGGACCAGACTTACCCATTCACTATTAGAGATCGGGTAGATGATACAAGCTTTAAGCAGTTTTAAAATTTCTTTCTTTAGCACATTATGTAGCTTAGAGTTCAATCTCCTTTGGTGTTCAATAGAGGGTTTATAGTCTTCCTCCATCAAAATACAATGCATACCTTCAGATGGGTGAATTTATTTAAGCTCATTAAGAGTATATCGCATGGCCTTATGATGCAATATAAGTATTTTTAGCAAAGAGTTAACTACTGATGCATTTAAACTTGCATTCACAATCACAAGATATGTAGGGTTCGGGCCAATAAACTCACACCTCAAAGAGGAAAGAAGAGGTTTTAGTTCTATCTCAGGGGCACGATCCTCATGTATCGAGGATGCTTCGTCATGTACTAGTGATTCCATCATGGTAAAGGGTTGATTGTCTGATGGGGAAGCTTCCATGAATTGAGCACACATTACAACTTTCGGATTTCATGTCGAGTGGTACCATAATTCAATAATTAATAATCAAGTGGATCATGAGAATCATTATTAGAAATAGTTTTTAGTACCAAACTATCTACCACATCGATCCGATAATACTCTTCAGAGATTGAAGGAAACTTAGAAACTTTGATCAAGTTGAATTCAACATGTTCATCATCCGCAGCAAAAGGCAACTTGCCATCTTTAACATCTATACGACACCCAACGGTGGTAAAAAATGGCCTCCTAAGAATAATAGGGGTGTGCGTATCTTCTTCCATTTCAAGGATTACAAAATCTATTGGCCCATATAAGTCTCCTACTTTAATAGGGACATCCTCTGAAATACATACATGATACCTTACAGAACAGTCCACCAATTGTAAAGAGATGGTGGTGGGTCTCATTTCTCCTTGCTCCGACTCTTGTAGACAGAGAAGGCCATTCGACTTACACTAAACCTTATATCACAGAAGGCATGATCTATGGACTTATTCCCTATTAGACAAGCGATGGAAAAACTACCGGGATCCTTAAGCTTAGTAGGGAGCTTATTTGAATTACAACACTACATTCTTCGATCAATATCACTATTTCATGTTCTTCTAGCTTTATTTTATTATACAAAATCTCCTTAAACATTTAGCATAAGACAACATTTGTGACAAGGCATCAGTGATGGAATGTTAATGTATAGTTTCTTAAGCACTTCTAAAAACTTCCCAAATTGTTGCTCAAGTTTAGCCTTACCCATTCATTGGGGAAAGGGTAAAGGTGAAACACAGAGTTTTGGGGAGGTTTTCTTATGGTCATCAAGATTCTTATTAGAAATATCATCACCTTTATCTTCATTAGAAGAATTAGATACCTATTTCTCGACGACTTCATCTTTTCCATAATGTCAATGTCCATTTTGGCGAAACCTCCTTGGTTCCTCAAGTTGCTTACCCCTCTCTCAAAATCACGACATTACATTGTTCCCTAAGGCTAAGTTTGTTCTCTCTAGGAAATTTACCTAAGGGTGTGGTTGAACATGTAGCTTGTTGAGCTGTTCGGGCCTCCAACATCTTATTATGAGTAGTAAGCACATCAACCTTAAAGGCCAATTGCTTAATGTACTCATATTGCTTTTGTTGGGCCAAAAGCATAATGTCCATCATAGACTCTAAGTTGGATTTTTGAGATGGTTGTTAAGGATAGGATAGTCTGTGAAATCCAGGGGTGGTCTAAAGTTCATTTTGGGCACGAGTGGGGCATTGAACTTATAAGATAAATTGGGGTGATTTCTCCAACCGAGATTATACGTGCTAGAGAAAGGGTCATTTGTTCGTCTAAGGTGATAGTTGTTCACATAATTGACCTAATCACTTACATCTTGGGTAAAAGGACTACCCACTGGATAATGCACAGTCATATGATCAACTGATCCACATATATCACATGATGGGGAATGGGTACTTGAACTAACAAAATTAGCATTCAAACGTTCCATTTTTTGAGGCATAGCATCAACTTTAGAAGAAAGCATAGAAGTAGCATCTAATTCCAGCTTACCTCCAACCCGCTTAGGTTGGGCTCTCTTAGACAACCATTGAAAACTGTTAAGGGCCATCTCTTTTAGAAGATTGTATGCTTCATCTTCAGTTTTGTTCATAAGGCTACCTTTTTCTGCATCAACAACAGACATCAATGATTGGGTGAGTCTATTATAAAATGTCTGCATAATCAACCATCTTTGAAGACCATGGTGAGGGCATAATCATAAAAGATCCTTGAAATGCTCCTAGGTTTTATAAAGAGTCTTATCTTCCTTTCGAGAGAAAGTAGTGATTTGATTCTGCAAGCTTACAGTCTTACTCGGAGGAAAGAACTTGGCAAGAAAGACTTTTGTAAGCTCATCCCATGTCATTATGTATCTTGGAGGCAACGAATAAAGCCATGCCCTTGCCTTATCCCTAATTGAAAAGGGAAATAGGCGCAAGCGGATGGCATCGGTAGAAACTCCATTGAGCTTTAACGTATCACACACCTCTAAAAAAACCGAGAGATGTAAGTTTGGATCTTCTAGCGAGGTGCCTCCAAACTGAGGTTGTTGTACCATGGATATAAGGGCTAGTTTGAGCTCAAAGTTGTTTGCTTCGTTTAGCCAGGCGATGCTCAAGGAAATGCCTTGGACTCCCGGGGTAACAAAATCCCGGAGTGTCCTTATTAGGTCACGTTCTATTCCTACCATTGGTGAAGAAACTGCTTGAGCCTTAAGTATTTGCAATCTACCCTTAATTTCTTCCTTCTGGAATGAAAAGTCCTTTTGATTTCTGGATCAAATTCAAATCGAGAAGGACTTCGGATATAAAGGAGAAATATGCAAAATAGGTAACAAAACTACCAACGCAAATAAAAAATATAAAGAAAATAATGATAAAATGCTTAGTCAATTTCTAAGGGCTAAAAGTCAATATTGAAAAATTTAGTCCCTGCAATGGTGTAAAAAACTTAATAACCTATGCCCACAAGCGCACGGGTGTTGTAGTTCAATAAAGATATCATTCCTACGAAAACCAATTGTAATCTATTGAGTTTTGTCCTTTAAAGGTGCTAAGCAAGCAGTTTCAATTAAGAAGTTGAATGACGCTATTACCTAATTGGAGAATTCAATCAATTAAAAACATGTAGGGATTTGTTTTACCTTGTGAAGATGTGGATCATTGCAATATATCATGTACTTGATCTATTATAGGGGATTGAAATGGGTCCAATCGCATTTAGAATTTAATCTTCTTTTGAAATAAACCGAATCGCCGAAACTAACAAGTCATTCTCTTGAACATCCTTATTTAGTCTAAGTTATAGATCTTTGACCGCTAAAGGGGTCCTCTTAACTAGCGAATTGCTTTCAAGTATTACTAAGTCAAGTCCTATCTCGTCAATCGAATAGCAAGTTTCACCTTTCAATCCTTCAATTAACTATTTAGAATTAGCAAATGAATTTGGCCAAATCCAATCACAATAATTTCACACACAAGATAGAACTGAACCAAATCCCAATAAAGAACAAGAACAACTAAATAAAGATGAACGATTACAACAACAATACTTGGCTAATATTCCCTAGATTGAGAAAGCTACTCACACATGTTTAAATTAACAAAACTAAACAGAGTTTTGGGAGAAGAAAACTTAGCACAATTAGAGATCCTTCAAGGGTTTCCCAACTTCTCAAGTACCCTAAAACAGAAAAACACTTCTTTAACACTCACACTAAAAACTTTAAAAAATCTAAACTAAACTCAGAAAAAATGGAAAAGGAATGGAAAACAAGAGAAAAAGTTCTTTTTCTTTGCTGTGTTTTTCCCCCTCTTTGCTGTGAAAATGACTCTATTTATAGAGGAACACAATCAACCTAAACCACACGAAGAAGGAAAATGAAAATGCTAGTAGTTATGACCTCAATACGGATCGTGGCCTTCACCACGGACAGACTGTGGTGAGTTCTATATCGATGATCTTCTATTCTTTCTTCCTTCCGTGGGCATAGTGAATTGGGGGTGTCCATGGGGAGTCAAATTACACTCAATTATGGTCAAGTTTGGGGTAAAATGGTTTAAAAACCTACAAAACACAGAATGGAACCATACTTGAGCGCAAAGCCGAGAAAGGAGTATAAATTATAATATAAAGTATATAATTCTCCCTAAAAATGGCACAAAATGACCTCAAAATAGTGCAAACTTTAAGGACTTATCAGCATCACCATCATTCCAGCTTCACAAGCCCATAAATCACACACCACAATCAAATGAATCAAAGCAATGAAGAAAGGAGAAACAACAAAGGCAGCGATGGGCATCCCTGCTCTTCCTGAACTCAGCCTCTGCCTCCACTCAACCTGCATTACCGGAGGTTCCCAAACACCCAATATAAACGGAAACATACCCTTGTATTAAATCAGAAACGGAGAGGATGAACAAGGGAAAAGAGGTTAGCCATACTAGTTCATAGCAGCAAAATCCACGTTAACATCCACAACCCAGAAACTGCAATCTAACAAATAAAATCGAAGAGCACAAAGAAAAGACCGAACGTAGTAGAGAAACAAGGGAGGAGGAAGCTGAAATTAATCGAAATTGAACCCAAAAATGTTGCAATTGTAGGACAAAGATCATGAATGTCAATCCAAATTAATAAAATCAAGCCTAGTTCCATGAATTTAAAGTTGAAGCAAAGATCTAAAACCAAAATCAAAACCGAAAGAACGAAGAACAAAAGCCTAAATTTTTACAACAATAGCCAAAATTAATCCTAAAAGTTTCTAAAACTCGAATCTGAACCCCTTAAACCCTAAATGAAACCCAGATTATGCTGCTATATGCACCGTAGCCTCGATTTATACTCGCCTCACTTCAATCTCAATCGTCGATTTGGGAAATCGTGGGCGGTGGATATGAGGGTATGCTGACCTTGATACGTTCGAGTTTTAAAGTGGTGGATGAGGATGAAGATGGTGGAGATATCGGTGCTAGTTGGAGTTTATGGTGGATAAAGTAGATGGAGAACCAGTGAGAGAGGCCAAGAGATGGGGGGTGTTAGGTTCTTTCACGTTTGGGTACCCAAAGCAGAGAGAGGAGAGAAAGTGAGAAAGAAAAGGGGGAAGGGGAGTGCTTGAGTCACGTGCTCAGAGCACGTGACCGAGGGGCTGGGTTTTTATATCTGATTTTTCCTTTTTTTTGTTTCATTTTAGTTTTGGGCTAGGAAGAGAAATGGGCTGCCAGTTGCCTTTGGGTCTTTTACCCAATTTCTTCATTTTTCACCAAGTTCCTTCATTTTTCTTATTTTTCATTACCTAGAAAAATCAAATAAAATCAAATAAAAATTTAAATAAAATAATTATTCTGAGCATTAATCCAGTATAAAGTTATTGTAGAAATACCGTATTTTTAGCACAAAATCGTAAATTTTGGTTCCCACTTCCATTCCATTCCTTCCCACCTTAAAGATAAGTACGATTCATTCCCCCTCTTTAAAAATAAATATGATTCCTTCCCCCTCCTTTCCATTCCTTTCCACTCCCTATCACTTCCTCATACTCCTTCCCACGCCTTTATATCAATAATTTCATCTTTCTGCCACTCTATTCCATTCTCTCCTACTCCATTTCATTCCTTTGCATTCCTTCCTACTCCTTCCGATTCCTTCTTACTTATGTGAGAAAATTATCATTCCGTCCTACTTCGTTCCATCCTTTCCTATTCCATACCCATTCAATCCATATGAAAAGAACAGACCTGAAGTCAGAAGAAATGGTATTTTTCTTGTCTAAGTGGGAAGAAATGGAAAAAAGTGGGAAGGAACGATAAGGAATGAAATAGAGTGGGCGCTGGGAAGGAATAGACTAGAGTGGGAGAAAGATAAAATTATTCATATAAAGGTGTGGAAAGGAGTGAGACATAATGGAAAAAAGTGAAAATGAATGGAAAGGAGTGGGAATGAGTGAGATTTATCTTCGAGGAGTGAAAAACAATGGAATAGAGTTGGAAACAATGAGAATGGATGGAATGAAGGTCAGAGCCACAATTTTCCCGTGAAAAGAACAGGCCCAAAGAAGGGTTGAAAATGGCAAGTGGCCTTTGATTCCTCGAGAACCTTGGGGTGGAGAAGGGAAGTGGCTTTAGATTGAATATTATTCCTATGAGGAGGGAACCATTGCGAGTGACAGCTTTGGGAAACCACTAGGTTGAGTCAGTAAAATGATAGGATGGAGGTCTTGACTTGGTTGTTCAAGTTCAATATAGATGCATCTCCATTTATGAAAGTGGGAAAGCTATCACAGTGGTGGGGATAGTAGTTTAAGCTTTGCCAGAAAATGAAATCTAATAAGTTTCATTAGTTGTTCATGTTTTAATTTAACACCATTGATTAATTTTTTAAAAAATCTTATTTTAATGTTCTCCTTAATTTAAAAAGTTTCATTTCTAGTTTGTAATTTGGATAAGAAAGAAGGTTTAGGGCATAGATAGAGAACTTCTTTCAAATGAACAACCAGGGTTATTTTTGGCATTTGAACTTTTTGCATGAATTTCGTTAAAAAATTCACCAAAATGATTACGTCATCGATGGGAAAAGATCCCCAACATTGATTTTGCAAATTATAAGGTACCCTATTATATATTCTCAAATTAGAGGGCACTTAAAGTAGTTTCTGCAAAATAGTGGATACCCCAAAGTAATTTTTTCTTATATAAGGAAAGAGCTTGAATGTAAGCAGAACTTTTCTTTTTGAAGGCCAATGCAAATGGATATTCATTCAGCTAAACCTAGATCCACGAGGGCTAGTACACCCTATTGGAATACATCAACAAAGATATGTTCAAAATTATTTTCAAGACATAACCTTCTTATATAGTGCAACGAGACTAAATCCCCCCCCCCAATTTTACATAGCTAGATGACACTGAAACAAAACAACGAACTAGAAGCAGAATCTCTTCCAAGAGGACTTCTACCGTGGCTAGACCCTTCTCGCCTGACTAGAGCTTCGCAACAATGGGTGATTCTTAGATGCTTAAGTTCAATGGTAACTATTTTTAGGCTCTTATAATTTGAGATCTAATTTTAGGGCACCTTACGTTTTCAGACAATCAATTTTCAGGTCCTTTTTCTTATTATTTTAGTCCTTGAACTTTTAGAAATTGCAAAAATCCCCATGTATTGGATGAACTATGCAAATAAGCTATTTTAAGGGTCAAAATAGGAAATATGCTTCGTTTTTATCGATTAAACTTCTTATAACGACTTCATTGGTACTAGTTATTACAATCTATTACTTACATTATAAACATTATATTTTCTATGATTAACGGCCCATCGTCGAAGCAAAATAATTAAAGCTTAATTAGAGGGTTTCGACCAATACCTAAACGTAGTCGGCGTTGGACTCCGACATTCCTGTAGTTTCTGGTTTACAGAGATTGCTAATCTCAACCCCAGTACCTTCCTTAGATGAGGCACAACACATATTTGTTTCGTTACTTACCTCAGATCGTAGTTACTTATCAAGTTTTAGATGTTTTAAAGGATAGTAAGCCTTTAATCAAGAAATTATAATATTTAAGACATGAGGTTCGATTGAATAATGTTCCCTACTGGGAAACTTCTTTTATTGAAAGCTTGAAAGTGGAAATATTACAAGGAAAAGCTTGAAGATGGACTTAAGCTAAGATCATTAGAGATGCTTACTCATAGAGAAATGGAGAATCCCAACTTCTGTTGTACTCAAGAATGCTCAAATGACCATGTCCCTTCTCAGCACTCGACCTCTCCTTTTATAGAGGGGATGAGGTACGTAGGATGCCCTATTAGCTACAATACACATTGTTTTTTTACATGGCTACAATAAACTGCTTTATTTTACAGACCTTACACTTGTCAAAATAGTACAATAATGGAGCAACAACTTTTCAAAAGTTTTAATGATGACAAGACTAGTCATCATTAGTGAGATTTTGTATGCATTCATTTCCAATTATATCTTTCAGACCATCATTATCTGGATCATCATCAAAATCTTCATCTAATTGAAGATGCTCTGGGTCCTATTTCTTAAATAATTCAAGAAGATATTTCTTTTTTTTTTGTTATAATAATTTTTCAGCTCCAACATCAAAGAGATAATCAAAGATATCTTCTGAAACTGCTCCGTTCACCTTAATGTATTTTTTATACTCATTGTCATAAGCGAAAGTAGTGTTTCCACAATGCATTAACATGTTCCCTTGTTCAATTAATGCCCAACTTTGATGATAAATGTTGTAAAAACCAATGACTATTGCTAAAGTAGGATCAGTAACTATTTCTTATCGAGCTAGAGACCATTCTTGTCATTGATCATAGGGATCGTCATAATCAACAATTTGAACAAGATATTGGGCTAGTTTGGCTTTTTGATTTTCATACTCGATTAGCGCGCAATGTAAGTCCACAAATAGGCATCGATTAATTGGAATTTTTGTTAGACCATCAGGGGATGTTACAATCCAATGGATCCTTCTAAACATGCATTGTTGGAACTTGGTAATTTTTAAGAAAAATGGGTATTTTTTGATATGGAATTTCCATAAAGTACCACTCTGGACTCCCATGCTTTAATGATGGGGTCATTTGGAGAGATTAAATTTGTCGGGAAACCAACACCACCAACTCCAGACTTATCAGGAAAATAGATTGTTGTGCTTCAAGACTCCTACATATCATAGGAATAATGATGATAATTGTCATATATAGGCTTCATACAACTCATCAAACCATTTTTCTTGAACCTGAGAACTTATTTTTTCTTGGATATCATAAGGACATCTTAGGTAATTAACTTATAACTCTAGAAGGGAAAATCTTTGGGCTATTAGATAGGCAGAAGATCGCATACCAAAATGTGACCTACTTTTTATATGGAATTCCAAATTATAAATAAGGACTTTAACAGAAGGAGTAACCATTCTAGTAGTAATGGCATTTCATTATGGATTTCCTCCTTTTCTGGTAGGAGTTCTGCTATGATCATCACCATTGGCGAGTTCTAGAGTTAAATTATCTACCAGAGAGTTCTTCGATCCATGTATATATTTAAAAGAGAGGGAAAACTGGTTAAGTCATAATTGTCATTGCAGGAGTCGCTTCTTGCGCTTGCTTATTTGATAAATTCTTTTTCACAAAACCAAGTATTCCTTTGCAATTAGTTCGAATAAGAAAAGGTTTTGGGGCTAAAAAGATTAAGAATTTTTCAATTCCCTTCATGACTGCAAGGAGTTCTTTTTCCATCGTGGGATAGTTGTATTCTGCCTGATTAAAACTTCCACTGTAATATTTGGAGAGTTTTTCTCCTTCTTTAATTTTGAGTATTGTGCTCTAATGTTCATTGCTGACATTTGTCTCACGCACTAAATTATTTTCTTCATTAGGCAAATTAAGAACATGAAGATTTTTACACATTTTTTTGAAGTTTTGAACAATCTTTGTATCATTAGTGGTCCATGTCTAACTTACTTCTTTCTTGAGTTTTTCCTATAACGGCCTTCTCAATTTAGCTAAATTTTTAATGAAATCAGAAGCATAAGTAAGGCATCCAAGAAACCTTTCTAGCTATTTCCTATCTTTAATCTTTTTAGGAAAATTCTCTATTTTTTCCAGAATATGCTTTTGTAGTATGATTTGTCCAACTTTTATCTCTAGACCTAAGAACTCAATTTCTTGTTCAGCATAAATACACTTTTTATTTTCCCAAGTATAATACCATGATCAATGCATTTTTGGGTGACAGTCAAGACATCATCTTTCTACTGCCCTATGGTTTTGGAAAAGACAAGGTAGTCATCAATGTAAACTAAACAACAATGATTAAGGTCTTTAAAGATGTTATCCATTCTTCTCTAGAATATTTGAGGTGCATTTTTAAGACCACATGTCATTACTATCCATTCATAATGTCCTTGTCGGGCAGTAAATGCAGTTGAAAGAATACTTTCCTCATCCATTTTCATCTTTCAATAACCACTTTTGCAGTCTATTTTTGAGAACCAAGAGGCTCCTTGAATTCTATTGAAAAGGACAGTTTGTTGGGAATATAATAACCATAAAAAATATTATTATCATTAAGCTTTTTATAATTGATTACCATTCTTGCTTTTCCTCTTCTTTTTTTCTTGCATGATTTCTCACCATGAAAGCAGGACTGGCTTGAGGACTTTTGCTATTCTTGATTAATCTTGTATCCAGTAGTTCTTTGATTTGTTTATCAAATTCTACGATATCCTGGTGTGTATACACCATTTGTTGAACTCGAATAACAATATTGGGATTTAACAAAGGAATCTTTACAAATGTCTTGTCTTTATCCCAAAATTTTAGTGGATAATTAGAGTAGAGTTTTTTACATAATTGCTTTTATTGTTCAGTAATTTGCTCTTTACCAGACAATTCAAGTAGTGAAATTGTCAGTGCTATCTCACATTATCCAAGCATTACCTTTTCACCTCGCCGGTTGTGTATAAATTCAATTTTTTGATGAGTGTAAACCTTATTTAATTTTTCAATAGGAACAGAGTGACCATGGATTATAATTATTATTTGATTTATGGTCTATGTGCATGACGAATATAGTCTCTAAAAATTATTTCCAATAATCATATCATGAGAGGGTTGATCGGTAGCCCATAGAACTGGTATAATGCATTGCACTCTTCCTAATTATGTGGATAACCTTTATATATCTTCATTATAACTCATAATACTATTATCAGCTATCCTTAGTT
Source organism: Selenicereus undatus (assembly GCA_017589665.1). Classification (NCBI taxonomy): domain Eukaryota; kingdom Viridiplantae; phylum Streptophyta; class Magnoliopsida; order Caryophyllales; family Cactaceae; genus Selenicereus; species Selenicereus undatus. The sequence continues at coordinate 43,811,781 of JACYFF010031959.1, read as the reverse complement.
GTAAATCATTTTTAGCTCTTTTCCACATAAGCTCTGGAAATAATGATCTTTTTTTAAAACATACAGAACAACCACTATATATGTACGCACATAACTCATATTTATTATATCCCTTTAAGCATACATTTATTGAGATATAGATGCTATTAGGATTTGTGTTGGTGACTTCATAGCATATCTCCATAGTCATATTTTTGACTAATTCATCCTCATAAATTGGCTTAATAACAGTTCTTGTTTTGTATCCAATGACTTTTCTATCTAGGGTTATACTTCTATCCACACTATGTCTTGCGAGTTTAAAAATCATTCAACTAATTTCACTGGTTATACTAATTGTATCATCTTCTTTAAGTTCTTCTTTAGTTGAGGAAGATCCTTCTCCCCATTTTGATCTTGTACTCATGCTTCTTAATGATCGGGGTTTAATGGTTATTTTACCATTCTCATAAATTGTATCACATTTTTCTTGTTGATTTTTGTAGGGTTGGCGAAGCTAGATATCCATTAATGATCAATTTTTATCTCTTGTGGATTGGATTTAATCGTCTGAATCTTTTGCATAGGGGTAGGACTTTCAAATTTTTTTGCCTCTATCATTGTGACCTTAGTCTTTGGATCTATAATATTGTCTAATTTATAGATAATTTTTCAAAATATCCGTAATAGGTATCCTCCTCTTTTCATATCCATCCCAACTGTTTTTATTTTAAGGGATAGAAAATTTTTAGCAAATTCATCTTTTAGACTCACATAATATCTAGGTCAGCAATTGAATCCTATTGATCCATTAAATAAGGTAGTCTTAACTCCTTTGATAATTTGATTATTAAATTTGTTATGCCTAATATCATAGAGCAAATCATAAAGATCAATACCCTTGCCATAATATTGTAATGGAGTGATTTGAGCATGGACACTTCCAACATGGATATACCTACACTTTCTGTCTTTCTTATGGTTAAGGATATTTTCCCAGTTAATGAGATTAACTTCTCTCATATCATACTCACAATCTTTTATCTCTAAGTCTCTTTCCATCATCTCACATACATACTTACTCTTTGATTGAGCAATGAATTTTTTATAGATCATGTCTACAACACACTTCTTTACCTTCTTCATTATCATTGTCTATAACAAACTTCTCTCCTTGAAGATCACCAAGACTGATCGAGCCACTTTCCATCATATGACCCCTTTCTTCATAATCACTTTCTTCGTATTCATTGTCCAATATAATTTCAATAATTTCTTTGTTGTTACTTAGGGCTAGGTCTAATGCCTTCTCTTCATTAAATTCAACATAATCTAGGCTACCCAAGGTTTCAATAAGCTTATTATTCTTTGTATTTTTGCATTCATTAGCATAATGTCCTACTTCTCCACATGCCTGCATTTGCAATTGTTTTTCCTTACAGGACAATAAGCGGCTTTCCTAAAAAGTCTACGTTTTTTAGGACTTAGTTTGTTATAATATTTTCTTATATATTTGTCTCCCCTTTGCTTGTTAAAGTTCTTCTTATAAAATTTTCTTGTTCTTCTCGTTTCAGATTCTTTTCCCCATTGATAAGGTGAATCCTAGCAAGTTAGGAATTGCTTCTTAATTTTCTTTTGCTTTTGGAGATCAAGACATTGATCATTGTCCCGTTTTCTCAAATAAGAGATTCTCGAACCAAAGGTATCAATGACATTTGCGCATTCACGCCATGCAATGTACTTTTCATTAATTATGGAATTTATTAGATATGGCAATTTGTCATAGTACATACCAAGATTAGTTTCATTATGCATAATTTCATAATAATATTGATTAAATTCAGCAATATAATTTTCCAAATATCTCATATCCCATAATTTTATATTATTAATCGTTCTCTACCATTCTGTTACCTTTTCTTCAGAATCAAGTTTAGCTCTGACAAATTCGATTTAAATTTCCTTACATAGATTTTTAAACATAGCCGCTGGTGTTTCCATTATTCTTAATGTATTTTTACCATCTTCATTTGAAGAATCATACAAGTAAGCTATAGTGCCAGAGAAACTATGTTTAATGTAGTTTAGAACATTTGTAGCAGTCTAGGTAGTATTTAGGTTTAAGACACTATTCATGCCTCTTTTCTAATGTTCAAATATTTCTTCTCTATTACAAGCTCCATCTATGTTTAAGATGCATCCCGTCTAACTAATTGGAGTAAGGCCAACTTCTTCATAGGTTGTAGTTTTTCTTGGGATGAACTCGAAGGAAAAACTGGTTGTACGTTCCGCAAGAACGTACCTGGGTCTTATGAAATGAGTATTTCTTCTAGAAGATTCGCCAAATTCTTCAGGTTTAGAAGCAACATTGTTAATCAGATTGGTCTCTATCTCATATAAGTTGAGTTCTTCTCCAATTTCATTAACCTTATCTTCAATAGCCATTTGCAAAATTTTTTTATCCAATTTTCTTTTAATTTCTTCTAAGGGTACAACATTAAGATCTTCTAGCTTGATTAGAGTCATCTACTAATATATTTCTTCTTCTAATAGGAAATTATTAGTCTCTTCATTATCATCAGATAATACGTCATGTCTATCACTAATTACATCCATAATTTTGTTTAATTCTTTTGGATTTCGTTCTTTCTCGAACATATTTTGTAGTTCTTCAAGAGTATACTACTTATACTCCATTCTCTTCTTCTTTTTCTGCTTTTTTAGCCGATTTTTCTCCTACTTCTTTTTGGATTTTTATATCAAGCAAAGAAAATTGATTCCTGTTTTTTAGATTTTGGAAAAGAAATTTATGCTAAAATGGAGTACTAATACTGAAAGTAGCCTTTCCGTTATGGCGAACTTCATTAACTAAAGAAAAGTGAAATATAAATAGTTACTTCTTAAGCTCCCTAACTTCAGTTTTAATTTTAGCCAACTTTGCTTTTGATTCCTAGAACTATATAAGTGATAGAATTTAATTCATGCGCTACTGGAGAAAGGGCTTTCAGTGGGTGAACAATAATGAATAATTTGGTCCAGGGTAAGCAGGTGATGATTCAAGTATTAATCACAGTTAATTAGCTTAATTAATCATTAATTACCTTAATTAGTTATCAAAACAGAGGGCCCTTAAAATATTTTATAATAAACAGAGGATACCTCTGTATAGTTTTTCCACTTCTCAATGACTTCAATGACCATGTATGTAGTTCTTTACAACTACCATAAAAGCAAATTTCACACTCCAAATCTGAGATAGGGTACAAAATAGGATACTTAGGTTTAGTAAGATTTAATCAGATGGTAGAAAACAGGAAACAAAAATCAAACGACTATACACCCGCAAGATTATTCAATAGTTCCTTTTTACATCATTGCTTTATCGTTACTAGCTGTATATGTGGAAGTTCGCGTGACTCATACAAGAAGACAGTAAATCTAGATTGGTAGAACTTTAACTAGACAATAATTGAAAAGTAATATGTCATCCTTTAAATGATGTTAAGACCCTTGAGAATTCCTAAAAATATCCTTTTAGGTCTATTTGTAAAAAGCCAAATCTTTATATTATAAATGTTAAAATGTGTATTGGGCTGAGTGTTGAGGAAATGAAAAATACTAACATGGGAGTAAATTTAGGGTATATGTTGCTTCACAACCGTTGAATCAAAATCTGAAACAATCTTAGTCCTTGGATTTATCTCGACAACCGCCTCAATAGATAGCATGTACAATAACCTCTCTCTCTTTACTGGCCACATTAAGTCTCAGGTTCGATTTCCCCCTCCCTCATTATATTGTATTGCCCATTGTGGCTCATACGGACCAAAACGCTTTTAATTTCCGTCATTATATAAATTTGAGCATGTATTATTAGAGATAATAGAATAATAAATACGATTTTCATGATTATTTCTATTATTACTATTGTTGTTGTTGTCGTCATTATCACTGTCGTCGTTGTTATCTTTCCGTTTGAATTTGATAACATAGTCAATATTGATAATGATCATCAAATTATCAAAGAGAGATTAAGATATTATAATAGATATAAAAAATTTTATTGGTTCATTATTATAAAATACATTCATATTTTAGAAGTTTTAACTTAATGAAACAAAATTATAATTACTGAATAAGTCATAAAACCTTATATGACACCTTATTATTAACACATAATATAATATACACAATTATAAAGAAATAATAAACATTTTTTATTTCCATTATTATTATTATTAGTATTTTATATTTTTCAATACAAATATAAATTTGAGCATGTATTATTAGAGATAATAGAAAAATAAATATGATTTTCATGATTATTTCCCTTATTACTATTGTTGTTATTGTCATCATTGTCGTTGTTGGCGATTTTATCTTTCTCCTTGAATTTGATAACATGGTCAATATTAATTATGATAATCTAATTATCAAAGAGAGGTTACAGGATTATAATGGATATAAAAGTTTTTATTATTTCATTATTATAGAATAAGTTCATGTTTTAGAAGTTTTAACTTAAGGAAACCGAATTGTAATTACTGAACAAGCCGTAAAACATTAGGTGACACCTTATTATTAACACATAATATAATATACAAATTTATATAGAAATAATAAACATTTTTTATTTCCATGATTATTATTATTATTTTGTCTTTTTCGATACAAATATACATTTGAGCATGTATTATTAGAGATAATATAAATATAAATATGATTTCCATGATTATTTCCATTCTTACTATTGTTGTTGTTGTCATTGCAGTTATCGTCGTTGTTATCTGTCTCTTTGAATTTGATAACACAGTTAATATTAATTATGATCATATAGATGCAAGGGTTGTGCTGAAAAGTTACATATTGTAAGCATGATATAGCATATTGCAAGGGTTGAATGTGAAATATAAAAAAAAATTAAAAATAAAACACAATTATCATATTAGGCCCGTGAAGCTGAATTTCTTTCACATTTAATATGATCTATTTAACAAAAGGGAATAAACGAACTATTTTTCTTTTTGTTTCAATGCGTACATATCTTACAATTCAATTTAATTAATTTAAATCTTAAACGTATAATTAATTTTTTTAACATTTCAAATAAATTGACCAAAATCTAATCTATTTAACGCACAAGAAAAATTGAAATCATTTTCGTTTTCTTTTAAATCATACAAATCCAATAATCAAATTCTCTTCATAAAACACCTAAAATTATAATTAATCTTTTACCATTTTAAATAAAATACCCCAAATCACCATAACACTTCAAACTAAGAAATATCTCAACCCACAAATCTGAACTCAACCCATCTCTTGTAAGACAACATAAGAGCATGGTAAGTTTATATCAAAATCCATGAAACTATTCAGTTGATATGAAAACCAAATGTACAAAGTATGAACACTTAATTATATTAGAGCCCCCTAATGGGCCACTTTAAATAGCCAAAAAAGTTATGTATTAGCATAAATATAATGTTCAAATTATTTTTGTTGAAAGACAAATTTTATTTCTGTTACATGTGAAACTGAAACTAAACCGACATCAAAATAGTTTCTACCTAAATTCACTAGAAAATTAGCCACTTCATAAATTTTTGCTCAACAACAAGAGGAGAAGGTGAATTTTTCATCATTGGCATCATAGATTGACTTATCATCACCCAATTTAGCATGCTTTGTGACAAATTCACTATCTACTGTCTCCATCATACTTATATAGACTTTTGTCACAATCATATACTTTTTAATTATTAATCCAATTAGTTATGCACGAAGTTGTTGTATACTTAACTTTTTCATTGAATTTTTCCATTATCTCTTCTAAATTATAATATTAATCATGTCTAACATAACTATTTATTTATTATTTCGATAACATATCTATAGAATGTCTATTTGAATATATTTCGTGCAAAGCACGGGCCCAAACTAGTTTTGCCAAATTTAACAAGGATTAAACTTGTGGTAAAAATTCTATAAAAACCATATTTTAGGAAATTTTTTCTAGAAACACTAATCAATAGTAAGTAATGCAGAGAAAACCAGCCATACATCAATTTAAGAGAAACCATAATCACCAAACAGGTTATGAGCCTCAAGTAAAGTAAAGCTTGGTACAAATGATATTGATAGGTACCTTACCCTTTTTGAGTGTTACTTTCAACTCAAGCCCGACCTAGACATGAATAACATGCTTTATAAGGTTAACCTAAAAGGGTAACTTCCCTATGTTCATCCTAGGGTTCCTTTTCAATCCCTTTAAAGCTTTAAGTCACCCCTTTCTACTACATGCTTGTGTGATCATGCACCTAAATCTAATTTATTCTTTGACAACGAGTTTCAATTTGTATATTAGAATGAGGGTGCCATAACAATTCGCACATACCTCTAATTGAATTTAAAGATCCCAACCTAGAATCCTTAAACTTTGCTCTCAATTGTTATTTTTGGAACTTTAATGATATTTGAGATGAAAATTAGTAGAAATACAAGACATTTCTTTTTAGTTAGGATTGTACAGTATTAGAATAAGCATCACATCTCCCTCCATACCACCTCAAATTTAATGATTCAAAATTTTGATGAAATTATACCCATCGAAATACCACATATCTAAATTTCATGTCAAGGTACCACCCTATACCCCCCCCCATATTTCTAGAGACGGGTAAAATTTTTAGGGTGAATTCCAGCACACTGCCCAATTTTTAACTAATTTGAGGGACCAACCCAACTAGTCTACCTACGTAATTTTTATTTATTACTCTCGGTTAGTAGCAAAAGATTTTCAAAGTATAAAGTCACAAACTTTCTCAATGACCCACATCTATCAAAATTTAGAAAAACTAATTACCTTGCTAGATAGTAAGATTTTCTTCCCTTTCGGAGAATTATTGCTTCCCTTCTTCTCTTTTACTTCAACCAAAATTTATAAAGGCCTTAGAACTCTTGTAAAGATATTGAATTATTGTAAGGATTGATTGAGCAATTTTCCTCAAAATAGAAAAAGAATAATAGAATTTAGCAACTTATCAATGTTAATGGAGGTTTGAACCTTCAATAAGAAAGAAGGAAAAGTTTTCTTCTATCAGGAGAAGGGTTTAAGCAATTGTGCGGCGGAGTAATGGTTGGAGGAGGAAAATTTCTCATATTAGGGCTTGATAGGAGAAAAAAAAATAATTTGTTATATTTAGTAGGACAGAGGGAGAAATTTATTTTGAATGAAATCCCCCTCATGGTCGGCTTTATGAGGAAGAGAGAAAATAATTTGTTTTTCCTTTATCTTTCCCTTGAAGAAAGAGTAAGCAATCCAAAACTCGACCTTATCAAGATTTATTTAGGTATTTATCATTTTTTAGAGCCAAGTGAATTGGATTCATAGGGTTTCTACAAGATGGATAAGAGAATAGGAACTTGACTGTGCACTTAAGGGCCCAATCATGTGCATGTTCTAGGCTGCTTGTAGACAACTCAACTGCTTGGGGTCATAACCTTTCCATTTAACCTCTTATTAGCATGATTCTATTTCTATTAGAAACCTTATCAAGACTAGTTTCTAGTGACATTAATTTTATAGATTTTAAAATAAGTTTGGAAGAAGATATAATAAAAAGAGTTATCATTTTCAGTATATGTATCAGTAATCAACTTATACTTTCTCAATTGCTTATTTGATTCATGCTTATAAAATGATTATGCACCCTAAAGTAGGGTGAGAACAAGTGAAGAATCTCAGCTAGTCCTCGACAACGTCAATTTGAGCATATTTGGTATTTTTTGGGTTCTTTTGACCTTTTGTGAACATATTTGGCTTTTGATGAGTGGGTTAAAGGATAATCAAACATTTTAAGACTTCAATTTTTAATAATCAGGGGTTCCCTAAGTCATATTGAGCCAGTTTATTGTAATTGGGTATTTTATAAAAAGGGGATGCCTTGCATATGTATACAACTTTTGTGCTTACCTATTCGTCATTTTCTATAAGACAATGTAAAGTTAGGATGCCTAGCCGATGAGTTTGACCTTTAGCCATCTGCGGATGTTGACCTTTCGTTGATCTAACATTGATTTTAAACTTTCACTAGTCCAATGGTTTTGATCTTTCTTCGGTGTAACATGGCTTGACCTTTTGCCATTCTAGCATTGATGCTGACCTTTCACATGTCTAGCGATTTTAGCATTTTGTCGATCTAGCTTCCTGACCTTTTGCTAGTCTAGCATTGTTGTTGACCTTTATTAGTTTGGCGATTTAGCAGTTTTGATCTTTCGCTGGTCTAGCTTCTTACTGCACCATGATATGGCCCCCCCACCCAGGGTGAACACATATCCTGAGGTTGACCTGGACTCGTCCGGGTCACCACCCCAATCAGCATTTGAGTATCCTCTCAACTTAAGGTCCCTGCCCTGAAAGCATAGGACCAAGTCGGTTGTATCACGAAGGTAACGCATGACTCTCTTAACAGCTTGCCAATGAGCCTGTCCAGGGTTGCTTTGGTAACGACTTATCAGACCAACCGCAAAGCAAATGTCCGATCGTGTACATAACATGGCGTACATTAGGCTCCCTACGACACTAGCGTAGGGGACATTACTCATAGCATCTTTTGCTTTGTCTGTTTTTGGGCATTGGTCAAGGCTCAAGGTTAAACCCTTCTCAACTGGAGTGTCTACGGGTTTGGAATAATGCATGCGGAACCGTTCCAAGACCTTTTTGATATATGCCTCTTGGCTCATACCTAAGAGTTTCTTGGGGCGAGTCCCTACTATTTCCACACCTAGGACATACCTGGCTTCACCCATATCCTTCATCTCAAAGACGGAGGATAGCCACCTTTTAGTAGCTTCGATCATCTCCAAATTATTCCCAGCCAATAGTATGTCATCAACATATAGCGTAAGGAACATAATCCCTCCGGTTGATCTTTTGACATACACACAATGGTCCTCCGAAACCATGGATAAGCCAAAAGAGGTTATGGCTTCATAGAATCTTAAGTACCAAGACTTGAAGGACTGCTTAAGACCATATATGGACCTTTTAAGACGACACACTTTGTCCTCTTGCCCCTTCGATGCAAAACCAAAGGGTTGGTCCATGTAGATCTCTTCCTCAAGGCTGCCATTGAGGAAAACAGTCTTTACGTCCATTTGAAACAACTCTAAGTCCAAATGGGCAACCAAGGCTAGGAGTAGGCGAATAGAGGCAAATCTCACCACAGGAGAAAATGTCTCTTCAAAATCTACACCCTCAATTTGTGTAAACCCTTTCGCCACTAAACGGGCTTTGAACTTGTTGATCGATCCATCTGGCCGACGTTTTATCTTGAAAACCCACTTGTTTCCAATAGACTTACGTTGGGGTAGAAGATCAACAAGTTCTCAAACCTTGTTTCTTGCCATCGAGTCCATCTCATCCCTCATGGCATCCATCCACTCTTTGTGGCTTGGTGAGTCAATTGCTTCTTGGTAAGAGGTAGGCTCCTCGACTTCCAAGGGAGTACATAGGAATATTTCCCCTTCGAATTGAAAATATCGTCGAGGAATTCTTCCACGCTCACTCCTTCGGAGCCTAGGGCCTTCATTGTTCGTCTGCCTGGTTGAGGTGTCCCTCCCCCTATCTCTAAGGGGTGTGGGACTCTGAACATGTGGAAATTTATTCCCACTATCCCTCTGGGGCGTGGGATCCTAAACATGTGGACTTACTATATGTTCGACAACTGGAGATTGAGGACGGACCTCACTCGCAAGTTGACTTTCCTCCTGTACAGGAGATTGAGGACGAATCTCAATTTTCTGGTCAGGCAGGTCTCCCTCATTCCCTCTGGATAGGGGAGGCATACCATCTTCGGTGACTTGGTTAGAATCCAAATTCTCCCCCTCACCGAATGATGGTTGGATGTCTGGCTGTAGCTCAAATAGTTCGACATCCATTTTGACTTCACCAATGGTCGGGAACTCATCCTCGAGAAAATCGACGTTGCGGGAGTCTATTTCTGTCATGCCACCATTTGGATGTTCCCCGTACATCACATATCCTTTTGATTGTGCGGGGTATCTAATGAACACCATTTTGGTGGCCCTTGGACCGAGTTTTCCATGTTTGTGGGTTGGGTTATGCACATAGCCGGCCGAACCTCATGGGCGTAAATGGTCCAAGGATGGCTTCTTACCAAATCATAACTCTTATGGTGTGGCAGGTACACTCTTGCTTGGCACACGATTGAGTATGTAGGCTGCCGTAAGCAGCGCATCTCCCCAGAAACTGATAGGGAGACTAGCATGTGCCATCATTGACCTGACCATGTCAAGCAATGTACGATTCCTACGTTCCGCAACACCGTTTTGTTGTGGAGTGCGTGGAATCGTTAACTGTCTTTGTATACCTTTTTCCTCACAAAACTCTTTGAACATATAAGAGAGGTATTCACGACCTCGATCAGTTCGAAGGATCTTAACCCTACGTTCCAATTGAGTCTCTACTTCGGCTACGAAGCGTTTGAATATATCAAGTGCCTCGTAGCGGTGAGATAACTGGTACACATACCCATATCATGAATAATCGTCTATGAGGGTAATGAAATAGATAGCCCCATGCCGTGCTTTAATGTTCATGGCTCCGCATATGTCTGAGTGGATTAATTCTAAGGGACTAGATGCTCTCATGGCTTTACCAAAAGGCTTCATAGTTGCCTTTCCAGCTAAACATGACTCACACCTAGGTAACTTAACCCTAGTGAGTCCGTCTAAGAGACCTTCTTTAGCTAGCCTATTTATTCTATCTTGACCCACATGGCCAAGTCTAGAATGCCACTTAACAGATTCAGAATTGGAGTCGAAATAAGAAACATAAGCAGAGGATATATTATTAGAGTTATCATCCAAATCCAAAACAATGAAATCTCCTTTCAAAGTTGCTTGGCCAAACAAATTGCCATTATAGAACAAATCTAAACCGTCTGGACGAAAACCAAAAACAAAACCTAATCTTACTAAAGAAACATACGAGACTAAGGAGCATCGCACCCCAGGTGCATAGAGGGCGTCATGAAGAAGCAACTTGTTTCGTCCATGGAGTTTGAGTTGGTATGTTCCTACTCCAAGGACATCTTCTTCATTATCGTTCCCCAGTACGACAGTCCGTGAGCCCACCGGGTAGCAATGGTACTCCACGAATCCAGCCCTATCCTGAACTATGTGCTTTGTTGCCATCGTATCTACAATCCATTGAGGAAGAGAGTTAGCAACGAATGCATGGGAACAAACATATAATTCAGGAGTTTTGGTGGAAGTAGGTACCTTGGCTGGCTCAGGACAATCTCGAGTGAAATGGCCCTTCTTCCCACAGTTATAACACTTCACACGTGCCATATCCTTAGCTCCGTTGCCCTTGGTCTTGTGCTTCTTAGCAGTACCAGCCTTAGAGCGAGAGTTCTGAGGAGGACGAGGGCCTTTCTGAGGTTTCTTACCACGGTAAGGTTTCCTGTTCTTGGGCCCCAATCCTCTGGCAACAAATGCCAGACTGGAAGGCGCATATTGCTTTAAACGCTCTTCCTCCATTTCGAGGTGTTTGGAGATCGCCTCGAAAGTGTTGATATGATTGCTGTGTGCCGTGAATGTTTTAAAACTCTTCCAATGTTCATTATCATTGGGAAGAGCCCTAATCACATTCAGGACTTGCTCTTGCTCAGAAACCTCTTGCCCCGCAGCCTTAAGGTCTCGAACCATAGCACTCATGGTTCGAAGGTGTTCGGGGATACTACGACTGGAGTCAATAGTATATTGCATCCATTTCAGCTGCAAGGTACGCAACCTTGTAGCAGACGTCTGCCCGAACCTAACCTTAAGCTGTATCCACATGTCCTTAGCAGTGTGGAAACGTTCAAACTCTCCTAGGAGATCGTCCCGCATGCAAGACAGCTTGGTGTAGCGTGCGGAACGATCGCGTTTGAACCATGCTTGGTATGTTTTCAGGTTTTCTTTGTACTGCTCAGTTGCAGTAATATCCCTGCCTTGTTCATCTTTTTCAGCCGGAGGAACCATGGAGGCAGTCAAGTGGTCCAGCATATCATCATTGTTTAGATAAAACTGGACCTTTAGATGCCAAAAGTTCGAACCATCCAACTTGTCATCAGATTGCATACATCCTATCATATTTCTAGCTGCCATATCTGAAAGTATATTTTATCTGTTAGACATATCGTTTAATAATTAAATTTCCTAGAAAGCTCCATAATTTACTATGTACGTTCGAAAATTTCGCTAAGCTCATAATCATCACGCACAATTGTGAATTTGGAGTTTCTTTAATTTAATTATTAATTTCATAAAATTTTCTTAAAGGTTTTTGTTAAACTTAATTAACATTTTTAATTCAATGAATATCACAAAGATATTCACTTTTAATTACATAAATATGTATTCAATTAATGTTTATGAAACTAATTCATTTAACACAACTTCATTATATATATATGTATAACACAAAGTTATATAATCAACTGCCAAATATTTATATAATCAATGATAATAACATGAAATTAAAACCAGAGAGAATATAATTTATCAAAAATAAACATATGACCAACCTATGGCCATTTTCAACATATAAAACGAATTTATATGATCATAGGGAGCAGACATTCAATAATCCAAATTGAAACAAAAACGGCCCAAATCAGGACAACCATATCTCGTTAAATGAAAATTGGGCTGAAAACAAAAAAAAAAGACCCCAAAAATAAACCGGCCCGATTATTGGTCTTGTATTTGAGTGAGTGACTCACACTCCTCTAACCCTAATCTCTCACTTCTTACCTCTTTACTCACTTATCCTCTAACCCCAGTCTCTCCCTCTGCCTCTCCATTTAACTCTCGACCTCTCTCTCTCTCTTCGGTTCTTGGTTTGCTTGTCACCGAGATCAATGAAGCCCAGAAATTTTCTTTTCTCGGCTTGCTTCACCGCCATAACTACCCTTCTCCTTCTGGGTAGCCATGGCCGCAGTGGAGGTCTTCCCACCACCAGATGATGAAACCCCCTTAAGTGATGAATAAACTCCCCTTCTAACCTTCGATTCTACCTCCCCTGACCAAAACGCGCGACATCATTGTATAGATTGGCCAAAGCCGAGTCTAACGGCACACCACACGCCCCCAACGCGCCACTAAGGTGGTGGTGCATGGGGCCACGCGCCTTCAAACGATGGTTTCTTTGCTTCCTTTTGGTCGGCGTTGGGTAGATCGGAGGCTACATCGGTGATTTGGAGGAAAGAGGAAGCCAAGGCGACCTCTGTCGGCGGCGCGTGACATACACGTGCCACCCCTCCGGAAGGTTTTTGATGGTATGGTTCGGTTCCCTTATTTTCGTTTTCCTCCTCCTTTTTTTTGTGGTTATTGGAGTCGAGGTCGAGAACTTAGGTAGAGGTAGACTAGGGTTAGGGTTTCGGGTTCCTATGAGGGTTAGGGTTTCGGGTCTCGGGTTCGTCTCCATACCCCTTCCCCCTCGTTTTTTTTTTGTTATGCGAGGGATTTTAGGGTTAGGGTTCATACGAGTGGAATGGGTCTTTTCCCAAAAAAAAAACAAATTATGCCTTTCAGTTTAGCATGTGATTCAAGCATGAATTTGTCTAAGCATTGTGATAACATAAGGCATACACACAGAGTGACGGACATGTTATTTCTGGATGTAATAATTGTTGTGACATAATACAAACTCCGGGATCTGAACAATTATTCTAGATGAATAATAGCACGAACATGGTGGCATAATAAGGCAGTAACTAATCGCTTTTGGTATTTAAAGTCATACCAAAACTTTGTATTACACGACCAAACTTAATCAGAGAAAGAGAACTAATTTCTTTATTCGGTTATTGAAGCATGTTTACAATTATGCATGATGTTTGGCAGATTATCTATTCATGCTTGTATATAATTGTATAATCGAACCGAAAAATTCAATCTTTGGCCAGAACCAATTACGTAAACATGCTTTTGGGACAGATTGATAGTAACATGAGCATGTTCATAATTAGCAGACTTGAATATATCCATGATAGTAAATCTGCAGCTTTTAACACTTTCTGGGAATTATAACAATATGAGCATATTGCTGGATTTTAACAGTTTGCATAATTACGAAAATTAAGCAAATTAAACAAATAAAATTAGCATGCTTTCAACGAATCAGTTTCGGCAGATTTATTAATCTTTCAATTGGGACTAATTCGAACGGTTTAGGCTCTGATACCACTGTAGGAAATAATTAGGACTAACCTGGATGCGGAAGTATACCGTCGATAATAGTCCACAATAAGAATACCAACTCTTTAGTAATAATGAATCTCAGCGGCTACTAGAGTCGCCGTGTAATGTCCACGTTCTAAACCCGATTACTCTGCGGTGATGGTAGAGTAATTGTGAGGAGAGAAAGAGAAATAATATTTCTGTTCATGTGTGTTTTGCTTGACCCTCCCAAACCTCCTTATATAGGTATTGGGGGAGTAGCTACTAGGGTTTAGGGAGGTCTTTTAGTGGCCGTCGGGCCTCAACTAATGGGCCCGGCCTACATTGACCTTTTGCTAGTTTTGCATTGATGTTGACCTCTCTTTGGTATATCAATTTTGACCTTTAGTTGGTCTAATGTGCTTTGACCTTTCTCCTATCTAGTGTTGAAGTTGATCTTCATCAATCTAGAGGTTTTGATCTTTCTTCGATCTAGGTTGTTTTGACTTTTTACGGTCTATTGTTGATGTTGACCTATCGCTAATTTAGCCTTTTTTATCTTTTGCCAGTCTAATGCATCTTAACCTTTCGTTAGTCTAGCATTAATGTTGACATTTTGCCAGTCTAGCAATCTAGAGCTTTTGTCAGCATAGTGTGTCCTGACCCTATAACAGTCAAGCGAAAATATTAACCTTTCACTGGTCTAACAATTATGTTAAGCTTTTGCCAATCTAGCATGTCTAGCATTAATGTTGAACTTTCACCAATCTAGCATTTATGTTGACCTTTTCCTAGTTTAGCATTGATGTCGTTCCTTTGCGCTAGGAGCCAGCTGAATGTTGGGATGTTCTCTTAGATCAGGACGAAAATAATTGTTAGTCCTCCTACTTGTAGGATAATGACGATGATTTTGCGCCCTTATACCAGGACAAATGTGTCTTGATGTCGTCTCATGTTAGAAAAAATGTTGGTTATGATACCCTCTTATGCTGAGACAGATATGGCGATTGTCTTCCTTGAATTGTAGTAGATGAATTGCCCTCTAAACGTTGAGGTGTATGGAGCAAAATTTCTGAGTGGAGCCCCCATTTTGTAACAACTCATTACTTAATCATGCTTAATTATTTTATCTTGCATTAGTCATATGATTAGTGAGAAATGCAAAATTTGAGTCGTAACAAAAGAAATGCTTGAATTGAGTAATTTAAGTACTCACAAAAATTTTAAAATACATTTAAACGTAGATAGTAATGTAAAGAAATACATTTGTGTAATGTTGGGATTGGACCCGAGCAAACTAAATTTTCTCAGTGATTACGAAAAAGAAAAATGGATCACAAAACAACATTAAAAAGAGCAAATCACATTAAGCCAAATGTGTGGTTAGTAATTTGACCACTTGGTAAATCAAGCAATTAGATAAAATCAACTTAATTGCTGATAAGACTAAAAATGGAAAAAAGAAAAAAAAAAGAGTAATAAAGGAGTTATTCGGCAAACCAAATATAGGAAGGATGAGGGAGTTGTATTTTTTTTGCCTAAAACGGCAAAGTCAAAAGAAAACAAAATACCTAGTAAGAGCAAAACTCCCTTAATCTTCCCTTACCTCTTACCTTATGCTCTCTACCACCTACCCCTTGTTCTTGTTACTGCTCCCACTGCCTTGGACCACCATTGGGTGCTGCCGCCCCACCAATCACCACCAGAAGCCTCCCGTAATCGTCTTCGTCCACTGTCCCTTGCCCATCGCTACTAAACCCTTTTCTCTTCTCCCCTATTTCAGATGTTAGAGGCAGGGGCTGTTTTGATAGTCGACCACCTCAGTTTGGCACTCTTTGCCAACTCTAATCACCACCAACCCCTTCTGATGCCCTAGCAGCGCTGCCACTTCTCACACTCCACAATGCCATCCACCTTATTCCCCTACCTTCAACAAAGGTAACCCATCTTACTCCTTATAGTAGATCTAAAATCTAAAATTTCTATTCCAATTGATTAAGTTAGAATACTAACCTTGAAATAATTATATATATTTGTTCATAATTGTTAAATTTAAAAAGTAATTATAATTAAGCAAAAGTGGCGACGTTGATAGTGTTTTGGAGAGAGCTTTGAACAAGAATATGCTATCATATAGTTTAAATGAAATTATAAATGTAATAACCCAACGCAAACCCATATTTATTTATTTAAATCATATTTATTTATTTAATTAATCATACTTATTCTTTTAATTAATCATACTTATTAATTTAATCACTCATGGTTATTTGTTTAACCAAATCATGTTTATTAGTTCAATTACACTCAATTTATATATTTCCTGAATTACCTTATCTCATTTAAATTTTCTGCTTTTATTCATCGTATTTAATCATCCTGATTGGGAGATATTTTATTTGGGTCCTACTTTGCAATTCAAGTTTCATTGATTGATTAAATATCAGGTGAATCGATATTCGGCTTCGATAAGTATAATTTAGTAACTAATTATTTTCTTACCGTCGGTAAACTTTAATCCCGAGCAATATAAAATATTTTCCAGCACTTCGAAAAAATTTTCAAGCCCAAACTTAGCTTGTTGCGACCAAAACCAAAGCTCAAAACCTTGCTAACTTTGTTATTTCACTAATTGCTCATTTTAGCATCTAATTTTAATTAGCAAAGAGCTACTTTTTGGGTTGAAATTTGCAGCCACATGTAGCTAATAATTAACAATCTTTACACACAAAACATTAGCATAAACAACAGAACCCAACCCTCCATTTTCTCTCTCTACCTCACGCCCCTTTGTGCAAAAAACAGGGGCAGCCGTTGATGCCCCTTGTGCCACCAATTTTGGTGGTTTCCGGTCACTTTTCCGACCATCTCTTGGTTGCCCCGACTTCCCCTTGCTACCGGCTATCATGCCCAACCACCAAAATAACTCAAAACAGGCCCCTCGTCCATCCAATTCAAACCTAAATTATGATATACCCAAACCCTAACTTGTTCTATTTTGAGTTTTTGGGGTTGTTTTTGTTATGATTATTATTTAGATGGTCAAATTGATAGTTATTATGCGATTTTTAATGAGTTTGGAGATATTTGGAGTTATGGGTATTTGATCAAGAACATGATCAAGTGACTTGAAATTAAGCAAGTATGAGTTTGAGCTTATTTATGTATCTTGTTGTGATTTGTGTTATAAATCATGAAAAATTTGATGTTAGATGATCATTTTGAAGCCAATTATGGTTATTTGGATGCTCACTTGAATGAGCAAGAATTAGGGTTTTCATGATCATGCTTTATTTAAGTGAGTTTTTGTATTAAATATGTTCATTTGGATCACATGAGGTGATTTATGATGTTGGATATGTTAGTGGATTGGAAATGAATCTTGGATGATTATGAAGTAAAAATTGTTTATTATGGATGTCTAAAGTGATGTTGAGGGTCACCCCATGGTTTGATAATTTCAACAAGTGATTTTAGAGGGTAATTATGTGAAAAAGAAGGATAACAAAATAGGTAGCAAGCTGTGAAGGGCATGGAAACAGGAGTCTATTCTGGAAAACACAGGTAATGCGTAGCTTGTTGAAAAATTATGAATTTTGGTGGGAATATAGATCAATGAGTTATATTTCAAATGGATTTTGAATCACCTTAATCTGAGTTCTGTGGACAAAGTTATGGCTGTTTTGCTAGAACTGTGCAGGTTCAATCAAAACTGATACACTTGTGTTCTAACCCCATTTTGAGAACCCTATTTGTGGAAATCATATTTTGTGTTGTAAATGAATGTTTTTTTAGACTTCTTACCATTTCCATATTGGGGTTTTAAGTCTCCATTTGAGGTCAAAGGTGAAAGTTATGAATTTTTGAAGTGAACTGACTTGCTTTGGTGCAAATTGGGCTGTTATTGCAATTTTTGTGCAACGTATACTTGGAGGGAAATTCTAAAAATTATATTGTAGATTTTTCATATTATTTTCAAATTTCCTATAGGGTTTCATGGATTTTGGTTGAGTATTTTGATTTTGGTGATTTTTGGAAGCATTTTGAGTAATTGTGTAAAGAGCAATAATAAAGATTGAGTGAGATTGATAATGCACTCATTTTGTGTATTTTGGGCCAAGTAAGGTCATTTGAGGGAGAAATGAATATTCATTAACTTTCATGAAGCTTTAAGCTTGATTAATGAAAAAGAAGAAGACAAGTATACAATTTGGGAGCTTGTTTATGAGCTTTGAATCAATTATGGATTTTACAAAGAAAATACCAAGTTTATTGAGCTTAATAACTTCTATTGAGTTCAATGATTCATTTGGGGTGGAATTCTATATCTAATGGATTTATGAATGAAATATGGGACGTGGGGAGAATTTTTGACTCAGAAACCATATTTATCAGACCAAGTTATTACGGTTTATGCTATTTTGAACCAAGATATATCTCTCTTGGTCTCAAACCTTTATTACTTACTCAATTTGGAATGTATCAAATGTATTTATCAAGCCAATCTAGTGTACTCACTGTTATCTTGAACCAGACTATACATTAGCCAGCCTTAAACTCGTATCGGCAACCTATCTTAGAAAAGGCCACAACCACTCCCTCATTTGTCACCATCAATGCCTTTTCCTTTGTAATTGCATTTATCTCATTGTGGTCTATTTTACTTTCATTTGCTTTATATCGGATTTCATAACTTTTATTAATTCGGTTTTGAAGTTATATTAAAATACCCAAGTTATATATACCATTTAATTACTCAATTTCTATTAGACATACTTACTTAATTGTGTGAGTAAGAATCATTTACTGACTACACATACCTATAATGATATTTATGAAACAAAATTGAGGCATAGTTATCGTTCCCCATTATGCATAAGTGTCATCAAGTCAGAACATATTTATGAACTTAGATGACATTTATGAAACGGACAACATTTATCAAGTCAAATGACATTTTTTTAAAGACTCAAGGTACATCCATTGCCTATATCTTCAGAAAGCAGAACATGTTTATCAAGTCACAACTCTTAATGATTTAATAAATGAATCAGTTTATACTGGGATTTGCCATTTAACTTGTCACTCCGTCAGTTATCGTTTATAGGGCGTTAGCCCATCATTTACCTGCGTGGCTTCAGGACAACTCTTGATCGGATTGCCAGGTGTACAATTATGTATAGATCATATCATTATAAGGGGTTCACATCCAGATAATAATGAGTAGTTTACTTTCATATTACTTTCATTTTCATTGTTGTTACGAAGTAAATTGAATTGCAAAGGAGTGTACCCATCAATAGTGTTTTGTATGCTCATTTTACAATGCAGGAATGCATGTACTGAGTTTTTGCTCACATTTTCGAATTGTTTTCATGTTTTCCATTTTAGGTGATGAAGTTCCACATGTTTCTCCATTTGGTAAGCCCTTTTGGTAGTCATCAGATGCTCACAATGGATTCATCATAGCATAAATGTTGGGATCGACCTCATGGTCAAGTTGGGTCTATATTCAACATACTTGTGTAGTGTGAAGTGCGAGTTAGCACATGACATGATTAAGTCAATTGTATTGAAGTTGAAGTAGGACTTTGGTCTTTGAGTGGTTAAGTTTAATAGATATTGTGATTTGAAGATGAGTTGTAATATTGAATGGTTTAAGTGAGCCTTGTTCTTATCAGGACGGCGGTAGCGCCTTCCATCATTAAGTCTTCCGTTGCAGTTATTTATGAATCAAATAATTAGCAATTCGAGGGCGTTACAAATTTAGTATAAGAGCCAAGGTTTCAAGGGCCACTGTGAGCTATCAAGTGTTTATGAGTTAGCTACCAAGGTGTTTATGAGTTATGTTGGACCAGTTAAATGAGCTATTGACTATAAGTTCATATGTATTGGCATATATGGAGGAACCATTTTCATTTGGGTGACGCAATCATTTGGTAATATAATGAGATTCGAGCATTAGCAGAATGTAGTATAGAACCATTTAGGTGACTTGCTAATGAGGCATGCTCTCATTTATCTGGGAGTTGTATTGTATGTTTCATTTCTCTCATTTGTTTAAATTTTTGCAATTGTGCACTCTGGATGTGTGACCGATTGAGTTATGAACTCCGGCGTATGGTCGTTGAGCTATTGAAGTGTTTCTCACTATTTCAGGTATCCATTGTAAGACTTTAAGCCTGTGTTTTAGCCAGTTTTTAGGCGGAACTCTGTCCATTTCGCTCCAGAATTTGAGAGTTTCATTTAGGTGTATTAACATACATGATGTTCAGTATAGTGATGTTTAGAACTTATTACAGGAATGCCATTTGCTACTTGTTATATCTTTGGGTTGAATCAGTATAAGATGGAATTACTATAGGAAATCCTGTGATGCTAGTTCAGTAGCTTGCGGTGTGCTACTTGGCACTATATGCGTGGTACGAGCAAGAATAAGCTGTCATTCTTGACATTAGGACCTTACATCAGCAATGCTCCCATTACTTCCAATCATTGACTTATTTTTGCCCTAGTTATCTTGAATTGTTCAGGGACATAATTTCTTTACCACTCAAACTTTATTTGTAATGGAGTGTTTATGAAAAGTCTTATATGTGGTCTGTGCAGAGTCCTTTAAACACATCTGAGCAACCTTTCTTATATGTCATTCAAACCTTGAGAATCATAATCGTTTAATTCTCTATTTCCATAATGGACTCTATAATGACCCCGGTGTGCATTATTGTGCGATTTGCAGTTCTTTCTAAGCATAGCTGACCCATTCTACTTGCAGTTTAGTCATCACTATGTACATATTTTT
>JACYFF010031959.1:43702134-43788301 GCA_017589665.1 Selenicereus undatus | reverse complement strand
AGAGAGGGTCGGGCTTCGTTTTTTGGCTGAGGAAAGTAAGGGGCTTCGGCCCCTTATATATTTTTTTGTTTATTTTTGTTAATAGCTCAGTTAACTAAAATCGCTAATCCAATCTCGCCACCTCCTATTCTAAACCCAGTAGATAATGTAATCCTTCATAAACTATTCATTCCCGAATCTATCTAGGATCGATTTAATAACATCGAACTACTTCTAATGTTGACAACCTAATCGTATTCAGGAAACGACTAAATGAATCGAATAACGACTAGATTAAACTATCGATATAATTTAAAGGTGCAAATAGCACGAATTAACTTTGAAATCAATAATATTAGTAGTAATTCTTTATAATAAAATTACAGCTCTCAAAAGCACATCGATAATCATTTAACTCATACAGTTACTAAAAATACAATTTTATAATGTAAAAAGGTAATACAGTTAGCTTAACGGAAAAACAAAAACGCGGGTCTTATAGGGTACCTATCAACAGTTTTTATATGCTCATTTTACAATACAGGAATGCATCTACTGAGTTTTTACTCACATTTTCGAATTGTTTTCATGTTTTCCATTTTAAGTGATGAAGTACCACATGTTTCTCCATTTGGAAAGCCCTTTTGGAAGTCATCAGATGCTCACATTGGATTCGGCATAGCATGAATGTTGGAATTGACCGCAGGGTGAAGTTGGGTCCATATTCAATATACTTGTGTAGTGTGGAGTGCGAGTTAGCACATGGTATGATTAAGTCGATCGTACTGAAGTTGAACTAGGCCTTTGGTCTTGGAGTGTTTCAGTTTAATAGATATTGTGATTTGAACATGAGTTGCAAGATTAAATAGTTTCTGTGAGCCTTGCATTTATCAGGACGGCGGTAGCGCCTTCCATCATTAAGTCTTTCGTTACAGTTGTCCATGAATGAAGTAATTAGCAATTTGGGGGCGTTACAGATTTGGTATTAGAGTCGAGGTTTTGAGGGACACTGTGACCTACCAAGTATTTGTGAATTAGCTACGAAGGTGTGTATGAGTTATGTTGAACTAGTTAAATGAGCTATTGACTATAAGTTCACATGTATGGGCATATATGGAGAAACCATTTCCATTTGGGTGACGCAATCATTTGATAATATAATGAGATTCGAGCATTAGCAGAATGGAGTGTAGAACCATTTGGTAACTTGCTAATGAGGCATGCTCTCATATATATAGGAGTTGTGTTGTACGTTTCATTTCTCTAAGCGGTTTAAATTTTTACAATAGTGCAGTATAGATGTGTGATCCGTTGAGTTATGAACTCTGGCGTGTGGCCTTTGAGATATTGAAGTGTTTCTCTGCATTTCAGGTATCTATTCTAAGGCTTTAAGCTTGTGTTTTAGTCAGTTTTTAGGCGAACATTGTCCGTTTCGCTCCAGAATTTGAGAGTTTCGTTGAGGTGTATTAACATATATGATATTGATTGTAGTGATGTTTAAAACTTATTGCGGGGATGCCACTTCCAACCTGGTATATCTTTTGGTTGAATTAGTATAAGATGGAATTACTGTAGGGAATCCTGTGGAGGTAGTTCAGTAGCTTGCAGTGTGCTACTTAGCACTATATGGGTGGTATGAGTAAGATTTAGCTGTCATTGTTGACATTCGGACCTTACATCAGCAATGCTCCCATTACTTCCTGTCATTCGCATATTTCTACCCTAGTTACCTTGTATTGTTCAGGGGCACCATTTCTTTGCCACTCACACTCTCTTGATTTGTGATGGTATGTTTATGAAAAATCTCATATGTCGTCTATGGGGAGTCCTTTAAACACATATCAACAACCTTTCTTATAGGCCATTCAAACCCTGACAATCATAATCATTTAATTCTCTGTTTCCATAATGGATCCTATAACGATCCCCGGTGTGTGTAACTATGTGACTTGTAGTTCTACCTAAGCATATTAGACCCATTCTACTTGCAGTTCAGTTATCACTATGTTTATATTTTTACTATCACCTAATTTAACTCCTTACTTCTATTTGGGCACTGTTCATTGATTGGTTGTTCAAGACCAAGTCATTGAGCGCCCTTTCAGCTACTAAATGGATCCATATTGTTCGTGTTTCTATAGCACTGTAACGTCATGTTGGCATACTATTTTATAGTCGTGACTACATGTCGTTACTTAAACTTTTTTTTAAATCCTTTCTTTACTAGTACATCCAATCTTATTAATGATAAACAACGATTTGTGCCTTTTCGATCTGCCAGCAGTTTCGACGTTTATACGTGTGCACAGGTCTTCCATTTTTTGCAATATGTGTTATTGATGGATGTCATCATATTCAGTCATAGGACTGACTCCTTCATCTCGACGTATTGTCCTTGTAAACACCAGATGAATAAAACTTTTCGTCTAGTATTGTCGACCCTTATCTTCATCATTTACTCACATATGCATACCGTATGACTTTTCAAAAGCTCCTTTGGCAATCTATTACATTTTTTCACCTTCCGTAATTAATACTCCTCAATTTCATAACATCGTTCATTACTTTACTAACATGACCGTCATGAATAAACTGCATGTCTTGTATACGCAGGTCATTTATATACCTTACCTCTTTCATTATGAATCATCGACCCTTAATTCACTCAGGTTACATGCTGGTCCTTTATAGCCAATAAAGAAATATCATCGCAACGGTTCACATCTAGATAATAATTAGGAATTCAATTTCATATTACTTTCGTTTTCATTGTTATTACGAACTAAATTGAATTGCAAAGGCGGGCACCTATGCACAGTGTTTCTATGGTCATTTTAGAATACAGGAATGCATGTACTGAGTTTTTGCTCACATTTTCGAATTGTTTTCATGTTTTCCATTTTAGGTGATGAAGTATCACGTGTTTCTCCATTTGGTAAGCCCTTTTGGAAGTCTTGAGATGCTCGCAGTTGATTCAGCATAACATGAATGTTGGGATCATCCTCAAGGTCAAGCGGGATCCATATTCAATATACCTGTGTAGTGTCAAGTGCGAGTTAGCACATGGTATGATTAATTCGATCGTATTGAAGTTGAACTAGGCCTTTGGCCTTGGAGTGTTTTAGTTTAATAGATATTGTGTTTGAAAATGAGTTGCAAGATTAAATTGTTTTAGTTAGCCTTGCATTTTTCAGGACAGTGGTAGCGCCTTCCCTCATTATGTCTTTTGTTGCAGTTATCCATGAATGAAGTAATTAGCAATTTGGGGGTTACAGATTTCGTATCAGATTGCTTATGAATTAGCTACCAAAGTGTGTATGAGTTATGTTGGACCAGTTAAATGAGGTATTGACTATAAGGTCATATGTATGGGCATATATGGAGCAACCATTTCCATTTGGGTGACACAATCATTTGGTAATATAATGACATTCGAGCATTAGCAGAATAGAGTGTAGAACCATTTCGTGACTTGCTAATGAGGCATGCTCTCATATAGATAGGAGTTATGTTGTATGCTTCATTTCTCTCATCGGTTTGAATTTTTATAATTGTGCCGTCCGGATGTGTGACCTGTTGAGTTATGAACACTGGCGTGTGGCCTTTGAGCTATTAAAGTGTTTCTCTGCATTTTAGGTATCTATTCTAAGGCTTTAAGCCTGTGTTTTGGCCAGTTTGTAGGGGGAACTCTGTCAGTTTCACTCCAAAATTTGAGAGTTTCATTGAGGTGAATTAACATACATGATATTGATTGTAGCGATGTTTAAAACTTATTGCGAGAATGCCATTTGCAACCTTGTATATCTTTGGGTTGAATTAGTATAAGATGGAATTGCTATAGGGAATCCTATGACGGTAGTTCAGTAGCTTGCAGTGTGCTACTTGACACTATATGGGTGGTATGAGTAAGATTTAGCTGTCATTCTTGACATTCGGACCTTACATCAGCAATGCTCCCATTACTTCCTGTCATCGACATATTTCTACCCTAGTTACCTTGTATTGTTAAGGGGCACCATTTCTTTGCCACTCACACTCTCTTGATTTGTGATGGTATGTTTATGAAAAATCTCATATGTCGTCTGTGGGGAGTCCTTTAAACACATATTAGCGACCTTTCTTATAGGCCATTTAAACCTTGACAATCATAATTGTTTAATTCTCTATTTCCGCAATGGATCCTATAATGATCCCCGGTGTGCGTAACTATGTGATTTGTAGTTCTACCTAAGCATATTTGACCCATTTTACTTGCAGTTCAGTTATCACTATGTTCATATTTTTACTGTCACCTACTTTAATTCCTTACTTCTATTTGGGCACTTTTCATTTATTGGTTGTTCAGCCTTTGGTTGCTGTAGACCAAGTCATTGAGCGCCCTTTCAGCTATTAAATGGATCCATATTGTTTGTGTTTTTATAGCACTGTAACGTCATGTTGGCATACTATTTTATGGCTGTGACTGCATGTCGTTACTTTAATTATTTTTGAAATCCTTTCTTTACTAGGACATCCAATCTTATTAATGATAAACAACGATTTGTGCTATTTCGATCTGCCAGTAGTTTCGAAGTTTATATGTTTACACAGGACATCCATTTTCTGCAATATGTGTTATTGATGGATGTCATCATGTTCAGTCGTAGGATTGACTCCTTGATCTCGACGTATTGTCCTTGTAGACACTAGATGAATAAAACTTTCCGTCTGGTGGTGTCGACCCTTATCTTCATCATTTACTCACATACGCATACCATATGACTTTTCAAAAGCTGCTTTGGTAATCTATTACATTTCTTCACCTACCGTAATTAAAACTCCCTCTCAAATTCATAACATCGTTCATTAATTTACTAACATGACCGTCATGAATAAACTGCATGTCTTGTATATGCAGGTCATTTATATGACTTACCTTTTTCATTATGAATCTTCAACCCTTAATTCACTCAGCTTACATGCCGGTCCTTTATAACCAACAAAGAAGTATCGTCGTAATAGGTTCACATCCAGATAATAATAAGGAATTCAGTTTCATATTACTTTCATTTTCATTGTTATTACGAACTAAATTGAATTGCAAAGGCGGGTACCTATGAACAATGTTTCTATGCTAATTTTAGAATATAGGAATGCATGTACTGAGTTTTTGTTCACATTTTCGAATTGTTTTCATGTTTTCCATTTTGGGTGATGAAGTATCACATGCTTCTCCATTTGGCAAGCCCTTTTGGAAGTCATGAGATGCTCACAGTGGATTCAGCATAGCATTAATGTTGGGATAGGGTCAAGTGGGGTCTATATTCAATATACTTGTGTAGTTTGGAATGCGAGTTAGCACATGGTATGATTAATTCGATCGTATTGAAGTTGATCTAGGCCTTTGGTCTTGGATTGTTTTAGTTTAGTAGATATTGTGATTTGAACATGAGTTGCAGGATTAAATAGTTTCAGTTAGCCTTGCATTTGTCAGGACAGTGGTAGCACCTTCCCTCATTATGTCTTCTGTTGTAGTTATCCATGAATCAAGTAATTAGCAATTTGGGGGTGTTACAGATTTCGTATCAGAGTCGAGGTTTTAAGGGCCACTGTGAGTTATCAAGTGTTTATGAATTAGCTACCAAGGTGTGTATGAGTTATGTTGGACCAGTTAAATGAGGTATTGACAATAAGGTCATATGTGTGGGCATATATGGAGCAACCATTTCCATTTGGGTGACGCAATCATTTGGTAATATAATGAGATTCGAGCATTAGCAGAATAGATTGTAGAACCATTTCGTGACCTATTAATGAGGCATGCTCTCATATATCTAAGAGTTGTGTTATATGTTTCATTTCTCTCATTGGTTTAAATTTTCACAATTGCGCACTCCAGATGCGTGACCTGTTGAGTTATAAACTTTGGCGTGTGGCCGTTGATCTATTGAAGTGTTTCTCCCCGCTTGAGGTATCTATTCTATGTCCTTAAGCCTGTGTTTTAGCCAGTTTTTAGGCGGAACTGTGCCTACTTCGCTTCAGAATTTGAGAGTTTCATTGAGGTGTATTAACATACAAGATATTAAGTGTACTGATTTTTAAAACTTATTGCGGGAATGCCATTTATAGCCTGGTATATCTTTGAGTTGAATTAGTATAAGATGGAATTGCTGTAGGGAATCCTGTGACGGCAGTTCAGTATCTTGCGGTGTGCTACTTGGCACTATATGGGTGGTATGAGTAAGAATTAGCTGTCATTCTTTACATTAGGACCACACATCAGCAATGCTCCCATTACTTCCTGCCATTGACATATTTCTACCCTAGTTACCTTGTATTGTTCAGGGGCACCATTTTTTTGCCACTCACACTCTCTTGATTTGTGATGGAGTGTTTATGAAAAATCTGATACGTCGTTTGTGGGGAGTCCTTTAAACACATATAAGCAACCTTTCTTATAGGCCATTCAAACCCTGAAATTCATAATCGTTTAATTCTCTATTTCCATAATGGATCGTATAATGATCCCCAGTGTGCGTAACTATGTGATTTGCAGTTCTACCTAAGCATATTTGACCCATTCTACTTGCAGTTCAGTTATCACTATGTTCATATTTTTACTGTCACCTACTTTAACTCCTTACTTCTATTTGGGCACTGTTCATTTATTGGTTGTTCAACCTTTGGTTGTTGCAGACCAAGTCATTGAGCACCCTTTTAGCTATTAAATGGATCCATATTGTTTGTGTTTCTATTGCACTGTAACGTCATGTTGCCATACTATTTTATGGCCGTGACTGCATGTCGCTACTTAAATTATTTTTGAAATCCTTTCTTTACCAGTGCATCCAATCTTATTAATGATAAACAACGATTTGTGTTGAATCGATCTGCCTGCAGTTTTGAAGTTTATATGTTTACACAGGACTTCCATTTCTTGCAATATGTGTTATTGATGGATGTCATCATGTTCAGACATAGGACTAACTCCTTCATATCGACGTATTGTCCTTGCAAACATCAGATGAATAAAACTTTCCGTCTGGTGGTGTCGACCCTTATCTTTGTCATTTACTCACATACGGATACCGTATGACTTTTCAAAAACTGCTTTGGTAATCTATTGCATTTCTTCACCTTCCGTACTTAATACTCCCACTCAACTTCATAACATCGTTCATTTACTTTAATAACATGACCGTCATGAATAAACTGCACGTCTTTTATTTGCAGGTGATTTATATGCCTTATCTCTTTCGTTATGAATCTTCGACCCTTCATTCCCTCAGCTTACAAGTCGGTCCTTTATAACCAATAAAGAAATATCATCACAATCGGTTTACATCCAGATAATAATGAGGAATTCAGTTTTATATTACTTTCATTTTCATTGTTATTACGAATTAAATTGAATTGCAAAGGCAGGTACCTATGAACAGTGTTTCTATGCTCATTTTACAATACAAGAATGCACGTACTGAGTTTTTGCTCACATTTTCGAATTGTTTTCATGTTTTCCATTTTAGGTGATGAATTATCACATGTTTCTCCATTTGGCAAGCCCTTTTGGAAGTCATGAGATGCTCACAGTGGACTCAACATAGCATGAATGTTGAGATCGACCTCAGGGTCAAGTGGGGTCCATATTCAATATACTTGTGTAGTGTGGAGTGCGAGTTAGCACATGGTATGATTAATTCGTATTGAAGTTGAACTAGGCCTTTGGTCTTATAGTGTTTGAGCGTAATAGATATTGTGATTTGAACATGAGTTGCAAGATTAAATGGTTTCTGTTAGCCTTGTCCTTATTAGGATGACAGTAGCGCCTTCCATCATTAAGTCTTCTGTTGTAGTTGTCTGTGAATACAGTAATTAGCAATTTGGGGTCGTTACAGATTTGGTATCAGAGCTGAGGTTTTAGGGGCCATTCTGAGCTATCAAGTGTTTATGAGTTGGCTACCAAGGTGTGTATGAGTCATGTTGGACCAGTTAAATGTGCTATTGACTATAAGTTCATTTGTATGGGCTTATATGGAGGAACCATTTCCATTTGGGTGACACAATCAATTGGCAATATAATGAGATTCGAGCGTTAGCAGAATGGAGTGCGGAACCATTTGGGTGACCTGCTAATGAGGCATGCTCTCCTTATGTGGGAGTTGTCTTCTAAGTTTGATTTCTCTCATTTGTTTAAATTTTTGCAATTGTGCACTCCTGATGTGTGACCCATTGAGTTATGAACTCCGACGAGTGGTCGTTGAGCTATTGAAGTGTTTCTCTCCATTTGAGGTATCCATTGGGAAAAATCACTGCTAGGTACCTTACTTTGTGTCGAAAGCATAACTAGGGGACCATGTAATTAGAATATATTAAAAAGTACACAATATTATGTGGAAACTATTTTAAGGGGATCATTCACTATTTACATTTTCTTTTAAGGCCTTAAACTCTTCATATATGCAAATCTATCCTCAATCCTTAAAAAGTACTCCTTTTCAGCATAAATATCTTTTCCAAAATCCAAAAAACAATATTCCATTTCCTTTATAAGAGATAAAAATCTAAAAAGAAGTAGGAGAACAATCTGGTGAAAAATCAACTGAAAAGAAAGAAAAAGAAGATGGAGTATAAGAAACATTCTTTTAAAGAACTACAAAAAAGGTTTGAGAAGGAACAAAATCCGAAAGAATTAAACAAAATCATGAGTAGCATTAGTGAAAAACATGACACTTTATCTGATAACTTCGAAGAAACAAATCATGTCCAATTAGAAGAAGAAATATATAAGTAGATGAACCTTTCTTAAGCTTAATTATCTGAATGCATTGCCTTTAGAAGAGGTTAGAAGAAAATTAGATAAAAAATATGGTAAAATGACTATTGAAGACGAGATTAATAAAATTGGAGAAGAGATCAACTTATATAAAACAGAGTCTAATCTCGTAAAAAATGTTGTTCCTAAGCCTGAACAATTTGGTGAACTTTCCAGAAGAAATACTCATTTCTTAAGATCTAAGTATGTCCTCGCAGGACGCACAAACAATTTTCCTTTGGGTTCATCCCAAGGAAAGCTACATCTTTTGAAGAAATTGGCCTTACCCCAATTAGTCAAACAGGGTATATCTTAAACATTGATGGAGCCCGTAACAGAGAAGAAATATTTGAGCATTGGAAAAGAGGAATGAATAGTGTCCTAAACCTAAATACTACATGGATTGCGGTAAACTTCCTAAATTATATCGAGCATAGTTTCTCTGGCACGGTAGCTGACTGGTACGATTTGTTAAGTGAAGATGGTAAAAATACATTAAGAGCAATGGAAACACCAACTGCCGTGTTCAGAAGTTTGTGCAAAGAAATTGAAACTGAATTCATCGGAGCCAAACTTGACGCTGAAGAAAAAGCAAGAGAATGGTAAAGAAAGATTAACAATATAGAACTATGGGATATGAGATACTTAGAAAATTATATTGCCAAATTTAGTCAATACTATTATAAAATTGGGCATATTGAAACAAATCTTGGCATGCTCTATGACAAATTGTCATATCCTATAAATTCTATAATTAATGAAAAATACATTGCATGGCTTGAACGAACAGATGTTGTTGATACCCTTGGTTCAAGAATTTCCTATTTACGAAAATGGGTCAATGAACAATGTCTTGATCTTCAAAAACAAACGAAGATTAAGAAGCGGTTCTTAACTTGTTGGGACTCACCTCACTAATGTGGAAAAGAATCTGAGAAAAGAAGAAAAAGAAAATTCTATAAGAAAAAGAGCTTTAACAAGCAAATAAGCGAAAAGTATAAAAGAAAATATTACAACAAACCAAGTCCTAAAAAACGTAGATTTTTTAGAAAAACTGCTTATTGCCCTACAGGAAAAAACAATTGCAAATGCTGGGCATGCGGAGAAGTAGGACATTATTCAAAAATAGAAAGAATAACAAACTTATTGAAACTTTAGGAAACCTAGATTATGTTGAAATTAGTGAAGATGAGGCATTAAACCTAGCCCTAGGTAGCAACAAAGGAATTGTTGAAATTATAGAGGACAATGAATATAAAGAAAGTGATTACGAAGAAACAAGTCATATGATGGAAAGTAGTTTGGTTAGTCTTGGTGATCTTTAAGGGGAAGAGTTTGTAGTAGACAATGATCATGAAGAAGTCAAAGGAGATTGGGTTCTTCCTGTAATCCAAAAAGATATGATCTATAAAAAATCTACTTTTCAATTAAAAAGCAAATATGTATGCGAAATGGTGGAAGGAGATCTTGAGATAAAAGATTGTGAGTATGACGTTGGGGAAGTTAATCTTATTAATTGGGAGAATATTCTTAAGCATAACAAAGATAGAAAGTACAGGTATATCCATGTCGGAAGTGACTAAGTTCAAATCACTCCATTACAACATTATGGTAAAGATATAGATCTTTACGCTTTACTCTGTGATATTAGGCATACCAAATTTACTAATCAGATAATCACAGGGATAAACACCAATTTATGTAATGGGTTAGTAGGTTTCAACTGTCGACCTGGGTATTACGTGAGTCTAAAAGATGAATTTGCTAAAAACTTCCTATCCTTAAGATAAAAACAGTTGGGATGGACATGAAAAGAGGAGGATATCCTTTAAGGATGTTTTGGAAAATTATCTACAAGCTAGATAGTACGATAGACTCTAAGACTAAAGTAACAATGATAGAGGCAGAAAAATTTGAAAGTCCTACCCCCATGCAAAAGATACAGAGGGTCAAGTCCAATCCACAGGAGATAAAAGTCGATCGATCTTGGATATCTAGCTTTGCCAATCCTACAAAGATTAATAAGAAAAATATAATAAAAATTGATGAGGAAGGTAAAATCACAATTAAACCTCAACTATTATGAAGCATGAGTACAAGATCAAATTGGGGAGAAGGATCTTTTTCCGCTAAAGAAGAGCTTGAAGAAGACGATACAATTAGCCTAACCAGTGAAATGAGTAGAATGAGTTTTGAGACTGCAAGACCCAGTCTAGATCGGATAACAAGTCTAGATAGAAAAGTCATTGGGTACAAAACTAGAACTGTCAGTGAACCTATCTATGGGGATGAATTAATCAAAAATATGACTATGGAAATATCTTTTGAATCTACCAACTTAAACCCTAATAGCATCTATATACCAATAAAAATATGCTTAGAAGGATATAATAAATACGAATTGTGTGCTTACATAGATATTGGTTGTTCTATATGCTTTGGTAAAATATCATTATTTCTTGAATTTATGTGGAAAAGAGCTAAAAATCCTTTACAAGTAAGGATAGCTGATAATAGTGTTATGAGCCACAATGAAGCTATAGAACGATTATCCATAGAATTAGGAGGAGTTCAACGTATTATACCAGTTCTATGGGATACTGATCAACCCTCTCATGATATGATTATTGGAAATAATTTTCAAAGATTATATTCTCCTTGCACTCAGACCTTGAACCAAATAATATTTACAATTAATGGTCACTCAGTTCCTATTGAAAATTAACGCCTACACTCATTAGAAAATTGAATTTACACGTAGCCAGCGTGGTGAGAAGGTAATGCCAGCACAACGAGAAGTGGCACTGACAATCTCATTACTTGAGTTATCTATTAAAGAGCAGATTGTTGAACAATAAGAAAAATTATGTAACGAACTCTACTCTGACAACCCTCTAAAATTTTGGGATAAAGACAAAACATTTGCTAAAATCACTTTACTAAATCCCAACACTATCATTCAAGTCAAACAAATGGTGTACACCCACCAGGATATCGAAGAATTTGATAAACAAATTAAAGAACTTCTTGACAAAGGATTAATCAGAAAAAGTAAGAGTCCTCATACTAGTCTTGCCTTCATGGTAAGAAATCATGCAGAAGAAAAAAGAGGAAAAGCCAGAATGGTAATCAATTACAAAAAGCTTAATGATAACACTGTCTTTGATGGTTATTATATTTCTAACAAAACAGTCCTTTTCAACAGCGTTCAAGGAGCCTCTTGATTCTTGAAAATGGATTGCAAAAGTGGTTATTGGCAGATAAAAATGGATGAGAAAAGTATTCCTTTAACTACATTTAGTGCCCCACAAGGACACTACGAATGGATAGTAATGCCATTTGGTCTTAAAAATGCACCTCAAATATTTCAGAGAAGAATGGATAACATCTTCAAAGACCTTAATCATTGTTGTCTAGTTTACATTCATGATATCCTTATCTTTTCTAAAACTATAGAGCAACATAAAAATGTTGTTCTAGCTGTCACCCAAATATGCAATGATCACGGTATTATACTTGGAAAAAACAAGTGCATTTATGCTGAACAAGAAATTGAGTTTTTAGGTCTAGAAATAAAAGGTGGACAAATCGTCCTACAAAAGCATATTCAGGAAAAAACAGAAAAATTTCCTGAAAAGATTGAAGATAAAGGTTTCTTGGATGCCTTACCTATGCTTAAGATTTCATTAAAGATTTAGCCAAATTAAGAAAGCCATTGCACCAAAAGCTAAAAAAAGAAGCAAGTTGGACATGGACTATTAACGATACAAAGATTGTTCAAAATTTCAACAAGATGTGTAAAAATCTTCTTGTCCTTAATTTGCCTAACAAAGAAGATGATTTAGTTCTTGAAATAGATGCCAGCAATGAACACTGGAGTACAGTACTCAAAATCAAAGAAGGAGAAAAACTCTGCAAATATTGCAGTGGAAGCTTTAATAAAGCAGAATGCAACTATCCCACGATGGAAAAAGAAATCCTTGCAGTCATAAGGGGAGTTGAAAAATTCTTAATCTTTTTAGCCCCTAAACCTTTTCTCATTCGAATTGATTGCAAATGAATACTTGGTTTTGTGAAAAAGAATTTATCAAATATGCAAGCGCAAGGGCGACTTCTGCGTTGGTAGTTATGGCTTAACTAATTTTCCTTCTCTATTGAACATATAGAGGGATCGAAGAACTATCTGGCAAATAGTCTAACGCGAGAACTCGCCAATGGCGATCATCCAAGCCGACCTCCTGCCAGAAAAGGAGGAAATCCTTAATGAAATGCCGGTCATACTAGAATAGGTTACGCCTTCTAGTAAAGTCCTTATTGACAACCTGGAATTCCATGCAAAAAGTATATCACGCTTTGGTCCACTTTCTACTGCCTACCTAATAGCTCAAAGATTTTCCCTTTTAGAATTACAAATTAGCTACCTTCGATGTCCTTATGATATCTAAGAAAAAATAAGTTCTCATGTTAAAGAGAAATGGTTCAATGAGTGGTCTGCAACCTGCATCGACTTTTATCATCATTATTCCTATGATATTTGGGAGTCTTGGAGTACAACGACCTATTTTCGCGACAGATCTGGAGTTGGAGGCATTTGTTTCCCAGCCAATTCATTATCTCATAATGATCCTGTCTTTAAAGTCTGGAAATACGGGATGGTGCTTTACTTCTCAGAAGTGCCCGATCCAAAATTTTCATTTTTCTCAACCTTAGCTAAGTTCCAACAATATATGTTCGACAGGTTCCATTGGATACTTAAATCTCCTGAGGGACCAACAAAAATTCCAGTTCGCGGATACCTAACTTTGGAGGTTTGTAGTGCCCTGATTGAATATAAAAATGGAAAAGCCAAACCAGCTCATTATCTTGTTCAGATCGTTGATTGTGACAATCCCAATGATCAACGACAAAATTGGATTCATGGAGATCTGGTACATCTAGTTATTGATCCTGCATTAGCAAGGGCCATTGGATTTTTTAACATTTATCATCAATGTTGGGCATTGATCGAAAAAGTAAAAACGTTAATACATTGTGGAAATACTACTTTCGCTTATAGTAATGAGTTCAAAGATTACATGAAAATGGATGGCATAGAATCAGAAGATATTGTTGATTATCTCTTTGATGTTGGAGGTGGAAAATTCTTATCAGAAAATGGGAAAAAATATTTCCTTGAGTTATTTGAAGAATATAATCCAGAGCACCTTAAGCAAATTAATGAAGACTTTGATGATTACCCAGATACTAATGGTCTCGAAGATATAATTGGAGATGAAGGCATGCAGAATCTCAATAATGATGACTAGTCTTGTCATCATTAAAAGTTTTGAAAAAGCTGCCCCATTATTATACTATTTTAGTGTCTGGTATGTAAAATAAAGTGTGTACTGTAGTCATCAGAGTACTGCAGCCATGTGAAAAATCTTTATGTACTGTAGCCTTTAGGGCATTTTATGTGCCCCCATCTCCTCTATAAATAGAGAGGTTTAGAGATGAGAAAGACACGATCATTTGAACATTCCTGAGCAAGAGAGAAGTTGGGATTCTCCATTTCTCTATGAGCAAGTATGTCTAATGATCTCAGCTTAAGTTTCTCTTGAAAGCATTCCATTGTAATATAACCACTTTCAAGCTTTTAATAAAAGAGGTTTCCCGGTAGGGAACGTTATCCAATTGAACCTTATTTCTTAAATAATATAATTTCTTGATTAGAGCTCCACTATCCTTGAAAAAGATTAAAAACTTGATTAGTGACTACGGTTTGAGGTAGGAAACGAAAGAAATCTGTGTTGTGCCTGATCTAAGGAAGGTGAGGTTGAGATTAGCAATCTCTGTAAGCCGGAAGCTAGAGGATTACCAGAGTCCAGCGCCGACTAAGTTCAGATAATGGTCGAAACTCTCTAATTAAGTTTTAATTATATTTGCTAAGCATGGTGGGCCGATAACCACATAATTTATAATATATAAGATATAAGTAGTAGATTGTGATAACTAGTACCAATAAAGTCATTATAAGAAGTTTAATCAGTTAAAACAAGCATATTTTCTGAAAAATCCCCCAAAATAGCTTATTTACACGTTTTTCCTATTCCAGGGACTATTCTGCAAATTCTACAAAGTTCAAGAACTAAGTTACAAAGAAAAACTTCAGCCAGTAACTATTTCAAAAAAATGTTGTCCCCTATTAATAGTTTACCCCAAAGAGTAGGCACTTTCGAATACATTTGAAAGACATTGACCCCTAATAATTATTTCCAGATAATTAAGGTACTCTAGAATCACAAATTGTATCCATTAGAAGGCTGTAAGCCTGTGTTTTAGGCAGTTTTTGGGTGATACTCTATCCATTTTGCTTCAGAATTTGAGAGTTTCATTGAGGTGTATTAACATACATGATATTGAGTATAGTGATGTTTGAAACTTATTGCGGGAATGCCATTTGCAACTTGCTATATCTTTGGGTTGAATCAGTATAAGATGGAATTACTGTAGGGAATCCTTTGAGGGTAGTTTACTAGCTTGCGGTGTGCTACTTGGCACTATATGGGTGGTACGAGTAAGATTAAGCGGTCATTCTTGACATTAGGACCGTACATCAGCAAATGCTCCCATTACTTCTAGTCATTGACTTATTTCTGCCCTAGTTACCTTGAAATGTTCAGGGGCATCAATTCTTTGCCACTCACACTCTCTTGATTTGTAATGGAGTGTTTATGAAAAATCCCATACGTGGTCAGTAGGGAGTCCTTTAAACACATATGAGCAACCCTTCTTATAGGCCATTCAAACCATGATAATCATAATCGTTTAATTCTCTATTTCCATAAGGGAGCCTATAATGACCCCGGTGTGCGTAACTGTGTGATTTGCAGTTCTTCCAAAGCATATTTGACCCATTCTAGTTGCAGTTCAGTCATCACTATGTTCATATTTTTACTGTCACCTACTTTAACTTGTTACTTCTGCTTGGGCACTATTCATTTATTGGTCATACAGCCTTTGGTTGCTGCAGACCTTGTAATTGAGCTCCCTATAAGCAATTAAATGGATCCATATTGTTCGTGTTTCTATAGCATCATAACGTTATGTTAGCATGCTATTCTATGGCCATGACTGCATGTTGTTGCTCAATTTAGTTTTGAAATCCTTTCTTTACAAGTACATCCTATCATATTAATGACAAACAACGATTTGTGCTATTTCCATCTGCCAGCAGTTTCAAAGTTTATATATTTACACAAGACTTCCATTTACTGCAAAATGTGTTATTGATGGATGTCATCATATTCAGTAATAGGACTGACAACTTCGTCTTGACGTGTTGTCCTTTCAAACACCAGATCAATAAAAATTTCCGTCTAGTAGTGTCAACCCTTATCTTCGTCATTTTCTCACATATGGATACCGTATGACTTTTCAAAAGCCGCTTTGGAAGTCTGTTACATTTCTTCACCTTCAGTACTTAACACTCCCTCTCAACCTCATGACATCGTTCATTTACTTTACTAACACGACCGTCATGAATAAATTGCATGTCTTGTATGTGCAGGTCATTTATATGCCTTACCTCATTCATTATGAATCTTCAAGCCTTCATTCACTCAGCTTACATGCTGGTATGTTATAACTAATAAAGAGATATCAATGAAAGGGGTTCACATGCAGATAATAACGAGCAATTGAGTTTCATATTACATTCATTTTCACTGTTATTGCGAACTAAATTGAATTGCAAAGGCGGGCACTCATCAACATTGTTTCCCTCCTCATTTTACAATACAGGAATGCATGTACTGAGTTTTTGCTCACATTTTCGACTTGCTTTCATTTTTTCCATTTAAGGTGATGAAGTATCACATGTTTCACCATTTGGCAAGCCTTCTTTGAAGTCATCATATGCTCATTGTGGATTCAACATAGCATGAATGTTGGGATCAACCCCAAGGTAAAGTGGGGTCTATATTCAATACACTTGTGTGGTGAGGAGTGCGAATTAGCATATTGTATGATTAAGTCGATTGTATTGAAGGTTAACTAGGACTTTGGCCTTGGAGTGGTTCAGTTTAATAGATATTGTGATTTGAACATGAGTTGCAAGATTAAATGGTTTCAGTGAGCCTTGTATTAATCAGGACGGCGGTAGCGCCATCCATCATTAAGTCTTCTATTGCAGTTATCCATGAATCAAGTAACTAGCAACATGGGGGCGTTGCAGATTTTGTATCAGAGTCAAGGTTTTAAGGGCCACTGTGAGCTATCAAGTGTTTATGAATTAGCTACCAAGCTGTGTATGAGTTATGTTAGACCAGTTAAATAGGCTATTGACTATAAGTTCATATTTATGGGAATATATGGAGGAACCCTTTCCATTTAGGTGACACAATCATTTGGTAATATAATGAGATTCGAGCATTAGCAGAATGGAGTGTAGAACCATTTGTTGACATGCTAATGATGCATGCTCTCATTTATCCGGGAGTTATATTGTATGAACTCGAACATGTAGCCATTGAGCTATTGAAGTGTTTCTCTCCATTTCAGGTGCCCATTGTAAGGCTTTAAGCCAATGTTTTAGCCAGTTTTTAGGTGGAACTCTATTCGTTTCGCTCCAGAATTTAAGGGCTTCATTGAGGTGTATTAACATACATGATATAGTGATGTTTAAATCTTATTGCGGGAATGCCAATTGCAAGTCAATATATCTTTGGGTTGAATCAGTACAACATGAAATTCCTCTAGCAAATCCAGTGGGGGTAGTTCAGTAGCTTATGGTGTGCTACTTGGCACTATATGGGTGGTACGAGTAAGATTAAACTGTCATTCTTGACATTAGGACCTCACATCAGCAATGCTCCCATTACTTCCTGTCATTGGCTTATTTCTGCATTAGTTACCTTGAGTTGTTCAGGGGCATCATTTTTTTTCCACTTACACTCTGTTGATTTTTAATGGAGTGTTTATGAAAAATCTCATATGTCGTCTGTAGGGAGTCCTTTAAACACATATCAACAACCCTTTTCATAGGCCATTCAAACCCTGACAATCATAAATCGTTTAATTCTCTGTTTCCATAATGAAGCCTATAATGATCCCCACTGTGCATTACTGTGTATAATGATCCTAAGTATATTTGACCCATTCTACTTGCAGTTTAGTCATCAGTATCTTCATATTTTTACTGTCACCCAATTTAACTCCTTACTTCTATTTGGGCACTGTTCATTTATTGGTTGTGCAACCTTTGGTTGCTGCAGACACAGTCATTGAGCGACCTTTCGGCTATTAAATGGAACCATATTGTTCGTGTTTTTATAGCACCCTAACATCATGTTCGCATAGTATTCTATGGCTGTGACTGCATGTCATTACTCAAATTATTTTGGAAATACTTTCTTTACTAGTACATCCTATCTTACTAATGATAAACAACGATTTGTGCTATTTCCATATGTTAGAATTTTCGAAGTTTATATGTTTGCAAAAGATTTCCATTTACTGAAAAATGTGTTATTGATGGATGTCATCATGTTCAGTCATAGGACTGACTCCTTCATCTTGACGTATTGTTCTTTCAAACACCAGATGAATAAAACTTTCTTTTTCGTGGGGTAGACCCTTATCTTTGTCATTTTACTCACATACGGATACCGTATGACTTTTCAAAAGCCACTTTGGTAATCTGCTAGATTTCTTCACATTCAGTACTTAATACTCCCTCTCAACTTCATAACACCGCTGATTTACTTTACTAAAATGACCATCAGGAATAAACGGCATGTCTTGTATATGCAGGTTATTTATATGCCTTACCTCTTTCATTATGAATCTTCAACTGTTCATTCACTCAGCTTATATACTGGTCCTTTATAACCAATAAATAAATATCATTGCAAGGGGTTCACATCCAGACAATAATGAGCAATTTAGTTTTACATTACTTTCATTTTCATTGTTACAAAATAAATTGAATTGCAAAGGCGGGCATGTAACACCACCATCCCCTATGGTCAGAAGCGTCACATTTTCTTAGTTCTTACTTAATTTATGCGGTAAAACAGACAGAATTTCCCCTAAAAACTTACCGTTTCCCAGGTTTAAAGCCTTACATTACACCCCTGCAATACAAAAAGGGACTAAATATCACCAACAGCTCAACGGTACACGCCGGAGTCCGCAACTCTACGGGCCACACGCCCAGAGTATACTGAGGTTTCTACTTTTCATAAACTTTACAAGGAAAATAATTAATTACATAACCTTACAATCACAATCGACATTACATAACAATATCATAAACACATCAACACAGTCCAGGCAAGTCCACTCTGGGCGCTCCATGCATCAGCCACATACCTGTGGATCTGGGAAAAAGGGGAAAGTAATGGGAATGAGTAACCACTGCTCAGTGAGTAAACCCTCTCTGCCAAAACATACTTAAAATACATATTAACTTACGAAAGCCTTTCGTAATTCATTTTAGTTGAACAGCTTACACATAATACATCATATTCAAACCATAAACCAAGTGAAGGAATAGTCATACTCAAAAAGCTTAACTTTAGTAGAAACCGTCCATAATAAAGTTACGTAAACCCAGAAACATAGCATAAAAGGGGTTTTACGCATAAGTTTCACTTACCGAAAAACATACATAGTAACTTATTCATGTGAATGAGGAGACTAGACTCTTAGAGCTACTTTGTTACTGCCATCCCGAGTCGGCCAAACTCGAGCGGCAACATACGCCTATCCGGATAGACATCATACCATGCTGAGACATAATTTTCATACATAGACTTCAAGCGGGAATCAAACCACCATCCCTGAATCTATCATAACATAACATACGTGATACTAGGCGGGAACTGAGCCACCATCCCTGGGTCTCAGACTTAAGCTTAAAGTTTCTAGAGTAGCTCCTTCACATATACATAGACATAAACATAATCATTCGTACACATACATACTTATACATAGACATAAACATAATCATCCGTACACATAGATACTTACACTTATTCATATATATATCTTAGGAACTTATAACATTCATACACATAAATACTTACATACACATACATACTTAGTAGACAAACATGCTTATACTTATTCATATATAGGTTTTATGAACGTAAAACATGAAAACATAATTTTCTTACAACTTTAGCTTTAGGCAAACAACGAGAAAGGCCTCTTAAAAACATGGTGAGTATACTA
Source organism: Selenicereus undatus (assembly GCA_017589665.1). NCBI lineage: Eukaryota > Viridiplantae > Streptophyta > Magnoliopsida > Caryophyllales > Cactaceae > Selenicereus > Selenicereus undatus. The sequence continues at coordinate 43,768,314 of JACYFF010031959.1, read as the reverse complement.
ACTCACGATTCGAAACTTGGGTAGTTATCAGCATGCACTTAAAAGCTAGGATTCACAATACACAACTCCAATTGCCCTTTTTCAGTTCGTCTCAATCTTTTAAACGCAAAAGAAGGAATTTGATATAAACCAAGTTTACTAACTCATAAATTGATTTCGTGAATAGTTTAAAAGCTTTTCATAATCGAGATAAAGTTGCTAACGTGTAAACTAACTTTGTAAAATACGTTTTCAACTTAAAAGTTTCTTAATAATGAAATACGTTTGTTAGTTTGTAAAACATCTTCGTTTTAAACTTACAGGCTTCTTAGAAACAAAATAAGATTTGTTACTACGAAAACTGGCTTGATAAATAACTTAAAGACTTTTTATAACGTAAATTGTTTACTAAATCGTAAAATGACATAGTTTTTAACTTAAATGCTTTGTGTAAATGCAAAACGACCGCTAACTCATAAAACGGCTTCACTTTTCAGCTAAAAGCTTCTTTTAAATGTAATATGTCTGCTAAATCGGAAACCGGAACTCGTTTGGAACATAACGTGTTTTGTTAATGCTTAATTCAAACTAAGTTCAAAGCTTAAAAGCTTCTCATAAACGTTATAAGTTTATTAACACATAAACCGACTTCCATTGAAACTTCAAAGCTTCTTAAAAACGTAATAAGCTTGTTAAGTCGTATAATGATTTTATTTCTAACTTAAAAGCTTCGTATGAATTTACTAAATCGTAAAACAACTTCGTGTATAACTTAGAAAGCTTATGCTAAACATATTATGTCTATTAATTTGCAAAACAACTTCATTTCTAGCTTAAAAGCTTCTTAAAGACGTAAAACAATCGCTAGTTCGTAAAACAATTCCATTTCAGCTTAAAGGCTTCTTGATAACATAATACATTTACTAATTCGAGGAACAACTTCGATTTTAACTAAAAGCTTATTATAAACGTAATGAGCTTGGAAAATCATAAATCGAAACCCATTTGAAACTTAGACACTTAGTTAGCAATAAATGCAAGATAGATTTGTTTGAAAATTCCATTTTAACTCAAGATGGGTGTGAGGATAAATTAAAGGCTTAAAATGTTCCTAAACTTACTACCATTCAAGACATCAACACTTGGCTCATTTACGAGGCAAACATCTTTTCATAAATGTTCTATGTAATTGCTTCTTGAAACGTAACAGTTTTACCAGCTCTTGACTTGAAACTTCATAAAGACTCAAAAATCTATCTTGAGGCCAACTTATGAAGTAGTAGGTTTTTCAAACGCAATAGCCTTAGACTAGGTAACCCAAGTCTGTTCGAATGAAATAGTTAGTATTTGCAAACTTCTTAAAACTAAGCTTGAATATACACCAAAACAATATAGACCTCTTTTACTTTTAAACCACCCTCTTGTATCCCAAATGATCTTCATTGCTAACTGGTTGGATATGACAATCGAAAGCAACTTTAAAGAGTTATATGCAGTTCTAAATCATGAAAGCCACAATTTCAAAACATCTGCCAACCTTTCAAGAATACATTGGTTCTGACCTGGCATAACAAAAGCTTAATTCATTTGGTTGTCCACACATACAATTGAATTCATACAACAACTTCGAATTAGCAGCTCAAGCAGAAATCACCTAAATTGATTCGAATCGATGCTAAACATATATAACCCACTTCGAATTAACACCTCAAGCATAATTCACCTAAATTGATTCGAATCGAAGCTAAACATATATAACCCACTTCGAATTATCACCTCAAGCATAACTCACCTAAATTTATTCGAATCGAAGCTCAACATATATAACCCACTTCGAATTAACACCTCAAGCATAATTCATAATCATTATGCATAAATACTTATAACTACCAATCCAAGAAACTGATTCATATAATTATTATTCAAAATCCTTAAATTAGGAGGGATTAAAGGTTTACCCACCTCGAATTCAAGCTATATGCGTCCAATTTGGCTAATATTGAAGCTAAATTCGAACTCCACACAGCTAGAAAATCCGCTCCCTTCGCGTGAGGCTCGAACACCATCCAACCCAAAACCCTAAGTCAAGTTTTCTGAGAAATTAAACACAATTAGGAAGAATCTAGGTCAAGAATGCAATTTAGAGATGAAGGAGGAGTTTGAAATCACCTTGCATGCATCGAGGTTGCCAGGCGTTGGTTCTGCTCCCGTCGAAATAAGCCCAATCGTGGCTGATTTTCGGCCAGTGGCACCGCGGTGTGACGGCCGGTGGCTAGGGTGGGTCGACTGGGGCTCAAGGTCGGTAGCTGGCTTCGGCGTGCATGGTGGAGAAGCGAAGAAGAGGAGGAGGAGCAGGGGAGACGGGAAGAAGAAGAAGAAAGAAAGAGGAGAGAGAATGCCGGGCTGTGGGTGTCGTGGGCAGGGTGAGGAAGAAGAAGTCTTATGCACTAAATGACCAATTTGCCCCTCCCTACTCTCTTTCGTTTATTTGACCTAAGGTAGTTTATATTTAACACCGCTAGTCTAATTCGTAAACCGAATTCTAAACCCAAATTGATAATATAATCCTTTATCAACTATTCGTTCCCAAATCTATCTAGGTTCGATTTAATAACATCGAACTACTTTTAAGGTTGACGTCCAATCGTATTAGGGTTGCTAATCGATTTAGTACTCGTTAATAATCATTACTAATGCTTATTAAAAATCATCGAAAGATTTTCAAGAATAATAATAATATTAATAGTAATAAGAAAAGCAATGACAATAATATCCTTTTTTTAATAAAATTAGCTCTCACATAGGTACTTAGAAAATAATTTTAGCTCATATCGCTAATAAAATGCGGTTTCCAAAGAGCAAAAAGGCATTACGAAGAACTTAACGGAATATAAAGTACGTGGGTATTATAGGGCACCTATCAACAGTGTTTCTATGCTCATTTTACAACATAGGAATGCATGTACTGTGTTTTTGTTGACATTTTCGAATTGTTTTCACGTTTTAAATTTTAAGTGATGAAGTATCACATGTTTCTCCATTTGGCAAGCCCTTTTGGAAGTCATCAGATGCTCACAACGGATTTAGCATAGCATGAAAGTCGGGATCGACCTCAGGGTCAAGTTGGGTATGTATTCAATATACTTATGCAGTGTGGAGTGCGAGTTAGCATATGGTACGATTAAGTCGATCGTATCAAAGTTGAACTAGGCCTTTGGTGTTGGAGTGTTTCAGTTTAATAGATATCGTCATTTGAACATGAGTTACAAGATTAAATGGTTTCAGTGAGCTTTGTCCTTATCAGGACGGCGGTAGCACCTTCCTTCATTAAGTCTTTTGTTGCAGTCATCTATGAGCAAATTAATTAGCAATTTGCGGGCGTTATAGATTTGGTATTCGAGCTGTGGTTTTAGGGGCCACTCTGACCTATCAAGTGTTTATGAGTTAGCTACCAAGGTGTGTATGAGTTATGTTGGACCAGTTGAATGAGCTATTGACTATAAGTTCATATTTATTGGCATATATGGAGGAACCATTTCAAATTGGTTGACAAAATCATTTGGTAATATAATGAGATTCGAGCATTAGCAGAATGGAGTATAGAACCATTTAGGTGACCTACTAATGAGGCATGCTGTCATTTATCTGGGAGTTGTATTGTATGTTTCCTTTCTCTCATTTGTTTAAATTTTTGCAATTGTGCACTCCGGATGTGCGATCCGTTAAGTTATGAACTCTGACATGTGGCCGTTGAGCTATTGAAGTGTTTCTCTCCGTTTCAGGTATCCAGTATAAGGCTTTAAGCCCGTGTTTATCCAGTTTTTAGGCAGAACTCTGTCCCTTTAGGTCCAGAATTTGGGAGTTTCAATGAGGTGTATTAACATAAATGATATTGAGTATAGTGATGTTTAAAACTTATTACGGGAATGCCATTTCCAACTTGGTATATCTTTGGGATGAATCAGTATAAGATGAAATTACCCTAGGGAATCCTGTGGCGGTAGTTCAGTAGCTTACGGTGTGCTACTTGGTGCTATATGGGTAGTAAGAGTAAGATTAAGCTGTCATTCTTGACATTAGGACGTCACATCAGGAATGCACCCATTACATTCTGTCATTGAGTTTTCTCTGCCCTAGTTACCTTGAATTGTTCAGGGGCATAATTTTTTTTCCACTCACACTCTCTTGATTTTTAATAGAGTGCTTATGAAAAATCTCATATCTGGTCCGTGGGGAGTCCTTTAAACACATATGAGCAACCCTTCTTATAGGCCATTCAAACCCTGATAATAATAATCGTTTAATTCTCTGTTTCCATAATGGATCCTATAATGACCGCCGGTGTGCGTTACTGTGTGATTTGCAGTTCTTCCAAAGCATGTTTGACCCATTCTCGTTGCAGTTCAGTCGTCACTATGTTTATATTTTTACTATCACCTACTTTAACTTGTTACTTCTACTTGGGCACTATTCATTTATTGGTCGTACAGCCTTTGGCTGCTGCAGACCTTGTAATTGAGCGTCCTATAAGCAATTAAATGGATCCATATTGTTCGTGTTTCTATAGCACCGTAACGTTATGTTAGCATGCTATTCTATGGGCGTGACTGCGTGTTGTTGCTCAATTTATTTTTGAAATCCTTCCTTTACTAGTACATCCTATCATATTAATGACAAACAACGATTTATGCTATTTCCATCTGCCAGCAGTTTCAAAGTTTACATATTTACACAAGACTTCTATTTACTGCAAAATGTGTTATTGATGGATGTCATATGTTCAGTCATAAGACTGACAACTTCATCCTTACCTGTTGTCCTTTCAACCACCAGATCAGTAAAAATTTCCTTCTGGTAGTGTCAACCCTTATCTTCGTCATTTTTTCACATATGGATATCGTATGACTTTTCAAAAGCGCTTTGGTAATCTGTTACATTTCTTCACATTCAGTACTTAACACTCCCTCTCAACCTCATAACATCGTTCATTTACTTTACTAACACGACCGTCATGAATAAATTGCATGACTTGTATATGCAGGTCATTTATATGCCTTACCTCATTCATTATGAATCTTCAAGCATTCATTCACTCAGCTTACACGCCGGTCCGTTGTAACTAATTAAGAGATATCAATGCAGGGGGTTCACACGTAGATAATAATGAGCAATTGAGTTTCATATTACTTTCATTTTCACTGTTATTGCGAACTAAATTGAATTGCAAAGGCGGGTACTCATCGACATTGTTTCTATGCTCATTTTACAATACAGGAATGCATGTACTGAGTTTTTGCTCTTATTTTCGACTTGCTTTCATTTTTTCCACTTAAGGTGATGAAGTATCACATGTTTCTCCATTTGGCAAGCCTTCTTGGAAGTCATCAGATGCTCACTGTGGATTCAGCATAGCATGAATGTTGGGATCGACCCTAAAGTAAAGTGGGGTCTATATTCAATACACTTGTGTGGTGAGGAGTGCGAATTAGCACACGGTATGATTAAGTCGATTGTATTGAAGGTTAACTAGGACTTTGGTCTTGGAGTGTTTCAGTTTAATAGATATTGTGATTTGAACATGAGTTGTAAGATTAAATGGTTTCAGTGAGTCTTGTATTAATCGGGACGACGGTAGAGCCATCCATCACTAAGTCTTCTGTTGTAGTTATCCATGAATCAAGTAGCTAGTAATTTGGGGGCATTGCGGATTTTGTACAGGAGTCGAGGTTTTCATGGCCACTGTGAGCTATCAAGTGTTTATGAATTAGCTACCAAATTGTGTATGGGTTATGTTAGACCATTTAAATGAGCTATTGACTATAAGTTCATATTTATAAAAATATATGGAGGAACCATTTCCATTTGGGTGACACAATCACTTGGTAATATAATGAGATTCGAGCGTTAGCAGAATGGAGTGTAGAACCATTTGTTGACGTGCTAATGATGCATGCTCTCATTTATCGAGGAGTTGTATTGTATGAACGCGAACGTGTGGCCGTTGAGCTATTGAAGTGTTTCTCTCCCTTTTAGGTATCCATTGTAAGGCTTGAAGCCTGTGTTTTAGCAAGTTTTTAGGTGGAATTCTGTCCGTTTCACTCCAAAATTTAAGAGCTTCATTGAGGTGTATTAACATACATGATATAGTGATGTTTAAAAATTGTTGCGGGAATGCCATTTGCAAGTCGGTATATCTTTTGGTTGAATCAATATAAGATGAAATTCCTCTAGCAAATCAAGTGGCGGTAGTTTAGTAGCTTATGGTGTGCTACTTGACACTATATTGGTGGTACGAGTAAGATTAAGCTATCATTCTTGACATTAGGACCTCACATCAGCAATGCTCCCATTACTTCCTGTCATTGGCTTATTTCTGCATTAGTTACCTTGAGTTTTTTATGGGTATCATTTTTTTTCCACTCACACTCTCTTGATTTTTAATGCAGTGTTTATGAAAAATCTCATATGTCGTCTGTAGGGAGTCCTTTAAACACATATCAACATCCCTTTCTATAGGCCATTCAAACCCTGACAATCATAATCGTTTAATTCTCTGTTTCCATAATGGAGCCTATAATGATCCCCACTATACGTTATTATGTGAGTTGCAGTTCTTCCTAAGTATATCGGACCTATTCTACTTGCAGTTCAGTCATCAGTATCGTCATATTTTTACTGTTACCCACTTTAACTGTTTACTTTTATTTGGGCACTGTTCATTTATTGGTTGTACAACCTTTGGTTGCTACAGACCCAGTCATTGAGCGACCTTTCGGCTATTAAATGGATCCATATTGTTCGTGTTTTTATAGCACCCTAACGCCATGTTGGCATACTATTCTATGGCTGTGATTGCATGTCATTACTCAAATTATTTTGGAAATACTTTCTTTACGAGTACATCCTATCTTACTAATGATAAACAACGATCTGTGCTATTTCCATAGGTTAGAATTTTCGAAGTTTATATGCTTGCAAAAGACTTCCATTTAATGAAAAATGTGTTATTGATGGCTGTCATCATGTTCAGTCATAGGACTGACTCCTTCATCTTCTGTTCATTTATTGGTTGTACAACCTTTGGTTGCTGCAGACCCAGTCATTGAGCGACCTTTCGGCTATTAAATGGATCCATATTGTTCGTGTTTTTATAGCACCCTAACGTCATGTTGGCACACTATTTTATGGTCGTGACTGCATCTCATTACTCAAATTATTTTGGAAATACTTTCTTTACTAGTACATCCTATCTTACTGATGATAAACAACGATCTATGCTATTTCCATATGTTAGAATTTTTGAAGTGTATATGTTTGCAAAAGACTTCCATTTATTGAAAAATGTGTTATTGATGGATGTCATCATGTTTAGTCATAGAACTGACTCCTTCATCTTAACGTATTGTCCTTTCAAACACCAGATGAATAAAACTTTCTTTCTGGTGGGGTCGACCTTTATCTTTGTCATTTTACTCACATACGGATTCCGTATGACTTTTCAAAAGCCGCTTTGGTAATCTGCTAGATTTCTTCACATTCAGTACTTAATACTCCGTCTCAACTTCATAACACCGTTCATTTACTTTACTAACATGACCATCAGGAATAAACTGCATGTCTTGTATATGTAGGTCATTTATACGCCTTACCTCTTTCCTTATGAATCTTCAACCCTTCATTCACTCACCTTATATACTGGTCCTTTATAACAAATAAATAAATATCATTGCAAGGGGTTCACATCCGGACAATAATGTGCAATTCAGTTTTATATTACTTTCATTTCCATTGTTGTTACGAAATAAATTGATTTGCAAAGGCGAGCACCTATCAACAGTGTTTCTATGCTCATTTTACAACAAAGGAATGCATGCACTGAGTTTTTGTTGACATTTTCGAATTGTTTTCATGTTTTAAATTTTAGGTGATGAAGTATTACATGTTTCTCCATTTTGCAAGCCCTTTTGGAACTCATCAGAAGCTCACTATGGATTCAGCATAGCATGAAAGTGGGGATCGACCTCAGGGTCAAGTTGGGTATGTATTGAATATACTTTTGTAGTGTGGAGTGCAAGTTAGCACAAGGTATGATTAAGTCGATCGTATCAAAGTTGAACTAGGCCTTTGGCGTTGGACTGTTTCAGTTTAATAGATATCGTCATTTGAACATGAGTTACAAGATTAAATGGTTTCAGTGAGCTTTGTCCTTATCAGGACGGCGGTAGCACCTTCCGTCGTTAAGTCTTTTGTTGCAGTCATCTATGAGCCAATTAATTAGCAATTTACGGGCGTTACAGATTTGGTATTCGAGTCGTGGTTTTAGGGGCCACTCTGACCTATCAAGTGTTTATGAGTTAGCTACCAACATGTGTATGAGTTATGTTGGACCAGTTGAATGAGCTATTGACTATAAGTTCATATCTATTGGCATATAGGGTGGAACCATTTCCAATTGGTTGACAAAATCATTTGGTAACATAATGAGATTCGAGCATTAGCAGAATGGAGTATAGAACCATTTAGGTGACCTGCTAATGAGGCATGCTGTCATTTATCTGGGAGTTGTATTGTATGTTTCATTTCTCTCACTTGTTTAAATTTTTGCAATTGTACACTTCGGATGTGCGATCCGTTAAGTTATGAACTCTGACATGTGGCCGTTGAGCTATTAAAGTGTTTCTCTCCGTTTCAGGTACCCACTATAAGGTTTTAAGCCCGTGTTTATCCAGTTTTTAGGCAGAACTCTGTCCCTTTAGGTCCAGAATTTGGGAGTTTCAATAGGGTGCATTAAAATAAATGATATTGAGTATAGTGATGTTTAAAACTTATTGCGGGAATGCCATTTGTAACTTGGTATATCTTTGTGTTGAATCAGTATAAGACGAAATAACCCTAGGGAATCCTGTGGCGGTAGTTCTATAGCTTACGGTGTGCTACTTGGTACTATATGGGTGGTACGAGTAAGATTGTGCTGTCATTCTTGACATTAGGACGTTACATCAGCAATGCTCCCATTGCATTCTGTCATTGACTTTTTTCTGCCCTAGTTACCTTGAATTGTTCAGGGGCATAATTTTTTTTCCACTCACACTTTCTTGATTTTTAATGGGGTGTTTATGAAAAATTTCATATCTGGTCCGTGGGGAGTCCTTTAAACATATATGAGCAACCCTTCTTATAGGCCATTCAAACCATGATAATAATAATCATTTAATTCTCTGTTTCCATAATGGAGCCCATAATGACAGCTGATGTGCGTTACTCTGTGATTTGCAGTTCTTCCAAAGCATATTTGACCCATTCTAGTTGTAGGTCAGTCGTCACTATGTTTATATTTTTACTGTCACCTACTTTAACTTGTTACTTCTACTTGGGTACTATTTATTTATTGGTCGTACAGCCTTTGGTTGCTGCAGACCATGTAATTGAGCGCCCTATAAGCAATTAAATGGATCCATATTGTTCGTGTTTCTATAGCACAGTAACGTTATGTTAGCATGCTATTCTATGGTCGTGACTGCATGTTGTTGCTCAATTTATTTTTGAAATCCTTTCTTTACTAGTACATCCTATCATATTAATGACAAACAACGATTTATGCTATTTCCATCTGCCAGCAGTTTCAAAGTTTATATATTTACACAAGACTTCCGGTTACTACAAAATGTGTTATTGATGCATGTTATCATGTTCAGTCGTAAGACTGACAACTTCATCTTGACGTGTTGTCCTTTCAAGCATCAGATCAATAAAAATTTCCTTCTGGTAGTGTCAACCCTTATGTTCGTCATTTTCTCACATATGGATACCGTATGACTTTTCAAAAGCCGCTTTGGTAATCTGTTACATTTCTTAACCTTCAGTACTTAACACTCCCTCTCAACCTCATAACATCGTTCATTTACTTTACTAACACGACCGTCATGAATAAATTGCATGACTTGTATGTGCAGGTCATTTATATGCCTTACCTCATTCCTTATGAACCTTCAAGCCTTCAGTCACTCAACTTATATGCCGGTCTGTTATAACTAATAAAGAGATATCAATGCAAGGGGTTCCCATGCAGATAATAATTAGCAATTGAGTTTCATATTACTTTGATTTTCACTGTTATTGTGAACTAAATTGAATTGCAAAGGCGGGTAGTCATCAACATTGTTTCTACGCTCATTTTAAAATACAGGAATGCATGTATAGTGTTTTTTCTTATATTTTCGACTTGCTTTCATTTTTTTCACTTAAGGTGATGAAGTATCACATGTTTCTCCATTTGGCAAGCCTTCTTGGAAGTCATCAGATGCTCACTGTGGATTCAGCAGAGCATGAACGTTGGGATCGACCCGATGGTAAATTAGGGTCTATATTCAATACACTTGTGTGGTGAGGAGTGCGAATTCGCACATGGTATGATTAAGTCGATTGCATTGAAGGTTAACTAGGACATTGGTTTTGGAGTGTTTCAGTTTAATAGAAATTGTGATTTGAACATGAGTTGCTAGATTAAATGGTTTCAGTGAGCCTTGTATTAATCAGGACGGCGGTAGCGCCATCCATCATTAAGTCTTCTGTTGCAGTTATCCATGAATAAAGTAACTAGCAATTTGGGGGCATTGCAGATTTTCTATCAGAGTCGAGGTTTTAAGGGCCACTGTGAGCTATCAAGTGTTTATGAATTAGCTACCAAGCTGTGTATGGGTTATATTAGACCAGTTAAATACGCCATTGACTATAAGTTCATTTATTGGTTGTACAACCTTTGGTTGCTGCAGACCAAGTCATTGAGCGACCTTTCGGCTATTAAATGGATCTATATTGTTCGTGTTTTTATAGCGACCTAACGTCATGTTGGTGCACTTTTCTATGGCCGTGACTGCATGTCATTACTGAAATTATTTTGGAAATACTTTCTTTACTAGTACATCCTATATTACTAATGATAAACAATGATTTGTGCTATTTCCATATGTCAAAATTTTCGAAGTTTATATGTTTGCAAAGGACTTCCATTTACTGAAAAATGTGTTATTGATGGATGTCATCATGTTCAGTCATAGGACTGATTCCTTCATCTTCACATATTGTCCTTTCAAACAACAGATGAATAAAACTTTCCTTCTGGTGGGGTCGACCCTTATCTTTGTCATTTTACTCACATACGGATACCATATGACTTTTCAAAAGCCGCTTTGGTAATCTGCTAGATTTTTTCACATTCAGTAATTAATGCTCCCTCTCAACTTCATAACACCGTTCATTTACTTTACTAACATGACCATCAAGAATAAACTGCATGTCTAGTATATGCAGGTCATTTATATGCCATTCCTCTTTCATTATGAATCTTCAACCCATCATTCACTCAGCTTATAGACTGGTCCTTTATAACCAATAAATAAATATCATTGCAAGTGGTTCACATCCAGGTAATAATGAGCAATTTAGTTTTATATTACTTTCATTTTCATTGTTGTTACAAAATAAATTGAATTGCAAAGCCGACACCCGTCAACATTGTTTCTATGCTCATTTTACAACACAAGAATGCATGTACTGAGTTTTTGTTGACATTTTCGAATTGTTTTGATGTTTTAAATTTTAGGTGATGAAGTATCACATGTTTCTCCATTCGGCAAGCCCTTTTGAATGTCATCAGATGCTCACAATGGGTTCAGCATGGCATGAAAGTCGGGATCGACCTCAGGGTCAAGTTGGGTTTGTATTCAATATACTTGTGTAGTGTGGAGTGCGAGTTAGCACATGGTATGATTAAGTCGATCGTATCAAAGTTGAACTAGGCCTTTGGTGTTGGAGTGTTTCAGTTTAATAGATATCGTCATTTGAACATGAGTTACAAGATTAAATGGTTTCAGTGAGCTTTGTCCTTATCAGGACGGCGGTAGTACCTTCCATCATTAAGTGTTTTGCCGTAGTCATCTATGAGCTCATTAAGTAGAAATTTGGGGGCATTACAGATTTGGTATTTGAGCCGAGGTTTTAGGGGCCACTCCGACCTATCAAGTGTTTATGAGTTAGCTACCAAGGTGTGTATGAGTTATGTTGGACCAGTTAAATGAGCTATTGACTATAAGTTCATATGTATTGGCATATATGGAGGAACCATTTCCAATTGGTTGATGCAATCATTTGGTAATACAATGAGATTCGAGCATTAGAAGAATGGAGTATAGAACCATTTAGGTGACCTGCTAATGAGGCATGCTCTCATTTATCTGCGAGTTGTATTGTATGTTTCATTTCTCTCATTTGTTTAAATTTTTGCAATTGTGCACTCCAGATGTGCGATCCGTTAAGTTATGAACTCTGACGTGTGGCCGTTGAGCTATTGAAGTGTTTCTCTCCGTTTCAGGTATCCACTATAAGGATTTAAGCCGGTGTTTATCCTGTTTTTGGGCAGAACTCTGTCCCTTTAGGTCCAGAATTTGGGAGTTTCAGTAAGGTGCATTAAAATAAATGATATTGAGTATAGTGATGTTTGAAACTTATTGCGGGAATGCCATTTGTAACTTGGTATATCTTTGGGTTGAATCAGTATAAGATGAAATTACCGTAGGGAATCATGCGGCTGTAGTTCGGTAGCTTACGGTGTGCTACTTGGTAATATATGGGTGGTACGAGTAAGATTAAGCTGTCATTCTTGACATTAGGACGTTACATCAGCAATGCTCCTATTACTTTCTGTCATTGACTTTTTTCTGCCCTAGTTACCTTGAATTGTTCAGGGGCATAATTTTTTTCCACTCACATTCTCTTGATTTTTAATGGAGTGTTTATGAAAAATCTCATATCTGGTCCGTGGGGAGTCCTTTAAACACATATGAGCAACCCTTCTTGTAGGCCATTCAAACCATGATAATAATAATCATTTAATTCTCTATTTCCATAATGGAGCCCATAATGACAGTCGGTGTGCGTTACTGTGTGATTTGCAGTTCTTCCAAAGCATATTTGACCCATTCTAGTTGCAGTTCAGTCGTCACTATGTTTATATTTTTACTGTCACCTACTTTAACTTGTTACTTCTACTTGGGCACTATTTATTTATTGGTCGTACAGCCTTGGGTTGCTGCAGACCATGTAATTGAGCGCCCTATAAGCAATTAAATGGATCCATATTGTTCGTGTTTCTATATCACCGTAACGTTATGTTAGCATGCTATCCTATGGCCGTGACTGCATGTTGTTGCTCAATTTATTTTTGAAATCCTTTCTTTACTAGTACATCCTATCATATTAATGACAAACAATGATTTATGCTATTTCCATCTGCCGACAGTTTCAAAGTTTATATATTTACACAAGACTTCCATTTATTGCAAAATGTGTTATTGATGGATGTCATCATGTTTAGTCATAAGACTGACAGCTTCATCGTGACGTGTTGTCCTTTTAAGCACCAGATCGATAAAAATTTCCTTCTGGTAGTGTCAACCCTTATGTTCGTCATTTTCTCACATATGGATACCGTATGACTTTTCAAAAGCCGCTTTGGTAATCTGTTACATATCTTCACCTTCAGTACTTAACACTCCCTCTCAACCTTATAACATCTTTCACGTACTTTACTAACACGATCGTCATGAATAAATTGCATGACTTGTATATGCAGGTCATTTATATGCCTTACCTCATTCATTATGAATCTTCAAGCCTTCAATCACTCAGCTTACATGCCGGTCTGTTATAACTAATAAAGAGATATCAATGCAAGGGGTTCACATGCAGATAATAATGAGCAATTGAGTTTCATATTACTTTGATTTTCACTGTTATTGTGAACTAAATTGAATTGCAAAGGCGGGTACTCATCAACATTGTTTCTATGCTCATTTTACAATACAGGAATGCATGTACAGTGTTTTTGCTCATATTTTTGACTTGCTTTCATTTTTTCCGTTTAAGGTGATGAAGTATCACATGTTTCTCCATTTGGCAAGCCTTCTTGGAAGTCATCAGATGCTCACTGTGGATTCAGCATAGCATGAATGTTGGGATCGACCCCAAGGTAAAGTAGGGTCTATATTCAATACACTTATGTGGTGAGGAGTGCGAATTAGCACATGGTATGATTAAGTCGATTGCATTGAAGGTGAACTAGGACTTTGCTTTTGGAGTGCTTCAGTTTAATAGATGTTGTGATTTGAACATGAGTTGCAAGATTAAATGGTTTCAGTGAGCCTTGTATTAATCAGGACGGTGGTAGCGCCATCCATCATTAAGTCCTCTGTTGCAGTTATCCATGAATAAAGTAACTAGCAATTTGGGGGCATTGCAGATTTTGTATCAAAGTCAAGGTTTTAAGGGCCACTGTGAGCTATCAAGTGTTTATGAATTAGCTAGCAAGCTATGTATGGGGTATCTTAGACCAGTTAAATAAGGCATTGACTATAAGTTCATATTTATGGGAATACATGGAGGAACCATTTTTATTTGGGTGACACAATCATTTGGTAATATAATGACATTCGAGCATTAGCAGAATTGAGTGTAGAACCATTTGTTGACATGCTAATGGCGCAAGCTCTCATTTATCCAGGAGTTGTATTGTATGAACGCGAACGTGTGGCCGTTGAGCTATTGAAGTGTTTCTCTCCATTTCAGGCGTCCATTGTAAGGCTTTTATCCTGTGTTTTAGCCAGTTTTAAGGTGGAACTCTGTCCGTTTCGCTCTAGAATTTAAGAGCTTCATTGAGGTGTATTAACATACATGATATAGTGATGTTTAAAACTTATTGCGGGAATGCCATTTACAAGTTGGTATATCTTACAACATGAAATTCTTCTAGCAAATCCAGTGGCGGTAGTTAAGTAGCTCATGGTGTGCTACTTGGCACTATATGGGTGGTACGAGTAAGATTATGCTGTCATTCTTGACATTAGGACCTCACATCAGCAATGCTCCCATTACTTCCTGTCATTGGCTTATTTCTGCATTAGTTACCTTGAGTTGTTCAGGGGTATCATTTTTTTTCCACTCACACTCTCTTGATTTTTAATGAAGTGTTTATGAAAAATCTCATATGTTGTCTGTAGGGAGTCCTTTAAACACATATCAGCATCCCTTTTTATAGGCCATTCAGACCCCTGCAATCATAATCATTTAATTCTCTATTTCCATAATGGAGCCTATAATGATCCCCACTGTGCGTTACTGTGTGAGTTGTAGTTCTTCCTAAGCATATGTGACCCATTCTATTTGCAGTTCAGTCATCAGTATCTTCATATTTTTACAGTCACCCACTTTAACTCCTTACTTCTATTTGGGGACTGTTCATTTATTGGTTGTACAACCTTTGGTTGCTGCAGACCAAGTCATTGAGCGACCTTTCGGCTATTAAATGGATCTCTATTGTTCTTGTTTTTAAAGCAACCTAACGTCATGTTGGTGCACTATTCTATGGCCGTGACTGCATGTCATTACTCAAATTATTTTGGAAATACTTTCTTTACTAGTACATCCTATCTTCCTAATGATAAACAATGATTTGTGCTATTTTCATATGTCAAAATTTTCGAAGTTTATATGTTTGCAAAAGACTTCCATTTACTGAAAAATGTGTTACTGATGGATGTCATCATGTTCAGTCATAGGACTGATTAGTTCATCTTAACGTATTGTCCTTTCAAACAACAGATGAATAAAACTTTCCTTCTGGTGGGGTCGACCCTTATCTTTGTCATTTTACTCACATACGGATACCATATGACTTTTCAAAAGCCGCTTTGGTAATCTGCTAGATTTTTTCACATTCAGTAACTAATGCTCCCTCTCAACTTCATAACACCGTTCATTTACTTTACTAACATGACCATCAAGAATAAACTGCATGTCTAGTATATGCAAGTCATTTATATGCCTTTCCTCTTTCATTATGAATCTTCAACCCGTCATTCACTTAGCTTATAGACTGATCCTTTATAACCAATAAATAAATATCATTGCAAGTGGTTCACATCCAGGCAATAATGAGCAATTTAGTTTTATATTACTTTCATTTTCATTGTTGTTACAAAATAAATTGAATTGCAAAGCCGACACCCATCAATATTGTTTCTATGCTCATTTTACAACACAAGAATGCATGTACTGAGTTTTTGTTGACATTTTCGAATTGTTTTTATGTTTTAAATTTTAGGTGATGAAGTATCACATGTTTCTCCATTCGGCAAGCCCTTTTGAAAGTCATTAGATGCTCACAATGGGTTCAGCATGGCATGAAAGTCGGGATCGACCTCAGGGTCAAGTTGGGTCTGTATTCAATATACTTGTGTAGTGTGGAGTGCGAGTTAGCACATGGTATGATTAAGTCGATCGTATCAAACTTGAAGTAGGCCTTTGGTGTTGGAGTGTTTCAGTTTAATAGATATCGTCATTTGAACATGAGTTACAAGATTAAAAGGTTTTAGTGAGTTTTGTCCTTATCAGGACGACGGTAGTACCTTCCATCATTAAGTCTTTTGCTGTAGTCATCTATGAGCTTATTAATTAGCAACTTGGGGGCATTACGGATTTGGTATTTGAGCCGAGGTTTTAGGGCCACTTTGACCTATCAAGTGTTTATGAGTTAGCTACCGAGGTGTGTATGAGTTATGTTGGACCAGTTAAATGAGCTATTGACTATAAGTTCATATGTATTGGCATATATGGAGGAACCATTTCCAATTGGTTGATGCAATCATTTGGTAATATAATGAGATTCGAGCATTAGAAGAATGGAGTATAGAACCATTTAGGTGACCTGCTAATGAGGCATGCTCTCATTTATCTGGGAGTTGTATTGTATGTTTCATTTCTCTCATTTGTTTAAATTTTTGCAATTTTGCACTCCGGATGTGCGATTCGTTAAGTTTTGAACTCTGACGTGTGGCCGTTGAGCTGTTGGAGTGTTTCTCTCTGTTTCAGGTATCCACTATAAGGCTTTAAGCCCGTGTTTATCCAGTTTTTAGGCAGAACTCTATCCCTTTAGGTCCAGTATTTGGGAGTTTCAATAAGGTGCATTAAAATAAATGATATTGAGTATAGTGTTGTTTAAAACTTATTACGGGAATGCCATTTGTAACTTGGTATATCTTTGGGTTGAATCAGTATAAAATGAAATTACCCTAGCGAATCCTGTGGCGGTAGTTCAGTAGCTTACAGTGTGCTACTTGGTACTTTATGCGTGGTACGAGTAAGATTAAGCTGTCATTCTTGACATTAGGACGTCACATCAGCAATGCTCCCATTAATTTCCGTCGTTGACTTATTTCTGCCATAGTTACCTTGAATTGTTCAGGGGCATAATTTTTTTACCACTCACACTCTCTTGATTTTTAATGGAGTGTTTATGAAAAATTTCATATCTGGTCCGTGGGGAGTCCTTTAAACACATATGAGCAACCCTTTTTATAGGCCATTCAAACCCTAATAATAATAATCGTTTAATTCTCTGTTTCCTTAATGGAGCCCATAATGACTGCCGGTGTGCATTACTGTGTGATTTGCAGTTCTTCCAAAGGATATTTGACCCATTTTAGTTGCAGTTTAGTCATCACTATGTTTATATTTTTACTGTCACCTGCTTTAACTTGTTACATCTACTTGGGCACTATTCATTTTTTGGTCGTACAACCTTTGGTTGCAGCAGACATTGTAATTGAGCGCCCTATAAGCAATTACATGGATCCATATTGTTCGTGTTTCTATAGCACTGTAACGTTATGTTAGCATGCTATTCTATGGCCGTGGCTGCATGTTGTTGCTCGATTTATTTTTGAAATGCTTTCTTTACTAGTGCATCCTATCATATTGATGACAAACAACGATTTTTGCTATTTCCATATGCCAGCAGTTTCAAAGTTTATATATTTACAAAAGACTTCCATCTGTTGCAAAACGTGTTATTGATGGATGCCATCATGTTCAGTCATAAGACTGACAACTTCATCTTGACGTGTTGTCCTTTCAAACACCAGATTAATAAAAATTTCCTTCTGGTAGTGTCGACTCTTATCTTCGTTATTTTTTCACATACGGATTCTGTATGACTTTTCTAAAGCTGTTTCGGTATTTTGTTCCATTTCTTCACCTTTAGTACCTAACACTCCGTCTCAACCTCAAAACATCATTCATTTACTTTACTAACATGGCCGTCATGAATAAACTGCATGTCTTATATGTGCAGGTCATTTATATGCCTTACCTCATTCATTACGAATCTTCAAGCCTTCATTCACTCAGCTTACGTGTCGGTCCGTTATAACTAATAAAGAGATATCAATGCAAGGGGTTCACATGCAGATAATAACGAGCAATTGAGTTTCATGTTACTTTCATTTTCACTATTATTGCGAACTAAATTGAATTGCAAACACGGGTACCCATCAATGTTGTATCTATGTTCATTTTACAATACAGGAATGCATGTGCTGAGTTTTTGCTCACAATTTCAACTTGTTTTCGTTTTTTCCATTTAACGTGATGAAGTATCACGTGTTTCTCCATTTGGCAAGCCTTTTTAGAAGTCATCAGATGCTTACAGTGGATTCAGCATAACATGAATGTTGAGATCGACCTCAAGGTAGAGTTGGGTCTATATTCAATATACTTGTGTGGTGAGGAGTGCGAATTAGCACATGGTATGATTAAGTCGATTGTATTCAGGGTTCACTAGGACTTTGGTCTTGGAGTGTTTCAGTTTAATAGGTATTGTGATTTGAACATGAGTTGCAAGATTAAATGGTTTCAGTGAGCCTTGTATTAATCAGGACGACGGTAGCGCCATCCATCATTAAGTCTTCTATTGTAGGTATCTATGAATCAAATAACTAGCAATTTGGGGGTGTTACAGATTTTGTATCAGAGTCAAGGTTTTAAGGGCCACTATGAGCTATCAAGTGTTTATGAATTAGCTACCAAGCTATGTATGAGTTATGTTGGACCAGTTAAATGAGCTATTGACTATAAGTTCGTATTTATGGGCATATATGGGGGAACCATTTCCATTTGGGTGACACAATCAATTGGTAGTATAATCAGATTCAAGCTTCAGTAGAATGGAGTGTAGAACCATTGGTTGACCTGCTAATGACGCATGCTCTCATTTATCTATTAGTTGTATTGTATGAACTCCAACGTGTGGCCCTTGAGCTATTGAATTGTTTCTCTCCATTTCAGGTATCCATTGTAAGGCTTTAAACCTGTGTTTTAGCCAATTTTTAGGTGGAACTCTGTCCGTTTTGCTCCTGAATTTGAGAGCTTCATTGAGGTGTATTAACATACATGATATTGAGTATAGTGATGTTTAAAACTTATTACGGGAATGCCATTTGCAACTCGGTATATCTTTAGGTTGAATCAGTATAAGATGGAATTCCTCTTGTAAATCCAGCGGCGGTAGTTCAGTAGCTTACGGTGTGCTACTTGGCACTATATGGCAGGTACGAGTAAGATTAAGCTATCATTGTTCACCTTAAGACCTCACATCAGCAATGCTCCCATTACTTCCTGTCATTGACTTATTTCTACATTAGTTACCTTGAGTTGTTCAGCGGTATCATTTTTTTTCCACTCACACTCTTGTTTTTTAATTGAGTGTTTATGAAAAATCTCATATGTGGTATGTGGGGAGTCCTTTAAACACATATCAGCAACCCTTTTTATAGGCCATTCAAACCCTGACAATCATAATCATTTAATTCTCTGTTTCCATAATGGAGCCTATACTTATCCCCGGTATGTGTTACTATGCGAGTTGCAGATCTTCCTAAGCATATTTGACCCATTCTACTTGCAGTTCAGTCATCACGATCTTCATTTTTTTACTGTCACCCACTTTAAATCCTTACTTCTGTTTGGGCATTGTTCATTTATTATTTGTACAACCTTTGGTTGCTGCAGACTTAGTCATTGAGCGTTCTTTCAGCTATTAAATGGACCCATGTTGTTCGTGTTTTTATAGAACCCTAACGTCGTGTTGGCATACTATTCTATGGCCGTAACTGCATGTCGTTACTCAAACTATTTTGAAAATAGTTTCTTTACTAGTACATCCTATCTTACTAATGATAAACAACGATTTGTGCTATTTTCATATGTCAGAATTCTCGAAGTGTATATGTTTACACTAGACTTGCATTTACTGAAAAATGTGTTATTGATGGATGTCATCATGTTCAGTCGCAGGACTGACTCCTTCATCTTGGCGTGTTGTTTCTTCAAACACCAGATGAATGAAACTTTCCTTCTAGTGGGGTCGACCCTTATCTTCGTCATTTTACTCACATTTGGATACCGTATGACTTTTCAAATCTCGCTTTGGTAATCTTTTACATTTCACATTCAGTACTTAATACACCCTCTCAACTTTATAACACCGTTCATTTACTTTACTAACATGACCATCGTGATTAAACTGCATGTCTTGTATATGCAGGTCATTTATATGCCTTACCTCTTTCATTATGAATGTTCGACCCTTCCTTCACTCAGCTTACATACTGGCCCTTTAAAACCAATAGAGAAATATCATTGCAAGGGGTCCACATCCAGATAATAATGAGCAATTCAGCTTCATATTACTTTCATTTTCATTATTGTTACAAAATAAATTGAATTATAAAGGTGGGCACCTATCAACAGTGTTTCTATTTTGATTTTACAATACAGGAATGCATATGCTGAGTTTTTGCTCACATTTTTGAATTGTTTTCATGTTTTACATTTTAGATGATGAAGTATCACATGTTTCCCCATTTGGCAAGCCATTTTGGAAGTCATCAGATGCTCACAAAGGATTCAGCATAGCATGAAAGTTGGGATCGACCTGAGGGTCAAGTTGGGTGTATATTCAATATGCTTGTGTAGTGTGGAGTGCGAGTTAACACAAGGTATGATTAAGTCGATCGTATCAAAGCTGAACTAGGCCTTTGGTCTTGGAGTGTTTCAGTTTAATAGATATCGTCATTTGAACATGAGTTACAAGATTAAACGGTTTTAGTGAGCTTTGTCCTTATAAGGACGGCGGTAGTACCTTCCATCATTAAGTCTTTTGCTGTAGTCATCTATGAGCTAAGTAATTAGCAATTTGGCGGCGTTACAGATTTGGTATTCGAGTCGAGGTTTTAGGGGCCACTCTGACCTATCAAGTGTTTATGAGTTAGCTACCAAGGTGTGTATGAGTTATGTTGGACTAGTTAAATGAGCTATTGACTATAAGTTCATATGTATTGGCATATATGGAGGAACCATTTCCAATTGGTTGATGCAATCATTTGGTAATATAATAAGATTCGAGCATTAGCGGAATAGAGTATAGAACCATTTAAGTGACCTGCTAATGAGGCATGCTCTAATTTATCTGGGAGTTGTATTGTATGTTTGATATCTCTCATTCGTTTAAATTTTATCAATTCTGCACTCCAGATGTGTGACCTATTGAGTTATGAACTCCGACGTGTGGCCGTTGAGCTATTAAAGTGTTTCTCTCCATTTTAGGTATCCATTGTAAGGCTTTAAGCCAGTGTTTTAGCCAGTTTTTAGGTGGAACTCTGTCCGTTTCGGTCCAAAATTTGAGAGTTTCATTGAGGTGTATTAACATAAATGATATTGAGTATAGTGATGTTTAAAACTTATTGCGGGAATGTCATTTGCAACTTGGTATATCTTTGGGTTGAATCAGTATAAGATGAAGTTACTATAGGGGATCCTGTGGCGGTAGTTCAGTAGCTTACGGTGTGTTACTTGGTACTATATGGGTGGTACGAGTACGATTAAGATGTCATTCTTGACATTATGACCTCACATCAGCAATGCTCCCATTACTTGCTGTCATTGACTTATTTCTGCTCTAGTTACCTTGAATTGTTCAGGGGCATCATTTTTTTTTTCCACTCACACTCTCTTGATTTTTGGTTGAGTGTTTATAAAAAATGTCATATCTGGTCTGTGGGGAGTCTTTTAAACTCATATGAGCAAGCCTTCTTATAGGCCATTCAAACCCTGATTATCATAATTGTTTGATTCTCTGTTTCCATAATGAAGCCTATAACGATCCCCGGTGTGCATTACTTTGTGATTTGCAGTTCTTCCGAAGCATATTTCACCCATTGTAGTTGCAGTTCACTCATCACTATGTTCATGTTTTCACTGTCACATACTTTAACTTTTTACTTCTATTTGGGCACTGTTCATTTATTGGTCGTACAGCCTTTGGTTGCTGTAGACCTTGTCATTGAGCGTCCTATCGGCAATTAAATGGATCCGTATTTTTCGTATTTCTATAGCACTGTAACGTTATGTCAGCATGCCATTCTATGGTCGTGCCTGCATATCTTTACTCAAATTATTTTGGAAATCCTTTATTTACTTGTACATCCGATCATATTAATGACAAACAACGATTTGTGGTATTTCCGTCTACAAGCAGTTTTAAAGTTTATATATATACACAAGACTTCCATTTACTACAAAATGTGTTTTTGATGGATGTCATCCTGTTCAGTTATATGACTGACAACTTCATCTTGACGTGTTGTCCTTTCAAACACCAAATGAATAAACATTTCCTTCTAGTATTGTCGACCCTTATCTTCGTCATTTTCTAACATATGGATACCGTATGACTTTTCAAAAGCCGCTTCAGTAATCTGTTACATTTCTTCACCTTCAGTACTTAACACTCCCTCTCAACCTCATAACATCGTTCATTTACTTTACTAACATGACCGTCATGAATAAACTGCATGTGTTGTATATGCAGGTCATTTATATGCCTTACCATTCATTATGGATCTTCGATCCTTCATTCACTCAGCTTACATGCCGCTCCATTATGACCAATAAAGAGATATAAATGCAAGGGGTTCACATGCAGACAATAATGAGTAATATAGTTTCATGTTACTTTCATTTTCACTGTTATTGCGAATTAACTTGAGTTGTAAAGGCGGGTACCCATCAACATTGTTTCCATGCTCATTTTACAATACAGGAATGCATGTACTGAGTTTTTGATCACATTTTCGACTTGTTTTCATTTTTTCCATTGAAGGAGATGAAGTATCACATGTTTCTCCCTTTGGCAAGCCTTTTTGGAAGTCATCAGATGCTCACAGTGGATTCAGCATAACATGAATGTTGAGACCGACCTCAAGGTAAAGTTGGGTGTATATTCAATATACTTGTGTGGTGAGGAGTGCGAATTAGCACATGGTATGATTAAGTCGATTGTATTCAGGGTTAACTAGGACTTTGGTCTTGGAATGTTTCAGTTTAATAGATATTGTGATTTGAACATAAGTTGCAAGATTAAATGGTTTCAGTGAGCCTTGCATTAATCAAGACGGCAGTAGCGCCATCCATCATTAAGTCTTCTGTTGCAGTTGTCCATGAATCAAGTAACTAGCAATTTAGGGGCGTTATAGATTTTGTTTCAAAGACGAGGTTTTAAGGGCCACTGTGAGCTATCAAGTGTTTATGAATTAGCTACCAAGCTATGTATGAGTTATGTTGGACCAGTTAAATGAGCTATTGGGTATAAGTTCATATTTATGGGCATATATGGAGGAACCATTTCCATTTGGGTGACACAATCAATTGGTAGTATAATCAGATTCGAGCTTCAGTAGAATGGAGTGTAGAACCATTTGGTGACCTGCTAATGACGCATGCTCTCATTTATCTACGAGTTGTATTATATGAACTCCAACGTGTGGCCGTTTAGCTATTGAAGTGTTTCTCTCCATTTCAGGTATCCATTGTAAGGCTTTAAGCCTGTGTTTTAGTCAGTTTATAGGTGGAACTCTCTCCGTTTCGCTCCAGAATTTGAGAGTTTCATCGAGGTGTATTAACATACGTGATATTGAGTATATTGATGTTTAAAAATTATTGCGGGAATGCCATTTGCAACTTGGTATATCTTTGGGTTGAATCAGTATAAGATGACATTCCTCTAGCAAATCCAGTCGCGGTAGTTCAGTAGCTTATGGTGTGCGGCTAGGCACTATATGGGTGGTACAAGTAAGATTAAGATGTCATTCTTGACATTAGGACCTCACATCAACAATGCCCTGATTACTTCCTATCATTGACTTATTTCTGTATTAGTTACCTTGAATTGTTCAACGGTGACATTTTGTTTTCCCCTCACACTCTCTTGATGTTTAATGGAGTGTTTATGAAAAATCTTATATGTGGTCTGTGGGGAGTCCTTTAAACACATATCAGCAACCCTTTTATAGGCCAGTCAATCCCTAACAATCATAATCGTTTAATTCTTTGTTTCCATAATGGAGCATATAATGATCCCCGGTGTGCGTTACTGTGTGAGTTGCAGTTCTTCATAAGCATATTTGACACATTCTACTTGCAGTTCAGTCATCAGTGTCTTCATATTTTTATTGTCACCGACTTTAACTCCTTACTTACATTTGGGCACTGTTCATTTATTGGTTGTACAACCTTTGGTTGCTGTATACCCAGTCATTGAGCGGCCTTTCAGCTATTAAATGGATCCATATTGTTCATGTTTTTATATCACCCTAACATCATGTTGGCATACTATTCTATGGTTGTGACTGTATGTCATTAGTCAAATTATTTTGGAAATACTATTTTTACTCGTACACCCTATCTTACTAATGATAAACAACGATTTGTGCTATTTCCATGTGTTAGAAGTTTCAAAGTTTATATGTTTACACAAGACTTCCATTTACTAAAAAATGTGTTATTGATGGATGTCATCATGTTCAGTCATACGAATGACTCCTTCATCTTGACATATTGTCCTTTCAAACACCAGATGAATAAAAATTTTCTTCTGGTAGGGTCGACCCTTATTTTCATCATTTCACTCACATACGGATACCGTATGACTTTTCAAAAGCCGTTTTGATAATCTATTACATTTCTTCGCCTTCAGTACTTAATACTCCCTCTCAACTTCGTAACACCGTTCATTTACTTTATTAACATGACCATCATGAATAAACTGCATGTCATGTATGTGCAGGTCATTTATATGCCTTACCTCTTTCATTATGAATCTTACCCTTAATTCACTCAGCTTACATACTGGTCCTTTATAAGCATTAAAGAAATATCATTGCAAGGGGTTCACATATAGATAATAATGAGAAATTCAGTTTCATATTACTTTCATTTTCACTGTTGTTACAAAATAGATTGAATTGCAAACGCGGGCACCAATCAACAGTGTTTTTGTGCTAACTTTACACTACAGCAATGCATGTATAGTGTTTTTCCTCACATTTTTGAATTGTTTTCATGTTTTGCATTTTAGGTGATAAAGTATCACATGTTTCTCCATTTGGCAAGCCCTTTTGGAAGCCATGAGATGCTCTCAATGGATTCAGCATAACATGAATGTTGGAATCGACCTGAGGGTTAAGTTGGTTGTATATTCAATATACTTGTGTAGTGTGGAGTGCGAGTTAGCACATGCTATGATTAACTCGATCATATCAAAGTTTAACTAGGCCTTCAGTCTTGGAGTGTTTCAGTTTAATAGATATCGTGCTTTGAACATGAGTTGCAAGATTAAATGATTTCAGTGAGCTTTGTCCTCATCAGGACAGCGTTAACACATTCCGTCATTAAGTCTTTGGTTGCAGTTATCTATGAATCAATTAATTAGCAATTTGGGAGCGTTACAAATTTGGTATTAGAGTCGAGGTTTTAGGGGGCACTCTTAGCAATCAAGTGTTTATGAGTTAGCTACCAAGATGTGTATGAGTTATGTTCGACAAGTTAAATAGGTTATTGACTGTAAGTTCATATGTATGGGCATATATCGAGGAACTATTTCCATTTGGGTGACGCAATCACTTGGTAATATAATGAGATTCGAGCGCTAGCAGAATGGAGTATGGAGCCATTTGAGGGACCCGCTAATGAGGCATGCTCTAATTTATATGGGAGTTGTATTGTATGTTTGATTTCTATCATTCGTTTAAATTTTTGCAATTGTGCACTCCGGATGTGTGACCCGTTGAGTTATGAACTCCGACGTGTGGTCGTTGAGCTATTAAAGTGTTTCTCTCAATTTCAGGCATCCATTGTAAGGCTTTAAGCCTGTGTTTTAGCCAGTTTTTAGGAGAAGCTCTGTCCGTTTCGGTCAAGAATTTGAGAGTTTGATTGAGGTGTATTAACATAAATGATATTGAGTATAGTGATGTTTAAAACTTATTCCGGGAATGCCATTTGCAACTTGGTATATCTTTGGGTTGAATCAGTATAAGATGAAATTACTCTTGGGAATCCTGTGGCGGTAGTTCAATAGCTTATGGTGTGCTACTTGGTATTGTATGGTTGGTACGAGTAAGATTGAGCTGTCATTCTTGACATTAGGGCCTCTCATCAGTAATGCTCCCATTACTTCCTATCATTGACTTATTTCTGCCCTAGTTACCTTTAATTGTTCTAGGGCATCAATTTTTTTTCCACTCACACTGTCTTGATTTTTAATGGAGTGTTTATGAAAAATCTCATATGTGGTCTGTGGGGAGTCCTTTAAACACATATCAGTAACCCTTCATATAGGCCATTCAAACACTGACAATCATAATCGCTTAATTCTCTGTTTCCATAATGGAGCCTGTAATGATCCCTGGTGTGCGTAACTGTGCATTTTGCAGTTCTTTCTAAGCATATTTGACCCATTCTACTTGCAGTTTAGTCACCACTACCTTCATATTTTTACTGTCACCCACTTTAACTCCTTACTCCTATTTGGGAACAGTTCATTTATTAGTTGTACAGCGTGTGGTTGCTGCAGACCCAGTCATTCAGCGACCTTCAGCTGTTAAATGGATCCATATTGTTCGTGTTTTTATAGCACCATAACGTCATGTTCGCATGCTATTCTATGGCCATGACTGCATGTCGTTAATCAAATTATTTTGGAAATCCTTTCTTTACTAGTACATCCTATCTTATTAATGCAAACAACAATTTGTGCTATTTCCATTAGGGAGCAATTTCGAAGTTTTTATATTTGCACAAGACTTCCATTTACTGAAAAATGTGTCATTGATGGATGTCATCATGTTCAGTCATAGGAGTGACAACTTCATCTTGACCTACTGTCCTTCCAAACACTAGATGAATAAGATTTTCCATCTAGTAGTGTCAACCCTTATCTTCGTCATTTTACTCACATACGGATGTCGTATGACTTTTCAAAAGCAGCTTTGGTAATCTATTACATTTCATCACCTTCAGTACTTAATACTGCCTCTCAACTTCATAACATCGTTCATTTACTTTACTAACATGACCATCATGAATAAACTGCATGTCTTCTATATGCAGATCATATACCTCTTTCATTATGAATCTTAGACCCTTCATTCACTCAACTTACATGTCGGTCCTTTATAACCAATAAAGAAATAACAGTGCAAGGGGTTCACATCCAGATAATAATGAGAAATTCCGTTTCATATTACTTTCATTTTCGTTGTTATTGCGAACTAAATTGAATTGCAAAGGCGAGTACCCATCAACAGTGTTTCTATGCTCATTTTACAATACAGGAATGCATGTACTGAGTTTTTGCTCACGTTTTCAAATTGTTGTCATGATTTCCAATTTAGATGATGAAGTATCAGATGTTCCACCATTTGGCAAGTCCTTTTGGAAGTCATTAGATACTTATAGTGGATTCAGCATATCATGAATGTTGGGATCGACCTCAGGGTTAAGTTACATCTATATTCAATATACTTGTGTAGTGCGGAGTGCGAGTTAGCACATGGTATGATTAAGTCGATTGTATTGAAGTTGAACTAGAACTTTGGTCTTGGAGTGTTTCAGTTGAATAGATATTGTGATTTCAACATGAGTTCCAAGATTAAATGGTTTCAGTGAGCCTTGTCCTTATCAGGACGGTGGTAACGCCTTCCATCATTAAGTCCTTTGTTGTTGTTATCTATGAATCATGTAATGAGCAATTTGCGGGCGTTACAGTTTTGGTATCAGAGGTGAGGTTTTAAGGACCATTGTCAGGTATCAAGTTTTTATGAGTTAGCTACCAAGATGTTGGATGATTCAAATGAGCTATTGACTATAAGTTGACATGTATGGGCATATATGGAGGAACCATTTCCATATGGGTGACGCAATCGTTTGGGAATATAATGAGATTTGAGTCTTAGCAGAGTGGAGTGTCGAACCATTTGGTTGATCTGCTAATGAGGCACACTTTAATTTATCTGGGAGTTGTATTGTATGTTCAATTTCGCTCATTTGTTTAAATTTTTGCGATTCTGCACTCCTGGTGTGTGACCCGTTGAGTAACAAACTCCAGCATCTGGCCGTTGAGCTATTGAAGTGTTCCTTTGCAATTGAGGTGTCCATTGTGAGCCTTTAACCCTGTGTTTTAGCTAGTTTTTAGGCAGAACTTTGTCCGTTTCGCTCCAGAATTTGAGAGTTTGAGGTGTATTAACGTACATGATATTGAGTATAGTGTTGTTTAAATCTTATTGCAGGAATGCCATTTGTAAGTTGGTACATCTTTAGGTCGAATTAGTATAAGCTGGAATTACTGTAGGGAATCATCTGACGGTAGTTCAATGGCTTGCGGTGTGCTACTTGGAACTATATAGGTGGTGCGAGTAAGATTAAGCTGTCATTCTTTACATTAGGACCTTACATCAGCAATGCTCTTATTACTTCCTATCATTGACATAGTTCTACCATAATTACCTTGAATAGTTCAGAGGCATCATTTCTTTGCCACTTACACTCTCTTGATTTGTAATGGAGTGTTTATGAAAAATCTCATATGTGGTATATGGGGAGTCCTTTAAACACATATGAGCAACCTTTCTTATAGGCCATTCAAACCCTGACAATCATAATAGTTTAATTCCCTATTCCATAATGGAAGCTATAATGACCCCCAGTGTGAGTTACTATCAGAGTTACAGTTCTTCCTAAACATATTTGAACCGTTCTACTTGCAAGTCAGTCATCACTACGTTCATTATTTTACTGTCACCTACTTTAACACCTTACTTCTATATGGGCACTATTCATTTAATGGTTGTACAACCTTTGGTTGCTTCAGACCCACTCATTGTGCGCCCTTTCAGCAACTTAATAGATCCATATTGTTCGTGCTTCCATAGCACTGTAATGTCATGTTGACATCCAATTCTATTGCCGTGATTACATGTCGTTACTTAAATTATTTTGAAAATACTTTCTTTACAAGTACATCCTATCTTGTTAATGACAAACACTGATTTGTGCTATTTCCATCTGCTAGCTGTTTCGAAGCTTATATGATTGTACAAGACTTCCATTTACCGTAAAATGTGTTCTTGATGGACGTCATCATGTTCAGTCATACAACTGACTCCTTCATCTTGACGTATTGTCCTTTCAAAAAACAGATGAATAAAATTCTCCTTTTAGTAGTGTCGACCCTTATCTTCGTTATTTTACTCACATACAGATATCATATGACTTTTCAAAAGCCGCTTTGGTAATCTGTTACATTTCTTCACCTTCAGTACTTGATGCTCCCTCTTAACTTCATAACATTGTTCATTTACTTTACTAACATGACCATCATGAATAAACTGCATGTCTTGAATATGCAGGTGATTTATATGCCCTACCTCTCTCATTATGAATCTCCAAGCCTTCATTCACTCAGCTTACATGATGGTCCTTTACAACCAATAAGGAAATATCGTTGCAAGGGGTTCACGTCCAAATAATAATGAGCAATTTAGTTTCATGTTACTTTCATTTTCATTATTGTTGGGAACTAAATTTGATTGTAAAGGCGGGAACCCATCAACAGTGTTTCTATGCTCATTTTACAGTACATGAATGCATTTACAGAGTTTTTGCTCACATTTTCAAATTGTTTTCATGTTTTCCATTCTAGGTGATGAAGTATCACATGCTTCTCCATTGGGCAAGCGTTGTTATAAGTCATCATATGCTCATAGTGGATTCAGCATAGCATGAATGTTGGGATCAACCTCAGGGTCAAGTTGCGTCTATATTCAATATACTTCTGTAGTGTGGAGTGCGAGTTAGAACATGGTATGGTTAAGTCGATTGTAATGAAGTCGAACTAGGACTTTGGTCTTGGAGTGTTTCAGTTTAATAGATTTTGTGATTTGAAGATGAGTTACAAGATTAAATTGTTTCAGTGAGCCTTGTCCTTATCAAGACGTTGGCAGCGCCTTCCATCATTAAGTCTTTTGTTGTAGTTATCCATGAATCAAGTGATTAGCTATTTGGGGGTGTTACAGATTTGGTATCAGAGCCGAGGTTTTAAGGGCCATTGTGAGCTATCAAGTGTTTATGAGTTAGGTACCAGGGTGTGTATGAGTTATTTCAGACCAATTAAATAAGCTATTGACTACAAGTTCATATGTATGGGCATATATAGAGGAACCATTTCCATTTAGGTGACGCAATCATTTGGTAATATAATGAGACTCGCGCATTGGTCGAATGGAGTATGGAACCATTTGGGTGACCTACTAATGAGGCATGCTCTCATTTATCTGAGAGTTGTATTGTATGTTTCATTTCTCTCATTTGTTTAAATTTTTGCAATTGTGCACTCTAGGTGGGTGACCCATTGAGTTATGAACTTTGGTGTGTGACCATTGAGCTATTGAAATGTTTCTCTCCATTTTAGGTATCCATTGTATGGCTTTAAGCTTGTGTCTAGGCCAATTTTTGGGCGAAACTCCATCTGTTTCGCTCCAGAATTTGAGACTTTCATTGAGGTGTATTAGCCGACATGATATTAAGTATAGTGATGTTTATAACTTATTGCAGGATTGCCATTTGCAACTTGGTATATCTTTGGGTTGAATCAGTGTAAGATGGAATTACCGTAGGGAATCCTTTGATTGTAGTTTAGTAGCTTGCGGTGTGCTACTTGGCACTATATGGGTGGTACGAGTAAGATTAAGCTGTTATTTCGGACATTAGGGCCTTACACCAACAAATGCTCCCATTACTTCCTGTCATTGACTTATTTATGCCCCAGTTACCTTGAATTGCTCAGAGGCATCATTTCTTTGCAACTCACACTCTCTTGATTTGTAATGGAGTGTTTATGAAAAATCTTAGATGTGGTATGTGGGGAGTCCTTTAAACACGTATGAGCAACCTTTCTTATAGGACATTCAAACCCTGACAATCATAATCGTTTAATTCTCTATTTCCATAATGGTGCCTGTGATGACCCCCAGTGTGCGTTACTGTCTAATTTGTAGTTCTTCTAAGCATATTTGACCCATTCTACTTGCAGTTTAGTTATCACTATGTTCGTATTTTTACTGTCACCTACTTTAACACCTTACTTCTATTTGGGCACTATTTATTTATTGCTTGTACAACGTTTGGTTGCTTTAGACTCGGTCGTTGAGCGTTCTTTCAGCAATTAACTGGATCAATATTGTTCGTGTTTCTATAGAATTGTAAAGTCATGTTGGCATACTATTCTATGGCTAGGACAGCATGTCGTTACTCAAATTGTTTTGGAAATCCTTTCTTTTCTAGTACATCCTATCTTATTAATGACAAACAACGATTTGTGCTATCTCCATCTGCCAGCAGTTTTGAAGTTTGTACGTTTACACAAGACTTCCATTTACTGCAAAATTTGTTATTGATGGGTGTCATGATGTTCAGTCATAGGATGGCCTCCTTCATCTTGACATATTGTTATTTCAAACACCAGATAAATAAAATTTTCCTTCTGGTAGTGTCGAATCTTCTTCGTTTTACTCACATACGGATACCGTATGACTTTTCAAAAGCCGCTATTGTAATATGCTACATTTCTTCACCATTTCTACTCAATACTCTCTTTCAACTTCATAACATCGTTTATTTACTTTACTAACATGCAAGTCATTCATATGCCTTACCTCTTTCATTATGAATCTTCGAGCCTTCATTCACTGAGCTTAGATGTCGGTCCTTTATAACCAATAAAGAAATATCATTGGAAGGGGTTCATATCCAGATAATATTGAGCAATTCTGTTTCATATTACTTTCATTTTCATTGTTATTCCCAACTAAATTGAATTTCAAATGCGAGTACCCATCAATAGTGTTTCTATGCTCATTTTACAGTATAGGAATGCATGTACTGAGTTTTTTCTCACATTTTCGAATTGTTTTCATGTTTTCCATTTTAGGTGATGAAGTATCACCTACTTCTCCATTTAGCAAGCCCTTTTGGAAGTCATCAGATGCACACTGTGGATTCAGCATAGAATGAATGTTGTGATTGGCCTCAGGGTCAAGTTGGGTCTATATTCAACATACTTAAGTAGTTTGGAGTGCGAGTTAGCACATGGTATAACTAAGTCAATTGTAATGAAGTAGAACTATGACTTTTCTCTTGGAGTGTCTCAGTTTAATAGATATTGGGATTTGAACATGAATTGCAAGATTAAATGGTTTCAGTGAGCCTTGTCCTTATCATAATGGTGGTGGCACCTTCCATCATTAACTGTTTTGCCACAGTCATCTATGAATTAAGTAATTAGAAATTTGGGGGCGTTATAGATTTGGTATCAGAGCTGAGGTTTTAAGGGCCACTATGAGCTATCAAGTGTTCATGAGTTAGCTACCAAGGTGTGTATGAGTTATGTTGGACCATTTAAATGAGTTATTGACCATAAGTTCAGATGTATGGGCCTATATGGAGGAGCCATTTCCATTTAGGTGATGCAATCATTTGGTAATATAATGAGATTCAAGCATTCGCAGAAAGGAGTGTGGAACCATTTGGGTGACCTGCTATTGAGGCATGCTCTTATTTATCTGAGAGTTGTATTACATGTTTCGTTTCTGGTATCCATTGTAAGGCTTTAGGCTTTTATTTTAGCCAGTTTTTAAGCGGAACTCTGTTTGTTTTGCTCAAGAATTTGAGAGTTTCATTGAGGTGTATTAGCATACATGATATTGGGTGTAGTGATGTTTAAAACTTAATGCGAGAAGGCCATTTGCAACTTGGTATATCTTTGGGTTGAATTAATACAAGATGGAATTACTGTGGGAATCCTGTGACTGTAGTTTAGTAGATTGCGGTGTGCTACTTGGCACTATATGGGTTATACGAGTAAGATTAAGCTGTCACTCTTGACATTAGGACCTTACATCAGCAAATGCTCCCATTACTTCCTGTCATTGACCTATATATGCCCTAGTTAGCTTGAATTGTTTAGAGGCATCAATTCTTTGCCACTCACACTCTCTTGATTTGTAATGGAGTGTTTATGAAAATGCTCATATGTGGTATGTGGGGAGTCCTTTGAACATATATGAGCAACCTTTCTTATAGGCCATTCAAACCCTGACAATCGTAATCGCTTAATTCTCTATTTCCATAATGGAGCCTATAATGACCCTGGTGTGCGTTACTGTCTAATTTGCAGTTCTTCCTAAACATATTTAACCCATTCTACTTACAGTTCAGTCATCACTATGTTCTCATTTTTATTGTCACCTACTTTAACACCTTACTTCTATGTCGCCAATATTCATTTATTTGTTGTACAGTCTTTGGTTGCTTCAGACCCTGTCATTGAGCCCCCTTTCAGCAATTAAATGGATCCATATTGTTCGTGTTTCGATAGCACCATAACGTCATGTTGACATCCTATTCTATTGCCAGGACTGCATATCGTTACTCAAATTATTTTGGAAATCCTTTCTTTACTACTACATCCTATCTTATTAATGACGAACAATGATTTGTCCTATTTCCATCTGCCAGCAGTTTCGAAGTTCATATGTTTACACAAGACTTCCATTTACTACAAAATGTGTTATTCATGAATGTCATCATGTTCATTCATAGGAGTGACTCCTTCATCTTGATATATTGTCCTTTTAAACACCAAATGAATAAAATTTTCCTTCTAGTACTGTCGACCTTTATCTTTGTTATTTTACTCACATACGGATACTGTATGACTTTTCAAAAGCCGCTTTGGAAATCTATTACATTTCTTCACCTCCAATGCTTAATACTCCCTCTCAACTTCATAATATCGCTCATTTACTTTACTAACATGATCATCATGAACAAACTACATGTCTCGAATATGTAGGTAATTTATATGCCCTACCTCTTTCGTTATGAATCTGCAAGGCTTCATTCACTAAGCTTACATGACCGTCCTCTATAACCAATAAAGAAATATCATTGCAAAGTGTTCACATCCAGATAATAATGAGCAATTCAGTTTCATATTACTTTCATTTTCATTGTTGCTGCGAACTAAATTGAATTACAAAAGACGGGTACACATCAACAGTGTTTCTATGCTCATTTTACAACACAGGAATGCATGTACTAAGTTTTTGCTCACATTTTCGAATTGTTTTCATTTTTCCATTATGGGTGATGAAGTATCACATGTTTCTCCATTTGGCAAGCCCTTTTAGAAGTCATCAGATACTCACAGTGGATTCAGCATAGCATGAATGTTGGGATCGACCTCATGGTCAAGTTGGGTTTATATTCAATATATTTGAGTAGTGTGGAGTGCGAGTTAGAACATGGTATGATTAAGTCGATTGTATTGAAGTGGAACTAGGACTCTGGTCTCAAAGTGTTTCAGTTTAATAGATGTTGTGATTTGAACATGAGTTGCAAGATTAAATGGTTTCACCGAGCCTTGTCCTTATGAAGACGGTGGTAGAACCTTCCATCATTAAGTCTTTTGTTGCAGTTATCTATGAATTAAGTAATTAACAATTTGGCGGCGTTACAGTTTTGGTATCAGAGCTGAGGTTTTAAAGGACGGTGTGAGCTGTCAAGTGTTTATGAGTTAGCTACCAAGGTCTGTATGAGTTACGTTGGACCAGTTAAATGAGCTATTGACTACAAGTTCGTATGTATGGGCATATGTGGAGGAAGCATTTCTATTTGGGCGACGCAATCATGTCGAAATATAATGAGATTCGAGCATTAGGAAAATGGAGTGTGAAACCGTTGGGGTGACCTGCTAATGAGGAATGCTCTCATTTATCTCAGAGTTGTATTTTATGTTTCATTTCTCTCATTTGTTTAAATTTTTACAATTGTGCACTCCGGGTGTGTGACCCGTTGAGTTATGAATTTTGGCGTGTTGTCGTTGAACTATTGAAGTGTTTCTCTCCATTTCATGTACCCATTGTAAGACTTTAAGAGTGTTTAAGCTATGCAAAATTTGTTATTGATGGATGTCATCATGTTCAGTCATAGGACTGACTCCTTCATTGTGATGTATCGTTATTTCAAACACCGGATGAATAAAATTTTCCTTCTGGTAATGTCGACCCTTATCTTCGCCATTTTACTCAGATACGGATACCGTATGACTTTTCAAAAGCTACTATGGTAATCTGTTACATTTCTTTACCTTTAGTATTTAATCTCAACTTCATAACACCATTCATTTACTTTACTAACATCGCCATCATGAACAAACTACGTGGCTTGCATATGCAGGTCATTTATGTGTCTTACCTCGTTCATTGTGAATCTTCGAGCCTTTAATCACTCAACTTCAGTGCCGGTCCTTTATAACCAATAAAGAAATATCATTGCAAGGGGTTCACATCCAGATAATAATGTGCAATTCAGTTTCATATTACTTTTATTTTCACTGTTATTGAGAACTCAATTAAATTGCAAAGGCGAGTACCCATCAACAGTGTTTCTATGCTTATTTTACAATACGGGAATGTATGTAATGAGTTTTTGCTCATAGTTTCAAATTATTTTTATGTTTTTCATTTTAGGTGATGAAGAATCACATGTTTCTCCATTTGGCAAGCCCTTTTGGATGTCACCAAATGCTCAAAGTGGATTCAGTAGAGCGTGAATGTTGGGATCCACCTCAGGGTCAAGTTGGGTCTATATTCAATATACTTGAGTAGTTTGGAGTGCGAGTTAGCACATGGCATGATTAAGTCGATTGTAATGAAGTTGAACTAGGACTTTGGTCTTGGGGTGTGTCAGTTTAATAGATATTGTGATTTGAACATGAATTACAAGATTTAATGGTTTCAGTGAGCCTTGTCCTTATCAGGACGGTGGTAGAGCTTTCCATCATTAAGTCTTTTGCTATAGTTATCCATGAATCTTACAATTAGTACTGTGGGGGCGTTACAAATTTGGTATCAGAGATGAGGTTTTAAGTGCCACTGTGAGCTATCAAGTCTTTACGAGTTAGCTACCAAGGTGTGTATGAGTTATGTTGGACCATTTAAATGAGCTATTGACTATAAGTTCATATGTATGGGCATATATGGAGGAACAATTTCCATTTAGGCGATGCAATCATTTGGTAATAAAATGAGATTCGAGCATTAGCAGAAAGAAGTGTGGAACCATTTGGTTGACTTGCTATTGACGCATCCTCTCATTTATCGGAGAGTTGTATTGTATGTTTTATTTCTCTCGTTTGTTTAAATTTTAGAAATTGTGCACTTCGGGTGTTTGGCCCGTTTAGTTGTGAACTCCGGCGTGTGTCCTTTGAGATATTGAAGTGTTTCTATCCATTTCAGGTATCCATTTCAAGGCTTTAAGCCTATGTTTTATGCAGTTTTTAAAAGCTACTTTGGTAATCTGTTACATTTCTTCACCTTCAGTAGTTAACACTTCTTCTCAACTTCATAACATCATTCATTTACTTTACTAAAATGACCATCATGAATAAACTGCATGTCTTGAATATGCAGTTAATTTATATACGTTACTTCTTTCATTGTGAATCTTCGAGCCTTCATTCACTCAGCTTACATGACGGTCATTTTCAACCAGTAAAGAAATATCATTGCAAGGGGTTCACATCCAGATGATAATGAGGAATTTAATTTCATATGGCTTTCATTTTCATTGTTGTTACGAACTAAATTGAATTGCAAAGGCGGGTACCCATCAATAGTGTTTCTATACTGATTTTACATTACAAGAATGCATGTATTAAGCTTTTGCTCACATTTTCAAATTGTTTTCATGTTTTCCAATTTAGGTGATGAAGTATAACATGTGTTTACATTTGGCCAGCCCTTTTGGATGTCAACAGATGCTCACAGTGGATTCTGCATAGCATGAATGTTGGGAAAGACTTCAGTGTCAAGTTGGGTCTATATTCAATATACTTGAGTAGTGCGGAGTGCGAGTTAGCACATGGTATGATTAAATCGATTGTGTTGAAGTTGAACTAGGACTTTGGTCTTGGAGTGTTTCAGTTTAATAGATATTGTGATTTGACATGAGTTGCAAGATTAAATGGTTTCAGCGAGCCTTATTGTTATTAGGACAGTGGTAGCGCCTTCCATAATTAAGTCTTTTGTTGCAGTCATCCATGAATCAAGTAATTAGCAATTTGGGGGCTTTACAGATTTGGTATCAAAGCTTAGGTTTTAAGGGCCACTGTGAGCTATCAAGTGTTTATGAGTTAGCTACCAAGGTGTGTATGAGTTATGTTGGACCAGTTAAATAAGCTATTGACTGCAAGTTCGTATGTAAGGGCATATATGGAGGAACCAGTTCCGTTTGGGTGACGCAATCCTTTGCTAATATAACGAGATTCGAGCATTAGCAAAATAGAGTGTGGAGCCATTTGGGTGACTTGCTGTAAGACCTGCGTTCTTTACTTTACGTTAAGCTGATTGTCCTGCTTTTTACGTTATGAAATCGTATTTTTATTAGCTATATGAATTAAATTATTATTGTTGTGCTTATGTGAACGATAACTTTATTATAAAGAATTATTATTGTTATTATTGATTTCAAAGTTAATCTACGCTATCTGTGCCTTTAAATTTGATCGATAGTTTAATTTAGTTGTTATTCGATTTATTTAGTCGCTTCCCGAATACGATTAAGTTGTCAACCTTAGAAGTCGTTCGATGTTTAATAAATCGAACCCTTATGTATTTGGGAACGAATAGTCAATCGAAGGTCGTACTAATGATTGGGTTTAGAATAGGAGGTTACGAGATTGGATAAGCGATTTTAGTTAAATGGGCTGGCGACCAAGAAACAAAAAAAAGAAAAGAAAACGGAGCATAAGGGGCCGAAGCCCCTTACTTTTCTCAGCAAAAACAAAACCCCGACCCCCCCTCTCTCTCCTCGTTCTTCTTCTTCATCTTCCTGAGCCTAGCTCCGCTATCTCTCCACCACTCCTCTGCTTCACTTCCTCCTCTCCACACACGCGTATCCAGGCCAGAGAAACTGGAGCCACCGTCTCCACGTGCCGACGACCCACCTGAAGCGTCGCTGAGCTGAAATTCGGGCACTGCCAATGCTTGTTTGGCATGAATCTGGTCGAACACCCAGCAGATTTGGAGCATGCAAGGTGAGTTTCGAACCTCTTCTCTTCTATAAATTGGATTCTCTCCCTAATTTCATCTCATTTGTGCCTAAATTCCTCATAAATCAAGAGCTAGGCTTTTGGGTTTGGGCTAGGTCGCGTCACGTGCGAAGAGCATACGAGTATCTAGGTGTTGGTGTTCGATTTTTGGCCTCAATTCAAGCTAAATCGCGTGTCTCTAGCATGGAATTGAGGTGGGTGTTCCTTGCCTCCTAAATTAGTATTAATTTTGAAAATATTTTCAGCAGTTTAATGATGCATGTTAGCCTAGGCTTG
Organism: Selenicereus undatus; assembly: GCA_017589665.1. NCBI lineage: Eukaryota > Viridiplantae > Streptophyta > Magnoliopsida > Caryophyllales > Cactaceae > Selenicereus > Selenicereus undatus. The sequence goes on along the minus strand of JACYFF010031959.1, from coordinate 43,729,667 downwards.
CTTCAATTCGTGTATGATGCGTGTTGAATGACCTAAATTAGTTGTTACATGCAAGTTAGTTTAACGTGTTTAGCCTCGATTCAAGTTAATTAGTTGATGCATGAAAAAGAATTAAAAACGAAGTTAGTTTAGCGTGTTTAGCATCGATTCAAGTTAATGAGTGAAAGCGTAAAAAAGAATTAAAATCAAATTTATATTAACGTGCTTAGCTTTGATTCAAGTTAATTAGCTAATATATGAAAAGATATTAAAATCGAAGCCCTTTTAACGTGTTTAGCTTCCATTCGAGTTAATTATCGAATGTATGCAAATGAACTAATTTCGAAGTTAATGAAATGTGGTTAGCATCGAATCGAGTGCATTAACTAATGCATGTTGAAAGAATTAATTTCGAAGTTATATAAATGTGCTTAGCTTCGATTCGAGTTAAACTAGCTAATGCACGTAAGCGAATTAAATTCGATGCTATTGAAATATGTTAGCTTTCATTTGAACCCTTTTTAGTACATTCATGCTTAGGAAATTGACTTCGAAATACATCATATATGTTTAGAATCAAATTATGTTTCATTTACTGAATAAAATGTTGTCGATTATGAATAAAAGTGGCTATATGTACGCTTGTTGTAACGCACCGCTGAATGGTGCTGTTTGCTCAGGTAAGAGCCTAAACCTCACTCCCTTTTATATAAGCTAATATGATAATATGTTGTGATTAATAAATTGATGAATCGAGCTGGTAGTTGGATGGTTTGAGGAAAGAATTATGAGCGTTCGAGGTCTTGTGGTACGGTGCAAGTGAGGAGGGAGACTGAGTTGTGAATTGACCGCAATCGTGTGAATTACGAGGCCATGTGTGGCTCATTGTGATGAAATGATTACGAAGTGCTTAAATGTGATATGTGTATCCCTATCCCCTTTCCCCTGTATGTTTAAGATGTAACATGTGCGTGTAGAGGTGATGTTTTGACAAAGGACTTTTCACTTGTTTTAAATGAATAATAGCCATGTCTAGTAGCGAGCAATGGCCTACTTTAGCTATTCAAACAATGTTTGGGAGGAATCCCTAGAACGTTATAGAAATGGTGTGAGTTACATGATAAACGATTTTACCAGAAGAAACAACAAAATTATTAGTCGTTATGGCCCGTACGCTTTAAAGTGGCCAAGATAATGTGCTTCGGACAGTATGAAATGAACGAGGTTAACCTAGGGAAAGGTCCGGGAACGTTAGAGGCCCTGACGAGGGTTGATGTAATGGTCCGATACGTTATATGTAGCCATCCTGGGAGTAAGAGCTTAAGTGTGAGCGTTCGGTCTCACTATGGGGTTGAGAATAGATCTCACCCAATCAGCACCTATAATGATCTTATGCCAAAAGTATTTTCGTACTAAGGTAAGAAAAGCAATTGGCCTTTGCCATTTTAAACGATTAAAAAGGAAAGGAAGTTCTTTTTACGTGGACCCAAGAAGGCTATATGGAATGATATATGAAAAGCTTATAAGGGTCGTTACACGACCAATACGAAATGAAACTTCCTTTGAAGGCTAAGAAAACATTTTCAACGAAAGAAAGAAAGCTTTCAATGAATGAGTAATGAAATGATCCTCAAGTATGTTTGAATGTGGCCCTTCCCCTTTTCCTACCTTACGCCTATTTGTTTAAGCATGCATGCGTCGGATGAGAAGAGTTTTTATGAGCCTGAAGAGGCTAAATGAAATGTTTTCAAAGAAAGGAAAGAAAGCTTTCTTTGCATGTTCTATGTTTTTCTTATAAATGAAATGTGAATAAGATATGAGATTTGAATGAGGCTTCAAATCTGTGTGTGCCTTATGCATATCATATGAATGAAACACTAAGAAAAGTATGATTATAAAAAGAGATCACCTTATGTGCACATCATGTGAATAGGGTTTCATGCATAGTTCGAATAGAATGCTAAGAAGTTATGTTTATGTAAAAGAAAGTCTCTGTGCTTAGCCTCGTCACTTGTTTAAGTGTTTGACTGCCGATTAGAAAAGAAGTTTGCTCATTTGGAGACCTAGAAATGTGCTTGAGTGCTTAAAGTCAAGTTTATGATTAGTAATGTTTCCATAGGATTTTTATGAATGCCTAATATGATAGTAAAGTATGAATACGTGATACGTGACTAGTAAAGATATTATTGCCTACAACGGTTTTGGTTTTAAGGGGGTTGGGGGACACTCACTGAGCGTGTGGTTGCTCATCCCCCTACTTTTTCCCCTTTTCCCCTAGGTTTTCTTTATGACAGGAAGAAGTTGAGTCAGCTATGTCAAGATGGAGTCTATTCTCGCTTACAAGGTGTCATGTGTGCCTACTTATGTCTTTAATGAAGTCATGTAAAGTATTCTTAGTTTGTAAACGTTTGTAAACAAGTATTCTAGTTCATGTAATGCATATGTTTATGAGTCGCTCTGTATGGCCATATTAGCCAACAATCTAATTAGTTATATGTCTTCTTGGTCAAAGTTAGTTATGTTTTGGGATGTAAACCCTAATACTCCGGTTGTGTGAACCGTGGAGTTGCATCTTTTACTTTTCCCGTATTAATGAACTATTCTGGTTGGTGTACTCCAAGCGAGTGGCTCGTTGAGTTATGAACTCCGGCGTGTAGTCGTTGAGCTTCTTTTAAATGTTTTACGCTTACATTGATTTGCAGGGATTTATTGTAAGGCTTATAGCATGGAAACGGTCAGTTTTTAGGGGCAACTATGTCCGTTTCGTCCCAGAATTTAAGTAAACGTTAAGAAAACGTAATGCTTTCGGCCCTAGGGGTTGGGGTGTTACATTGATGGTATCAGAGCATGGTCCTACAACCATAGGCCGCGACCTGAGTCTTGCATCTCATATAGTTTCCTAGGAATGTGTTCACGATGATGTGATACATGCTTGCCTTGTGTGCAAGTGTGATTTTTATGTAAACGTTAGCGCGTTTCCCTAGTTAGACGCTGCTTGAGTAAGTTGAATGGTTGGAGAAGAGAACCATTTATAGGCCAAATGACTCGTATTGTCGTGGATAAGATAAGTGTTAGCTCAATCGAGGGTTGTTTCATTTTTATGCCTCAGTGATTTTAATTCAATGTTTAAAGAACATATGATTTGAACTTGAATGATTTGAAAGTCTTAAGTCTAAACTCATCATTTCCCCTATAATACGATTTGCTCCTCGGGCTCCATAAGGGAGTGAGCAGACGTACTCGAAGGTTGGTAGAGAGAGAGCTAAAAGCAGTTAACGATCCTTTTATTAAAAACAAAGAGATTCAAAATAGAAAAGCTATTTTTCATCCTTTGAAACTCAAGATGTTAAGACGTTAATGTCGTTTTGATTGTCGAGCCAAGTTTATCTTACTCCGAAGGATTTACTTTCCGTTACTGATGATGAGGTAGTTTAGATTCACTACTACGCACCCTTATGTTTGTCAAATGTTGCTCGTAAATGTGTATGTGCTAAGATGTGTACGTCGATAGAATCTTTCATAATGAGCTAGGAAAGGAATGATTGGAAATTAGTTACTAAGATTGATAGCCCTACTAAATGATACCTTTCGTTTTCGAATTCTGAAATTCCTGAGTATATTAAGGGCTGCTCTTGTATACATGCTTGAAATACTAAATGCTAGTGGTAGGACCCCGCTAAACATTGCGTAAGTGTACCTATTGTTCTCCTTCTTTGCCATTGTTGCCTAATCCATGTATTACTTGCTTTCTATTATATGGATTGTTATTCGTGATGTGTTGACCTTAGGTGTCTATCTTCACCTTTGCTTGCCTTTGTGCAATCCATGCTTGACGTGAGTTTGGTTTGGTAGCTTACTTGTTATCTAGCCGAATGAAGTTTCATAATACATTGCATGACATGACCTCTTACACATTATCTGCATTCCATGAATTCTATGATTGCATGTTATAGTTGAATCACTGCTTACACATATATCTAAAGCATGATGAGATGACCCTAGAAGCCTACACTCACATATTCTCACAATGAATCAAGCATGAAAGCTATTGGATGAGCATAGCCCTTCATTTGTATGAATCTATGACTTAAGAGACGATCAACCCCAAGTAAGAACCTTAGGGGAAGCCTTCCCACCATCAAAGTCATCAACTTGCATTTCTACATTAACACCTTTTCTCCAAGTTGTTCTTATCGGCATGATTATGCTGGTTCGTGTTATCCGTGATTCTTGATCTTCAATGCTTTGATGTTAACCCTACGTGATGTCAATATGATCTTAAATGGTACTTAAAGTTCTTTCATTGCCAATATGGCATAAATGGTATCTCTGCTATCTTAGTGTGATATGGTAACTTTCTAGTAAATGATTTAGCCTTAGATCAACATAAAAGCATAGGAATGTCAATCATACATGCTCTCATTTTGTAAATTGCTTGCCATATGTACCTTAGCCGGTTTCATGTTTCATCCAACTCCTAGGCTTAAGAACTCTGAATTGTTGATACTATGTAATACTATGTGATACAATTATACTTAAATGATGTTATGTGACGCTAATATGCTTAAATGATACTATGTGGTGCTATGTGACGTTTTTGTTATTCTAAATGTGTTGTTGGAGTCTCCATGGTAATCATTGTGGTCCCAAAAAGTGACTTGAATTCATGTTTTAGAATGAAACTGCTAGTGTATGACCTTAAGATGTCATTGCCTCGATTGTCATTCCTTCAGATGCCAACTTATAGATGCATATGCATAGAATTACTGCTTGTCATGCTAACTGAGTCTAGATTATCGAAAATCTTTGTTCATTCTTTAAAACAAGCTCGATATCGTTTTCCATGCCAACTCAATTGCCCCTCTTCGATGTGATTTGCCCTTGGCGCCTAAATAGAGTGAGTAGACGCTTGAAGAGGATTGACGAAGAGGAGACTGGAAACCGTAAGTCATTTTCTTTCGATTTAAAAGTAGTGTTTCCAAAAAGAAACCTTTTGAAAACCTATTGCGTAAATCCTAGTTGTGTGCATGCATTTTATGAAAGACTGAACTTAGGTTTAGAATTCCGAGGATGAAATTCTCTTAAGGGGGGAAGAGTGTAAGACCCGCGTTCTTTACTTTACGTTAAACTGATTGTCCTACTTTTTACGTTATAAAATCGTATTTTTATTAACTATATGAATTAAATTATTATTGTTGTGCTTATGTGAATGATAACTTTATTATGAAGAATTATTATTGTTATTATTTATTTCAAAGTTAATTTGTGCTTTCTGTGCCTTTAAATTTGATCGATAGTTTAATTTAGTCGTTATTCGATTTATTTAGTCGCTTCCCGAATACGATTAAGTTGTCAACCTTAGAAGTTGTGCGATGTTTAATAAATCGAGCTCTTACATATTTGGGAACTAATAGTCAATCGAAGGCCGTACTAATGATTGGGTTTAGAATAGGAGGTTGCGAGATTGGATAAGCGATTTTAGTTGAATGGGCTGGCGACTAAGAAACAAAAAAAGAACAAGAAAAAGGAGCATAAGGGGCTGAAGCCCCTTACTTTTGTCAACAAAAGCAAAACCCCGACCCCCCCTCTCTTTCCTCGTTCTTCTTCTTCGTCTTCCTGAGCCTGGCTCCTCCATCTCTCCACAGCTCATCTGCTTCACTTCCTCCTCTCCACACACGCGTATCCTGGCCAGAGAAACTCAAGCCACCGTCTCCATGTGCCGACGACCCACTTCAAGCGTGGCTGAGTCGAAAACCGGGCGCTGGCAATGCTGGTTTGGCATGAATCTGGTCGAACACCTAGCAGATTTGGAGCATGCAAGGTGAGTTTAGAACCTCCGCTCTTCTATAAATTGGATTCTCGCCCTAATTCCATCTCAATTATGCCTAAATTCCTCATAAATCGGGAGTTAGGGTTTTTGGTTTGGGCTAGGTCGAGTCACGCGTGAAGACCAGACGAGTATTTTGGTGTTGGTGTTCGATTTTTGGCCTCAATTCAAGCTAAATCGCATGTCTCTAGCATGGAATCGAGGTGGGTGTTCCTCGCCTCCTAAATTAGTATTAATTTCGAAAACGTTTTCAGCAATTTAATGATGCATGTTAGCCTAGGCTTGCTTCAATTCGTGTATGATGCGTGTTGAATGACCTAAATTAGCTATTACATGCAAGTTAGTTTAACGTGTTTAGCCTTGATTCAAGTTAATTAGTTGATGCATGAAAAAGAATTAAAAACGAAGTTAGTTTAGCGTGTTTAGCATCGATTCAAGTTAATGAGTGAAAGCGTAAAAAAGAATTAAAATCAAATTTATATTAACGTGCTTAGCTTTGATTCAAGTTAATTAGCTAATATATGAAAAAATATTAAAATCGAAGCCCTTTTAACGTGTTTAGCTTCCATTCGAGTTCATTATCGAATGTATGCAAATGAACTAATTTCGAAGTTAATGAAATGTGCTTAGCATCGAATCGAGTACATTAGCTAATGCATGTTAAAAGAATTAATTTCGAAGTTATATAAACATGTTTAGCTTCAATTCGAGTTAAACTAGCTAATGCATGTAAACGAATTAAATTCGACGCTATTGAAATATGTTAGCTTTCATTTGAACCCTTTTTAGTACATTCATGCTTAGGAAATTTACTTCGAAATACATCGTATATGTTTATAATCAAATTATGTTTGATTTGCTGAATAAAGTGTTGTCGATTATGAATAAATATGGCTATATGTACGCTTGTTGTAACCCACCGTTGAATGGTGTTGTTTGCTCAAGTAAGAGCCTAAACCTCACTCCCTTTTATATAAGCTAATATGATAATATGTTGTGATTAATAAATTGATGAATCGAGCTGGTAGTTGGAGGGTTTGAGGAAAGAATTATGAGCGTTTGAGGTTTTGTGGTACGGTGCAAGTGAGGAGGGAGACCGGGTTGTGAATTGACTGCAATTGTGTGTATTGCGAGGCCTCGTGTGACTCACGTATTAATGAACTATTTTGGTTGGTGTACTCCGAGCGAGTGGCTCGTTGAGTTATGAACTCTGGCGTGTAGCTGTTGAGCTTCTTTTAAATGTTTCACGCTTTCGTTGATTTGCAGGGATTTATTGTAAGGCTTTTAGCCTAGAAACGAAATGTTTTTAGGGAAAACTCTGTCCGTTTCGTCCCATAATTTAAGTAAAAAGTTAAGAAAACGTAACGCTTACCGCTCTAGGGGTTGGGGGTGTTACACCTGCTATTGAGGAATGCTCTCATTTATTTGGTAGTTGCATTGTATGTTTCATTTCTCTCATTTGTTTAAATTTTTGCAATTGTGCACTCCGACTGTGCGACCCGTTGAGTTATGAACTTCGGCGTGTGGCCGTTGAGCTATTGACGTGTTTCTCTCCATTTCAGGTATCCATTGTAAGGCATTAAGCCTGTGTTTTAGCCAGGTTTTAGGCGGAACTCTGTCTATTTTGCTCCAGAATTTGAGAATTTAATTGAGGTGTACTAAAATACTTGATATTGAGTATTATCATGTTTAAAACCTATTGCGAAAATGCCATTCGCAACTTGGTATATCTTTGGGTTGAATCAGTATAAGATGGAATTACTGTAGGGAATCCTGTGACGGTAGTTCAATAACTTGCGGTGTGCTACTTGGCACTGTATGGGTGGTACGAGTAAGATTAAGTTGTCATTCTTGATGCTAGGACCTTACATCAACAATGCTCCCATTACTTCCTATCATGGACTTATTTCTGCCTGAGTTACCCTTAAATTGTTCAAAGGCATCATTTCTTTGCCACTCACACTTGTTTGATTTGTAATGGAGTGTTCATGAGAAATCTCATATGTGGTCTGTGGGGAGTCCTTTAAACACATCTAAGCAACCTTTCTTATAGGCCATTCAAACCCCAACAATCATAATCGTTTAATTCTAAGTTTCTATATTGGAGCCTATAATGACCCGCAGTGTACGTTACTGTCTGATTTGCAGGTCTTCCTTAGGATATTTGGCCCATTCTACTTGCAGTTTAGTCATCACTATGTTCGTATTTTTACTATCACGTACTTTAGCACCTTACTTCTATTTGTGCGCTATTTATTTATTGCTTGCACAGCCTTTGGTTGCTTTAGAACCGGTCTTTGCGCGCCCTTTAAGAAAATAAACGTATCCATATTGTTCGTGTTCCTATAGCATCGTAACGTCATGTTGGCATACTATTCTACAGCCATGACTGCATGTCGTTACTCAAATTATTTTAGAAATCCTTTGTTTACTAGTACATCCTACCTTATTAATGACAAACAATGATTTGTGCTATTTCAATTTGCTAGAAGTTTCAAAGTTTATATGTTTACACAAGACTTCCATTTACTGCAAGATGTGTTATTCATGGATGTCATCATGTTCAGTCATAGGACTGACTCCTTCATCTTGACGTATTTGTCCTTTCAAACACTAGATTAATAAAACTTCCCGTCTCGTAGTGTCGACCCTTATCTTCGTCGTTTTACTCACATACGAATACTGTATAACTTTTCAAAAGTCGTTATGGTAATCTGTTACATTTCTTCACCTTTAGTACTTAATACTCTCTCTAAACTTCATAACATCGTTCATTGACTTTACTAACATGACCATCATGAATAAACTGCATGTCTTGAATATGGAGGTAATTTATATGTCTTACCTCTTTTATTATGAATCTTCAAGCCTTCATTCACTCAGTTTACATGACGGTCCTTTATAACCAATAAAAAAATATCATTGCAAGGGGTTCAAATCCAGATAATAATGAGCAATTCAGTTTCACATTACTTTTATTTCCACTGTTGTAGCAAACTAAATTGAATTGCAAAGTCGGACACCCATCAACAGTGTTTCTATGCTCATTTTACAATACAATATTGCATATATTGAGTTTTTGCTCACATTTTCAAATTGTTTTTATGTTTTCCATTAAAGTGATGAAGAATCACACGTTTCTCCAATTGGAAAGCCCTTTTGAAAGTCATAAGATGCTCATAGTGGATTCGGCATAGCGTGAATATATGGATCAACCTCAGGGTCAAGTTGGGTCTATATTTAATATACTTGTGTGGTGTGGAGTCTTAGTTAACACATGGTATGATGAAGTTAGTTGTATTGAAGTTGCGCTAGGACTTTGGTCTTGGAGTATTTCAGTTTAATAGATATTGTGCTTTGAAGATGAGTTGCAAGATTAAATGGTTTCAGCGAGCGTTGTCCTTAGCAGGGTGGTGGTAGCACTTTCCATCATTAAGTCTTTTGTTGCAGTTTTCTATAAATCAAGTAATTAGTAATTTAGGGCATTACAGATTTGGTATTAGAGCAGAGGTTTTAAGCACCACTATGAGCTATCAAGTGTTTATGAGTTAGCTATAAAAGTGTGCATGAGTTATGTTAGACAAGTTAAATGAGCTATTGACTGTGAGTTCATATGTATGGGCATATGTGGTGGAACCATTTCGATTTGGGTGATGCAATCATTTGCTAATATAATGAGATTCGAGCATTAGCAAAATGGAGTGTGGAACCATTTGGGGGTCTGTTAATGAGGCATGCCCTCATTTATCATGGACTTGTATTGTATGTTTCATTTCTCTCATTTATTTAAATTTTTGCAATTGTACACTCGGGGTGTGTGACCCGTTGAGTTATGAAGTGCGGCGTTTTCCCGTTGAGCTATTGAAGTGTTTCTCTCAATTTCAAGTATCCATTGGAAGGCTTTACGCCTATATTTTAACCAGTTTTTAGGCGGAACTCTGTCCGTTTCGCTTCAGAACTTGAGAGTTTCATTGAGGTGTATTAACATACATGATATTGAGTATAGTGATGTTTAAAACTTGTTGCGAGAATTCCATTTGGGACTTGGTATATCTTTGGGTTGAATCAGTATAAGATGGAATTACCGTAGGCAATCCTGTAAGGGTAGTTTAGTAGCTTGCGGTGTGCTACTTGGCACTATATGGGTGGTACGAGTAAGATTAAGCTATCAGTCTTGAGATTAGAACCCTACATCAACAAGTGCTCCCATTACATCCTGTCGCTGACTTATTTATGCCCTAGTTCCCTTGGATTATTCAGAGGCATCATTTCTTTGCCACTCACACTCCCTTGATTTGTAATGGAATGTTTATGAAAAATCTCAAATGTGGTATGTGAGGAGTCCTTTAAACACATATGTGTAATCTTTCTTGTAGGCGATTTAAACCCTAACAATCATAATGGTTTAATTCTCTGTTTCAAAAATGGAGCTTGTAATGACCCCCAATGTGCATTGTTGTGTGATGTGCAGTTCCTCCTAAGCATATTAGACCCATTCTATTTGCAGTTCAGTCATCACTATGTTCGTATTTTTATTGTCACCTACTCTAACTCCTTACTTCTATTTGGGTGCCACTCATTTATTGCTTGTACAGCCTTTGGTTGCTGCAGACCCAGTCATTGAGCGCCCTTTCAGCATTTAAATGGATCCATATTGTTTGTGTTTCTATGGCACCGTAATGTCATGTTAGCATACTATTCTACGACCATGACTGCATGTCATTACTCAAATTATTTGGGAAATGCTTTCTTCACTACTACATCCTATCTTATTAACGATAAACAACGATTTGTTCTATTTCCATCTGACAATAGTCTCGAAGTTTATAAGCCTACACAAGACTTCCATTTACTGCAAAATTTGTTGTTGATGGATGTCGTCATGTTCAGTCATAAGACTGACTCCTTCATCTTGACGTGTTGTCCTTTCAAACACCAGACGAATAAAATTTCCCTTCCGGTAATGTCGACCCTTATCTTCGTCATTTCACTCACATACGGATATCGTATGACTTTTGAAAAGCCGCTTTGGTAATCTGTTACATTTCTTCAACTTCAGTACTTAATTCTCCCTCTCAACTTCATAAAGTCGTTCATTTACTTTACTAACATGACCATCATGAATAAACTCCCTGGCTTGAATATGTAGGTAATTTGATTGCCTTACCTCCTTCATTATGAATCTTCGAGCCTTCATTCACCCAGTTTACATGACGGTCATTTATAACCAATAAAAAAAATACCATTGCAAGTTGTTTACATCGAGATAATAATGAGCAATTTAGTTTCATATTACTTTCATTTTCAGTGTTGTTGCGAACTAAATTGAATTGGAAAGGCAGGTACCCATCAACAGTGTTTCTATGCTCATTTTACAATTCAGGAATGCATATACTGAATTTTTGGTCAAATTTTCAAATTGTTTTTATGTTTTCCATTTTAGGTGATGAAGAATCACGTGTTTCTCCATTTGGCAAGCCCTTTTGAAAGTCAATAGATACTCACAGTTGATTTGGCGTAGCGTGAATGTCGGGAATGACCTCAGCGACAAGCTGGGTTTATATTCAATATACTTGTGTAGTGTGGAGTGCGAGTTAACACATTGTATGATTAACTCAATTGTATTGAAGTTGTATTAGGACTTTGGTCTGGGAGTGTTTCAGTTTAACACATATTGTGACTCGAACATGAGTTGCAAGATTAAATGGTTTCAGATGGGAGCACCTTCCATCATTAAGTCTTTTGTTGCAGTTGCCTATGAATAAAGTAATTAGCAATTTGGGGGCGTTACAGATTTGGTATCAGAGCAGAGGTTTTAAGGGCCATTGTGAGCTATCAAGTGTTTATGAGTTAGGTACCAAGGTGTGCATGAGTTATGTTCGACCAGTTAAATGAGCTATTGACTATAAGTTCATATGTATAGGCATATGTGGGGGAACCATTTCCATTTGGATGACGCAATCTTTTGCAAATATAGTAAGATTCGAGCATTAGCAAAATGGAGTATAGAACCAATTGGGTGGCCTGCTAATGAGGCATGGTCTCATTTATCTTAGAGTTTTATTGTATGTTTCATTTCTGTCATTTGTTTAAATTTTTGCAATTGTGCACTGCGGGTTTGTGACCTATTGAGTTATGAACTCAGGCGTGTGGTCGTGAGCTATTGAAGTGTTTCTCTCCATTTCAGGTATCCATGGAAGGCTTTAAGCCTATGTTTAAGCCAGTTTTTAGGCGGAAGTCTGTTTAAAACCTATTGTGGGAGTGTCATTCGCAAGTTGGTATATCTTTTTGGTTGAATCAGTATAAGATGGAATTACTATAAGGAATCCTGTAAGGGTAGTTTCAGTAGCTTGTGGTGAGCTACTTGGCACTATACGGGTGGTACGAGTAAGATTAAGTTGTCATTCTTGACATTAGGACCCTACATCAGCAAATGCTCGCATTACTTCCTATCATTGACTTATTTATGCCCTAGTTACCTTGAATTGTTCAGAGGCATCATTTCTTTGCCACTCACACTCCCTTGATTTGTAATGGAGTGTTTATGAAAAATCTCATAAGTGGTATGTAAGGAGTCATTTAAACACATCTGAGCAATCTTTCTGATAGGCGATTTAAACCCTAACAATCATAATGGTTTAATTCTTTGTTTAAAAAATGGAGCCTATAATGACCCTTGATGTGCGTTACTGTGTGATTTCCAGTTCCTCCTAACCATATTAGACCCATTCCACTTGTAGTTCTGTCATCATTATGTTCGTATTTTTACTGTCACCTACTTTAACTCCTTACTTCTATTTGGGCACGATTCATTTATTGCTTGCACAGCCTTTGGTTGCTGCAAATCCAGTCATTGAGCGTCCTTTTAGCATTTAAATGGATCCATATTGTTCGTGTTTCTGTAGCACCGTAATGTCATGTTAGCATACTATTCTACGGCCGTGACTGCATGTCGTTACTGAAATTATTTTGGAAACCCTTTCTTTACTAGTATATCCTATCTTATTAGTGATAAACAATGATTTGTGCTATTTCCATCTGACAGTAGTTTCAAAGTTTATATGCCTACACAAGGCTTCCATTTACTGCAAAATTTGTTGTTGATGGATTTCATCATGTTCAGTCGTAAGACTGACTCCTTCATCTTGACGTATTGTCCTTTTAAACACCATATGAATAAAATTTTCCTGTTGGTACTGCCGACCCTTATCTTTGGCGTTTTACTCACACATAGATATCGTATGACTTTTCAAATGTCGCTTTGGTAATCTGCTATATTTCTTCACTTTCAGTACTTAATACTTCCTCTCAACTTCATAACATCGTTCATTTACTTTACTAACATGACCATCATGAATAAACTGCATGTCTTGAATATGCAGGTAATCTACATGTCGTACCTCTTTCATTATGAATCTTCGAGCTTTCATTCACTCAGTTTACATGACGGTCCTTTATAACCAATAAAAAAATATCATTGTAAGGGGTTCATATCCAGATAATAATGAGCAATTCAGTTTCATATTACTTTCATTTTCACTATTGTTACGAACTAAATTGAATTGCAAAGGCGGGTACCCATCAACAGTGTTTCTATGCTCATTTTACAATATAGGAATGTATATACTGAGTTTTTCTTACATTTTCAAATTGTTTTTATGTTTTCCATCTTAGGTGATGAAGAATCACATGTTTCTCTATTTGGCAAGCCCTTTTGGAAGTCATCAGATCCTCCGAGTGGTTTTGTCATAGCATGACTATTGGGAATGACCTCAATGTCAAGTTGGGTCTATGTTCAATATAGTTGTGTAATGTGGAGTCCGAGTTAGCACATGGTATGATTAACTCAATTGTATTGAAGTTGAACTAGGACTTTGGTCTTGGAGTGTTTCAATTTGACAGAAATTGTGATTTGAACATGAGTTGCAAGATTAAATGGTTTCAGGGAGCCTTCTCCTTATCTGGACAGTGGCAGCGCCTTCCATCATTAAGTCTTTTGTTGCAGTTGTCTATGAATCAAGTAATTAGCAATTTGGGGGCGTTACAGATTTGGACCACTATGAGCTATCAAGTGTTTATGAGTTAACTACCAAGGTGTGCATGAATTATGTTGGACCAGTTAAATGAGCTATTGACTATAAGTTCATACTTGTGGGCATATGTGGTGGAACCATTGCAATTTGGGTGTATCATTTGCTAATATAATGAGATTCGAGGATTAGCAAACTGGAGTGTTGAACCATTTGTGCGGCCTGCTAGTGAGGCATGCTCTTATTTATCGTGGAGTTGTATTGTATGTTTCCTTTCTCTCATTTGTTCAAATTTTTGAAATTGTGCACTCCGGGTGTGTGACCTGTTCAGGTATGAACTCCGACGTCTAGCCGTTGAGCTAGTAAAGTGTTTAAGCCTGTGTTTTAGCCAGTTTTTAGATAGAACTCTGTCCGTTTTGCTTCAGAATTCGAGAGTTTCAATGGGGTGTATTGACATACATGATATTGAGTATAGTGATGTTTAAAACTTATTGCGGGAATGCCATTTGCAACTTGGTATATCTTTGTGTTGACTCAGGATAAGATGGAATTACTGTAGGGAATCCTGTGAGGGTTGTTCAGTAGCTTGCGGTGTGCTACTTGGCACTATATGGGTGGTACGAGTAAGATTAAGGTGTCATTCTTGACCTTAGGACCTTACATTGGCAAATACTCTGATTACTTCCTATCACTAACTTATTTATGCCCTAGTTACCTTGAATTGTTCAGAGGCATCATTTCTTTGCCACTCACACTCCCTTGATTTGTAATGGAGTGTTTACGAAAAATCTCATATGTGGTATGTGAGCAGTCCTTTAAACACATCTGAGCAATCTTTCTTCTGGGCGATTTAAACCCTAACAATCATAATGGTTTATTTCTCTGTTTCAAAATTGGAGCCCATAATAACCTCCGATGTGCATTATTGTGTGATTTGCAGTTCCCCCTAAGCATATTAGACCCACTCTATTTGTGGTTTAGTCATCATTGTGTTCGTATTTTTGCTGTCACCTACTTTAACTCCTTACTTCCATTTGGGCGCTATTCATTTATTGTTTGTACAGCCTTTGGTTGATGCAGACCTAGTGAATGAGCGCCCTTTCAGCATTTAAATGGATCCGTGTTGTTTCGTGTTTCTATAGCACCATAATGTCATGTTAGCATACTATTCTATGGCGGTGACTGCTTGTCGTTACTGAAATTATTTTGGAAATCATTTCATTACGAGTACATCATATCTTATTAATGATAAACAACGATTTGTGCAATTTCCTACTGACAGTAGTTTCAAAGTTTATGTGCCTACACAAGACTTCCATTTACTACAAAGTTTGTTGTTGATAGATGTTGTCATGTTCAGTCATAAGACTAACTCCTTCATCTTGACGTATTGTCCTTTCAAATACTAGATGAATAAAATTTTCCTTCTAGTATTGTCGACCCTTATCTTCGTCATTCCACTCACATATGGATATCGTATAACTTTTCAAAAGCCGCTTTGGTAATCTGTTACATTTCTCCACCTTCAGTACTTAATACTCCCTCTCAACTTCATAACATCGTTCATTTACTTTACTAATATGACCATCATGAATAAACTACATGCCTTGAATATGCAGGTAATCTATACGCCTTACCTCTTTCCTTATGAATCTTCGAGCCTTCATTCACTCAATTTACATGACGGTTCTTTATAACCAATAAAAAAAATATGATTGCAAGGGTTTCACATCTAGATAATAATGAGCACTTCAGTTTCATATTACTTTCATTTTCACTGTTGTTGCAAACTAAATTGAATTGCAAAGGCGGGTACCCTTCAACAGTGTTTCTATGCTCATTTTACAGTATAAGAATGCATATACTGAGTTTTTGCTCACATTTTCAAATTGTTTTTATGTTTTCCATTTTAGGTGATGAAGAATCACATGTTTCTCCATTTGGCAAGCCTTTTTGGAAGTCATCAGCTGCGCACAGTGGATTCGACATAGCATGAATGTTGGGATCGATCTCAGAGTCAAGTTGGGTCTATATTCAGTATACTTGTGTAGTGTGGAGTGCGAGTGAGCACAGTGTATTATTAACTCCATGGTATTGAAGTTGAACTAGGACTTTGGTCTTGGAGTGTATCAGTTTAATAGATATTGTGATTTGAACATGAGTTGCAAGATTAAATAGTTTTGGGGAGCCTTCTCCTTATCAGGCCGGTGGCAGTGCCTTCCATCATTAAGTCGCTGGTTGCAGTTGTCTATGAATAATGTAATTAGCAATTTGGGGGCGTTACAGATTTGGTATCAGAGCAGAGGTTTTAATGGCCACTGTGAGTTGTCAAGTGTTTATGAGTTAGCTACCAAGGTGTGCGTGAGTTATGTTGGACAAGTTAAGTGAGCTATTGACTATAAGTTCATATGTATGGGCATATGTGGTGGATCCATTTCCATTTGGGTGACACAATCATTTGCTAATATAATGCGATTCGAGCATTCGTAAAATGAAGTGTGGAACCATTTGGGTCGCCTGCTAGTGAGGCATGCTCTCATTTATCTTGGAGATGTATTGTATGTTTCATTTCTCTAATTTGTTCAAATTTTTGCAATTGTGCACTCCGGGTGTGTGACCCATTGAGTTATGAACTCCGGCATCTGGCCGTTGAATTATTAAAGTGTTTCTCTCCAATTAGGTATCCAGTGGAAGGCTTTAAGCCTCTATTTTAGCCAGTTTTTAGGCGGAACTATGTCTGTTTCGCTTCAGAATTCGAGAGTTTCATTGGGGTGTAATAACATATATGATATTGAGTACTGTGATGTTTAAAACTTATTGCGGGAATGGCATTTGCAACTTGGTATATCTTTGGGTTGAGTAAGTAAAAGATTGAATTATTATGGGAAATCTTGTGAGGGTAGTTCAGTAGCTTGCGGTGTGCTCCTTGGCACTATATGGGTGGTACGAGTAAGATTAAGTTGTCGTTCTTCACATTAGGACCTTACATCAGCAAATGCTCCCATTACTTCCTGTCACTGGCTTGTTTATGCCATAGTTACCTTGAATTGTTCAGAGGCATCATTTCCTTGCCACTCACACTCCGTTGATTTGTAATGAAAAATCTCAAATGTGGTATGTGAGGAGTCCTTTAAACACATCTCAACAATCTTTCTTATAGGCGATTTAAACCATAATAATCATAATGGTTTATTTCTCTGTTTCAAAAATGGAGCCTATAATGACCCCCGATGTGCACTACTATGTGATTTGCAGTTCCTCCTAAGCATATTAGACCGATTCTACTTGCGGTTCAGTCATCAATATGTTCGTATTTTTACTGTCACCTACTTTAACTACTTACTTCTATTTGGCCACTATTCATTTTTTGCTTGTACAGCCTTTGGTTGCTGCAGATCCAGTCACTGAGCGCCCTTTCAGGATTTAAATGGATCTGTATTGTTCGCGTTTCTATAGCACCGTAATGTCATGTTAGCATACTATTCTACGGCTGTGACTGCTTGTCGTTACTCAAATTATTTTGGAAATCCTTTCTTGACTAGTACGTCCTATCTTATTAATGATAAACAACGATTTGTGCTATTCCATCTGACTGTAGTTTCAAAGTTTACATATATGCTTGCACAAGACTTCTATTTACTACAAAATTTGTTGTTGATGGATGTCGTCATGTTCAGTCGCAAGACTGACTCCTTCATCTTGACGTATTGTCCCTTCAAACACCAGATGAATAAAATTTTTATTCTGGTAGTGTTGACCCTTATCTTCGTCATTTTACTCACATATGGATATCGTATGAATTTTCAAAAGCCGCTTTGGTAATCTATTACGTTTCTTCACCTTCAGTACTTAATACTACCTCTCAACTTCAATAACATCGTTCATTTACTTTAGTAACATGAACATCATGAATAAACTGCATGTCTTTAATATGCAGGTAATCTATATGCCTTACCTCTTTGATTATGAATCTTCGAGCCTTCATTCACTCAGTTTACATGACAGTCCTTTACAACCAATAAAAAAATATCATTGCAAGGGGTTCACATCTAGATAATAATGAGCAATTCATTTTCATATTACTTTCATTTTCACAGTTGTTGCGATCTAAATTGAATTACAAAGGCGGGTACCCATCAACAGTGTTTATATGCTCATTTTACAATATAGGAATGCATATACTGAGTTTTTGCTCACATTTTCAAATTGGTTTTATGTTTTCCACTTTCAGTGATGAAGAATCACATGTTTCTCCATTTGGCAAGCCCTTTTGGAAGTCATCAGAAGCTCACAGCGGATTCGGCATAGCATGAATGTTGGGATCAACCTCATAGTCAAGTTGTGTTTATATTCAATATACTTGTGTAGTGTGGAGTGCGAGTTTGCACATGGTATGATTAACTAAATTAAATTGAAGTTGAACTAGGACTTTTGTCTTGGAGTGTTTCAGTTTAATAGATATTGTGATTTGAACATGAGTTGCAAGATTAAATGGTTTTAGTGAGCCTTGTCTTCAACAGGACAAAGGCAACGCCTTCCAGCGTTAACTCTTTTGTTGCGGTTGTCAAGGAGTCAACTAATTAGCAATTTGGGGGCGTTACAAATTTTTTCTCAGAGTAGAGGTTTTAAGGGTTACTGTGAGTGATCAAGTGTTTATGAGTTAGCTACCAAGGAGTGCATGAGTTATGTTGGACCAGTTAAATGAGCTATTGACTATAAGTTCACATGTATGGGCATATGTGGCGGAACCATTTCCATTTGGGTGACGCAATCATTTGGTAATATAATGAGATTCAAGCATTAGCAAAATGGAGCATGGAACCATTTGGGTGGCCTGCTAGTGAGGCATGCTCTCACTTATCGTGGAGTTCTATTGTATGTTTCATTTCTCTCATTTGTTCAAATTTATTCAATTGTGCACTCCGGGTGTGTGACTCGTTGTGTTATCAACTCCAGCGTCTCGTCGTTGAGCTATTGATGTGTTTCTCTCCATTTCATGTATCCATTGGAAGGCTTTAAGCCTATGTTTTTGCCAGTTTTTAGGACTGAACCATGTTCGTTTCGCTTCAGAATTCGAGAGTTTCATTGGGGTGCGTTAACATACATGACATTGATTATAGTGATGTTTAAAACTTATTGCGGGAAGGCCATTTACAACTTGGTATATCTTTGGGTTGAGTCAGTACAAGACGGAATTACTGTAGGGAATCCTGTTAGGGTAGTTCAGAACCTTGTGGTTTGCTACTTGGCACTATATGGGTGGTACGAGTAAAATTAAGCTGTCATTCTTCACGTTAGGACCTTACATCAGCAAATGCTCCCATTACTTCCTGTCACTGACTTGTTTATACCTTGGTTACCTTGAATTGTTCAGAGGCATCATTTCTTTACCACTCACACTCACTTGATTTGTAATGGAGTGTTTATGAAAAATCTCATATGTGGTATGTGAGGAGTCCTTTAAACACATATGAGCAATCTTTCTTATAGGTGATTTAAACCTTAACAATCATAATGGTTTAGTTCTCTGTTTCAAAAATGGAGCCTATGATGAACCCCGATGTGCGTTACTGTGTGATTTGCAGTTCCTCCTAAGCATATTTCACCCATTCTACTTGTAGTTCAGTGATCACTATGTTCGTATTTTTGCTGTTAGCTACTTTAACTCCTTACTTCTGTTTGGGCACTATTCATTTATTGTTTGTACAGCTTTTGGTTGCTGCAGACCTAGCCATTGAGCGCCCTTTTAGTATTTAAATGGATCCGTATTGTTCGTGTTACTATACCACCGTAGCGTCATGTTAGCATACTATTCTACGACCGTGACTACATGTCATTGGTCAAATTATTTTGAAAAGCCTTTCTTTCGTAGTACGTCCTATCTTATTAATGATAAATAACGATTTGTGCTATTTCGATATGACAGTAGTTTTGAAGTTTATATGCCTACACAAGACTTCCATTTACTGCAAAATTTGTTGTTGATGGATGTCGTCATGTTCAATCATAAGATTGACTCCTTCATCTTGACGTATTGTCCTTTCAAACACCAAATGAATAAAATTTTCCTTCTGGTGGTGTCGACCCTTATCTTCATCATTTTACTCACATACAGATCTTGTATGACTTTTCAAAAGCAACTTTAGTAATCTGTTACATTTCTTCACCTTCAGTACTTAATACTCCCTCTCAACTTCATAACATCGTTCATTTACTTTAGTAATATGACCATCATGAATAGACTGCATGTCTTGAATATGCAGGTAATTTGTAAGCCTTACCTCTTTCATTATGAATCTTCGAGCCTTCATTCCCTCAGTTTACATGACAGTCCTTTATAACCAATAAAAAACAATATCAATGCAAGGGTTTCACATCCAAATAATAATGAGCAATTAAGTTTCATATTGCTTTCATTTTCACTGTTGTTGCGGACTAAATTGAATTGGAAAGGCGGGTACCCATCAACACTGTTTCTATGCTCATTTTACAATACAGGAATGCATATACTGAGTTTTTGGTGACATTTTCAAAATTTTTTTATGTTTTCCATTTTAGGTGATGAAGAATCACGTGTTTCTTCATTAGGCAAACCCTTTTGAAAGTCATTAGATGCTGACAGTGGATTCGGCATGGTATGAATGTTGGGATCGACCTTAGGGTCAACTTGGGTCTATATTCAATATACTTTTGCAGTATGGAGTGCAAGTTAACACAAGGTATGATCAACTCAATTGTATTGAAGTTGTGGTAGGACTTTGGAATTGGAGTGTTTCAGTTTAATAGATGTTGTGATTTGAACATGAGTTGTAAGATTAAATGGTTTCAGCGAGCCTTGTCCTTATCAAGACGGTGGTAGCGCCTTCCATTATTAAGTCTTTTGTTGCAGTTGTCTATGAAATAAGTAATTAACAATTTTGGGGCATTACAGATTTGGTCTCAGAGCAGTGGTTTTAAGGGCCACTGTGAGCTATAAAGTGTCGATGAGTTAGCTACCATGGTGTGACTGAGTTATATTGGACCAGCTAAATGAGCTATTGACTACAAGGTTATATGTATGGGTATGTGTGGTGGAACCATTTCTATTTGGGTGATGCACTCATTTGCTAATATAATGAGATTCGAGCATTAGAAAAGTACAGTGCGGAACCATTTGGGTGGCCTCCTAATGAGGCATGCTCTCATTTATCTTGGAGTTGTATTGTATGTTTCATTTCTGTCATTTGTTCAAATTTTTTGCAATTGTGCACTTCGGGTGTGTGACCCGTTGAGTTATGAAGTCCGGCGTGTAGCCGTTGAGCCATTGAAGTGTTTCTCTCCATTCCAGGTATCCATTGCGAGGCTTTTAGCGCGTGTTTTAGCCAATTTTTAGGCGTAACTCTTTCCATTTCGGTTCAGAATTTGAGAGTTTCATTGAGGTGTATTAGCATACATGACATTGAGTATAGTGATGTTCAAAACTTATTACTGGAATGCCATTTGCAACTTCGTATATCTTTGGGTTGAATTAGTATAAGATGGAATTACTATAGGGATTCCTATGAGGGAAGTTCAGTAGCTTGCGGTGTGCTACTTGGCACGATATCGGTGGTACGAGTAAGATTAAGCTATCATTCTTAACATTAGGACCTTACATCACTAAATGCTCCCATTACTTCCTGTCACTGACTTGTTTATGTCCTAGTTATCTTGAATAATTAAGAGGCATCATTTCTTTGCCACTCACACTCCCTTGATTTGTAATGGAGTGTTTATGAAAAATCTCATATGTGGTATGTGAGGAGTTCATTAAACACGTTTGAGCAATCTTTCTTATGGGCAATTTAAACCCTAACAATCATAATGGTTTAATTCTGTGTTTCAAAAGAGGAGCCTATAATGACCCCCGACGTGCATTACTGTGTGATTTGCAATTCCTCCTAAGCATATTGGACCCATTCTACTTGAAGTTTGGTCATCACTATGTTCATATTTTTAGTTTCATCTACTTTAACTCCTTACTTCTATTTGGGCACTATTCATTCATTGCTTTTACAAGCTTTGGTTGCTGCAAACCCATTCATTTATCGCCCTTTTAGCATTTAAATGGATCCATATTGTTCGTGTTTCTATAGCACCGTAACGTCATGTTAGCACACTATTATGCTGCCGTGACTGCATGTCGTTACTCAAATTATTTTGGAAATCGTTTCTTTACTAGTACATCCTATCTTATTAATGATAAACAACTATTTCTGCTATTTCCATCTGACAGTAGTTTCAAAGTTTATATGCCCACACAAGACTTCCTTTTACTGCAAAATTTGTTGTTGATGGATGTCGTTTTGTTCATTCGTAAGACTGACTCCTTAATCTTGATGTATTGTCCTCTCAAATACCAGCTAAATAAAATTTTCCTTTTTGTAGTGTTGACCCTTATCTTCATCATTTTACTCACATACGGATACCGTATGGCTTTTCAAAAGCCGCTTTGATAATCTGTTACATTTCTTCACCTTCAGTACTTACTACTCCCTCTCAACTTCATAATATCGTTGATTTACTTTACTAATATGGCCATCATAAATAAAATGCATGTCTTGAATATGCAGGTAATTTATATGCCTTACCTCTTTTATTATGAATCTTCGAGCCTTCATTCACTCAGTCTACATGACGGTCCTTTATAACCAATAAAAAAGTATCATTGCAAGGGGTTCACATCCAGATGATAATAAGCAATTCAGTTTCATATTACTTTCATTTTCATTGTTGTTACGAACCCAATTGAATTGCAAAGGCGGGTATCCATCAATGATGTTTCTATGCTCATTTTACCATATAGGAATACACATACTGAGTTTTTGCTCACATTTTCGAATTATTTTTATGTTTTCCATTTTAGGTGATGAAGAATGACATGTTTCTCCATTTGGCAAGTCCTTTTGGAAGTCATCAGATGCCCACAGTGGATTCGGCATAGAATGAATGTTGGGATCGACCTCAGGGTGAAGTTGGGTCCATATTCAATATACCTGTGTAGTGTGGAGTGTGAGTTAGCACATGGTATGATTAAGCCGATTGTATTGAAGTTGAACTAGGACTTTAGTCTTAGAGTGTTTCAGTTTATTAGATATTGTGTTTTGAACATGAGTTGGAAGATTAAATGGTTTCAGTGAGCCTTCTCCTTATTAGGATGGCAGTAGCGCCTTCCATCATTAAGTCTTTTGTTGCAGTTATCTATGAATTAAGTAACTAGCAATTTGGGGGGCGTTACGGATTTGGTATCGGAGCCAAGGTTTCAAGGGCCATTGTGAGTTATCAAGTGTTTATGATTTAGCTACCAAGCTGCGTATGACTTATGTTGGACCACTTAAATGTGCTATTGACTATAAGTTCATATCTATGGGCATATATGGTGGAACCATTTCCATTTGGGTGACGCAATCATTTGGTAATATAATGAGATTCACAAATGAGCAAAATGGAGTGTGGAACCATTTGGGTAACTTGATAATGAGGCAAACTCCCGTTTATCTGGGAGTTGTATTGTATGTTTCACTTCTCACATTTGCTTAAATTTTTCCAATTTTGCACTCTGGATGTGTGACCCGTTGAGTTATGAAATCCGGTGTGTAGCCGTTTAGCTATTAAAGTGTCTCTCTCCATTTCAAGTATCCATTGTATGGCTTTAAGCCTGCGTTTTAGCCAGTTTTTAAGCGGAGTCTGTTCGTTTTGCTCAAGAATTTGAGAGTTTCATTGAGGTGTATTGACATACATGATATTGAGTGTACTGATGTTTAAAACTTACTACGGGAATGCCTTTTGCAACTTGGTATGTCTTTGGGTTGAACTAGTATAAGATGGAATTACTGTTGGGAATCATGTGATGGTGGTTCAGTAGCTTGCGGAGTGCTACTTCGCACTATATGGGTGGTACGGGTAAGATTAAGCCTTCATTCTTGACGATTGGACCTTCCATCAGCAATGCTCCCATTGCTTCCTGAGATCGACTTATTTCAGCCCGAGTTACCCTGAATTCTCCATAGGCATCATTTCTTTGCCACTCAAACTCTTTTGATTTGTAATGGAGTGCTTATGCGAAATCTCATATCTGGTATGTGGGATGTCCTTTAAGCACATATGAGCAACCTTTCTTATAGGCCATTCAAACCCTGACAATCATAATCGTTTAATTCTTTATTTCCATAATGGAGCCTATAATGACCCTCGGTGCGCATCACTGTGGGATTTGCAGTTCTTCCAAAGCATTTTTGACCCATTGTACTTGTAGTTCAATCATCACTATGTTCATATTTTTACTGTCACCTACTTTAACACCAAACTTCTATTTCGGCACTATTTTTTGCTTGCTTGTAGAACCTTTGATTGCATCAGACCCAGTCTTTGAGTTCCCTTTCAGCAATTAAAAGGATCCAACTTTTGGCAAGCCCTTTTGGAAGTCATCGAATGCTCACAGTGGATTCAGCATTAAATGAATGTTGGGATCGACCTCAGGGTCAAGTTGGGTCCATATTCAATATACTTGTGTAGTGTGGACTGCGCGTTAGCACATGGCATGATTAAATCGATTATATTGAAGTTGAACTAGAACTTTGGTCACGGAGTGTCTCAGTTTAATAGATATTGTGATTTGAACATGAGTTAGAAGATTAAATGGTTTCAATGAGCCTTCTACTTATCAGGACGGCAGTAGCTCCTTCCATCATTAAGTCTTTTGTTGCAGTTATCTACGAATCAAGTAATTACCAATTTGGGGGCGTTACAGATTTGGTATCAGAGCCGAGCTTTGAAGGGCCACTGTGAGCTAGCAAGTCTTTATGATTCAGCTACCAAGGTGTGTATGAGTGATGTTAGACCAGTTAAATGTGCTATTGACTATAAGTTCATATCTATGGGCATATATGGAGGAACCATTTCCATTTGGGGGACGCAATCGTTTGGTAGTAGAATGAGATTCACGAAGGAGCAAAACGGAGTGTGGAACCATTTGGGTGACTTGCTTATGAGGCAAGCTCTAATTTGTTGAGTTATGAACTCCGGCGTGTGGTCGTTCAGCTACTGAAGTGTTTCTCTCCATTTCAGGTATACATTGTATGGCTTTAAGCTTGCGTTTATCAAGTTTTTAGGCGGAACTCTGTCTGTTTCGCCCTATAATTTGAGAGTTTCATTGAAGAGTATTAACATAAATGACATTGAGTATAGTGATGTTTAAAACTAATTGCGGGAATGCCATTTGCAACTTGGTATATCTTTGGGTTGAATTAGTCTAAGATGGAATTACTTTAGGGAATCCTATGACGGTGGTTTAGTAGCTTGCGGTGTGCTACTTGGCACTATATGGGTGGTACGACTAAGATTAAGCCTTTATTCTTGACAGTAGGACCTTACATCAGCAATGCCCCCTTTACTTCCCGTCATCCACTTATTTCTGCCCTAGTCACCTTGAATTGTTCGGAGGCATTATTTCTTTTGCCACTCAGACTCTTTTGATTAGCAATGGAGTGTTTATGAGAAATCTCATGTGTTCTGTGGGAAATCCTTTAAACACATCTGAGCAACCTTTCTTATAGGACATTCAAACCCTGACAATAATAATCGTTTAATTCTCTATTTTCATAATGGAGCCTCTAATGATCCCGGTGCGCGTCACTGTGTGATTTGTAGTTCTTCCGAAGCATATTTGAGCTATTGTACTTGCAGTTCGATCATTATTATGGTCATATTTTTATTGTTGCCTGCTTTAACACGTGACTTCTATTTGGAAATTATTTATTTATTGCTTGTAGAACCTCTTATTGCATCAAACCCAGTCACTAAGTGTCCTTTCATCAGTTTAAATCTTCCATATTGTTCGAGTTTCCATAGCACCGTAACATCATGTTGGCATACTATTCTACGGCCGTGACTGCGTGTCGTTACTCAAATTATTTTTGAAATCCTTTCTTTACTAGTACATCCTATCTTGTTAATGATAAACAATGATTTGTGCTATTTCCATCTGGCAGCAGTTTCGAAGTTTATATGCCAATAAAAGACTTCCATTTATTGCAAAATGTGTTATTGATGGATGTCATCATGTTAAGTCATAGGATTGACTCCTTCATCTTGACGTATTATCCTTTCAAACACCAGATGAATAAAATTTTTCTTCTGGCAGTGTCGACCCTTATCTTTGTCATTTTATTCATAGGGATACCGTATGACTTTTATATCCCGGTTTGGTAATCTGTTACATTTCTTCAACTTCAACACTTAATACTCCCTCTCCACTTCATTACATCGTTTATTTAATTTACTAACCTCACCATCGTGAATAAACAGTAGTCTTGTATATGCATGTCATTCATATGCTTTCCTCTTTCATCATGAATCTACGATCCTTCATTTACTCTGCTTACATACCGGTTCTTCGTAACAACTAAAGAAATATCATTGCAAGGGATTCACATCCAGATGATAACGAGGAATTTAGTTTCATATTACTTTCATTTTCATTTTTATTGTGAACTAAATTGAATTCCAAATGTGGGTACCCTTCAACAGTGCATCTATGCTCATTTTGTGATACAGGAATGCATGTACTGAGTTTTTGCTCAAATTTTTGAAATGTTCCATCTTTTGCATTTTAATTAACGAAGATACACATGTTTCTCCATTTTGCAAGCCTTTTGGAAGTCATCGGATGCTCTCAGTGGATTCAACGTTGAATGAATGTTGGGATCAACCTCAGGGTCAAGTTGGGTCCATATTCAATATACTTGTGTAGTGTGCACAACGAGTTAGCACATGGTATCATTGAGTCGATTGCATTGAAGGTGAACTAGGACTTTGGTCTTGGAGTGTTCCAGTTTGATAGATATTGTGATTTGAACATGAGTTGTAAGATTAATTGGTTTCAGTGAGTCTTCTCCTTATCAGGACGGCGGTACCACCTTCCATCATTAAGTCTTTTGTTCTAGTTATCCATGAATCAAGGAACCTTCATTCTTGACAGTAGGACCTTACATCAGTAATGCTCCCTTTACTTCCTGTCATCCACTTATTTCGGCCCCAATTACCTTGAATTGTTCAGAGACGTTATTTCTTTTGCCACTCACACTATTTTGATTTGTAATGGAGTATTTATGAGAAATCTCATATGTGGTCTGTGGGATGTCCTTTAAACACATCTGAGCAACCTTTCCTATATGCCAATCAAACCCTGTCCATAATAATTGTTTATTTCTCTGTTTCCACAATGGAGCCTATAATGACCCCGGTGCGCATCACTATGTGATTTGTAGTTCTTCCAAAGCATATATGACCCATTGTACTTGCAGTTCAATCATCACTACGGTCATATTTTTATTGTGTCCTACTTTAACACTTGACTTCTATTTGGTCACTATTTATTTATTGCTTGTAGAACCTTTGATTGTTTCAAACCCAGTCATTGAGTGCCCTTTCAGCAAGTAAAAGGATGGATATTGTTCGTGTTTCTATAGCACGTAATGTCATGTTGGCATACTATTCTATGGCCGTGATTGCATGTCGTTACTCAAATTATTTTGGGAATCTGTTCTTTACTAGTACATCCTATCTTGTTAATGATAAACAACGATTTGTGCTATTTCCATCTGCCAACAGTTTCAAAGTTCATATGCCAACAAAAGACTTCCATTTATTGCAAAATGTGTTATTGATGGATGTCATCA
>JACYFF010031959.1:43609151-43702124 GCA_017589665.1 Selenicereus undatus | reverse complement strand
AGTACATCCTATCTTGTTAATGATAAACAATGATTTGTGCTATTTCCGTATGCCTGCAGTTTCGAAGTTTATACGCCAAGAAAAGACCTCCATTTATTGCAAAATGTGTTATTGATGGATGTCACCATGTTAAGTCATAGGAATGACTCGTTCATCTGGACGTATTATCCTTTCAAACACCAGATGAATAAAATTTTCCTTCTAGTAGTGTCGGTCCTTATCTTTGTCATTTTACTCATAAGGATACCGTATGACTTTTAACAGCCGGTTTGGTAATATGTTATGTTTCTTCAACTTCAACACTTAATACTCCCCCTCAACTTCATTACATCGTTCATTTAATTTGCTAACGTCACCATCGTGCATAAACAGTAGTCTGGTATGTGCACGTCATTCATATGCTTTCCTCTTTCATCATGAATCTACGATCCTTCATTTACTCTGCTTACATGCCGGTCCTTTATAACAACTAAAGAAATATCATTACAAGGGGTTCCCATCCAGATGATAACGAGCAATTTAGTTTCATATTACTTTCATTTTCATTGTTATTGCGAACTAAACTGAATTGCAAATGTGGGTACCCATCAATGGTGTATCTACACTCATTTTATAATACAGGAATGCATGTATTGAGTTTTTGCTCCAATTTTTCAAATGTTCCATGTTTTCAATTTTAATTGACGAAGATAGACATGCTTCTCCGTTTGGCAAGCCCTTTTGGAAGTCATCAGATGTTCACAGCGGATTCAGCAATGAACTAATGTTGGGATCAACCTCTGCGTCAAGTTGGGTCAATATTGAATATACTTGTGTAGTGTGGACTATGAGTTAGCACATGGTATGATTAGGTCAATTGCATTGAAGTTGAAGTAGGACTTTGGTCTTGGAGTGTTTCAGTTTAATAGATATTGTGATTTGAACATGAGTTTCAAGGTTAAATGGTTTCAATGAGCCTTCTCCTTATCAGGATGGCGGTACCGCCTTCCATCATTAAGTCGTTTGTTCTAGTTATCCATGAATCAAGGAACCTTCATTCTTGACAGTAGGACCTTACATCAGCAATGCTCCCTTTACTTCCTGTCATCCACTTATTTCTGCCCTAGTTACCTTGAATTGTTCAGAGGCATTATTTCTTTTGCCACTCACACTATTTTGATTTGCAATGGAGTGTTTATGAGAAATCTCATATGTGGTCTGTGGGAAGTCCTTTAAACACATTTGAGTAACCTTTCGTATAGGCCATTCAAACCCTGTCAATAATAATTGTTTAGTTCTTTGTCTCCATAATGGAGCATAATGGAGCCTATAATGACCGCGGTGCGCGTCACTGTGTGATTTGTATTTCTTCCAAACCATATTTGACCCATTGTACTTGGAGTTCAATCATCACTATGGTCATATTTTTACTATGTCCTACTTTAACACTTGACTTCTATTTGGTCACCATTCATTTATTGCTTGTAGAACCTTTACTTGCTTCAAACCCAGTCATTGAGTGCCCTTTCAACAATTAAAATGATCCATATTGTTCGTGCTTCTATAGCATCGTAACGTCATGTTGGCATACTACTCTATGGCCGTGACTGCATGTCGTTACTCAAATTAAAATCCTTTCTTTAGTAGTACATCCTATCTTGTTAATGATAAACAACGATTTGTGCTATTTCCATCTGCCAGCAGTTTTGAAGTTTATATGCCAACAAAAGACTTCCATTTTTTGCAAAATGTGTTATTGATGGATGTCATCATGTTAAGTCATAGGACTGACTCCTTCATCTTGACGTATTGTCCTTTCAAACACCGGATGAATAAAATTTTTCTTCAGGTAGTGTCGACCCTTATCTTTGTCATTTTACTCACACGGATACCGTATGACTTTTAAAAGCCGGTTTGGTAGTCTATTACATTTCTTCAACTTCAACACTTAATACTCCCTCTCAACTTCATTACATCGTTCATTTAATTTACTAACGTCACCATCGTGAATAAACAACAGTCTTGTATACGCATGTCATTGATATGCTTTCCTCTTTCATCATGAATCTACAATCCTTCATTAACTCTGCTTACAAGTCGGTCCTTTATAACAACTAAAGTAATATCGTTACAAGGGGTTCACATCCAGATGATAACGAGCAATTTAGCTTCATATTACTTTCATTTTCATTGTTATTGCGAACTAAATTGAATTGCAAACGTGGGTACCCATTAATAGAGTATCTACACTCATTTTATAATACACGAATGCATGTACTGAGTTTTGCTCAAATTTTTGAAATGTTCCATGTTTTCCATGTTAATTGACGAAGATAGACATGTTTCTCTATTTGGCAAGCCCTTTTGGAAGTCATCAGACACTCATAGAGGATTCAGCATTGAATGAATGTTGGGATCAACCTCAGGGTCAAGTTGGGACCATATTCAATATACTTGTGCAGTGTGGACTACGAGTTAGCACATGGTATGATTAAGTCGATTGCATTGAAGTTGAACTAGGACTTTGGTCTTGGAGTGTTTCAGTTTAATAGATATTGTGATTTGAACATGAGTTGTAAGATTAAATGGTCTCAGTGAGTCTTCTCCTTATCAGGATGGCGGTACCGCCTTCCATCATTAAGTCTTTTGTTCAAGTTATCCATGAATCAATGAACCTTCGCTGTTGACACTAGGACCTTACATCGGCAATGCTCCCTTTACTTCCTGTCGTCCACTTATTTCTGCCCTAGTTACTTTGAATTGTTCAGAGGCATTATTTCTTTTTCCACTCACACTATTTTGATTTGTGATGGAGTGTTTATGAGAAATCTCATATGTGGTTTGTGGGAAGTCCTTTAAACACATCTGAGCAACCTTTCCTATAGGCTATTCAAACCCTGTCAACAACAATTGTTTAATTCTCTGTTTCCATAATGGAGCCTATATTGACCCCGGTGCGCTTCACTGTGTGATTTTTAGTTCTTCCAAAGCATATTTGACCCATTGTTCTTGCAGTTCAATCATAACTATGGTCATATTTTTACTGTGTCCTACTTCAACACTTGACTTCTATTTAGTCACTATTTATTTATTGCTTATAGAACCTTTGATTGCTTCAAACCCAATCATTGAGTGCCCTTTCAGCAATTAAAAGGATCCACATTGTTCGTGTTTCTATAGCATCGTAACGTCATGTTGGCATACTATTCTATTGCCATGACTACATGCTGTTACTCAAATTATTTTGGAAATCCTTTCTTTACTAGTACATCCTATCTTCTTAATGGTAAACAACGATTTGTGTTATTTCCATCTGCCAGCAGTTTCGAAGTTTATATGCCAACAAAAGACTTCCATTTATTGCAAAATGTGTTATTGATTGATGTTGTCATACTAAGCCATAGGACTGACTCGTTCATCTTGACGTATTATTCTTTCAAAGACCAGATGAATAAAATTTTTCTTATGGCAGTGTCGACCCGTATCTTTGTCATTTTACTCATATGGATACCGTATGACTTTTTAAAAGTCGGTTTGGTAATCTGTTACATTTCTTCAACTTCAATACTTAATGCTCGCTCTCAACTTCATCACATCGTTCATTTAATTTACTAACGTCAGCATCGTGAATAAACAGCATGTCTTGTATATGGCATGTCATTCATATTCTTTCCTCTTTCATCATGAATCCACGATCCTTCGTTTATTTTGCTTACATGCTGGTCCTTTATAACAACTAAAGAAATATCATTGCAAGGGGTTTACATCCAGATGATAACGAGCAATTTCGTTTCATATTACGTTTATTTTAATTGTTATTGCGAACTAAATTGAATTGTAAAAGTGGGTACCCGTCAATAGTGTTTCTATGCTCATTTTATAATACAAGAATGTATGTACTGAGTTTTTGCTCAAATTTTTGAAATGTTTCATGTTTTCCATTTTAGGTGACGAAGATACACATGTTTCTCCATTTGGCAAGCCCTTTTCGAGGTCATCGGATGCTCACAGTGGATTCAGCAATGAATGAATGTTGGGATTAACCTCAAGGTCAAGTTGGGTCCATATTCAATATACTTGTGTAGTGTGGACTGCGCGTTAGCACATGGTATGATTAAGTCGATTGTATTGAAGTTGAACTAGATCTTTGGTCTTGGAGTGTTTCAATTTAATAGATATTGTGATTTGAACATGAGTTGCAAGATTAAATGTTTCAGTGAGCCTTCTCCTTATCAGGACGGCGGTAGCGCCTTCCAACATTAAGTCTTTTGTTGCAGTTATCTATGAATCAAGTAACTAGTAATTTAGGGCCGTTATAGATTTGGTATCAATGCCGAGGATTTAAGGGCCACTGTGAGCTAGCAAGTGTTTATGATTTAGCTACCAAGGTGTGTATGAGTTATGTTGCACAAGTTAAGTGTGCTATTGACTGTAAGTTCATATCTATGGGCATATATGGAGGAACCATCTCCATTTGGGGGACACAATCATTTTGTGATATAATGAGATTCGCGAATGAGCAAAATCGAATGTGTAACCATTTGGGTGACTTGCTAATGAGGCAAGCTCTAGTTTATCTGGGAGTTGTGTTGTATGTTTCATTGCGCTCATTTGTTGAAATTTTTGCAATTGTGCACTCCGGATGTCTGACCCCTTGAGTTATGAACTACGACGTGTGGTTGTTCAGCTACTGAAGTGTTTCTCTCCATTTTCGGTATCCATTGTATGGCTTTAAGCTTGCCTTTTAGCAAGTTTTTGGGCGAAACTCTGTCCGTTTCGTTCTAGAATTTGATAGTTTCATTAAGGAGTATTAACATACATGATATTGAGCATAGCGATGTTTAAAACTTATGGCGGGAATGCCATTCGCAACTTGGTATATCTTTGGGTTGAATTAGTATAAGATGGAATTACTTTAGGGAATCCTTTTGACGGTGGTTGAGTAGCTTGCGGTGTGCTATGTGGCACTATATGGGTGGTACGACTAAGATTAAGCCTTCATTCTTGACAGTAGGACCTTACATCAGCAATACTCCCTTTACTTCCTGTCATCCACTTATTTCTGCCCTAGTTACCTTGAATTGTTCAGAGGCATTATTTCTTTTGCCACTCACACTATTTTGATTTGTAATGGAGTGTTTATGAGAAATATCATATGTGGTCTATGGGAAGTCCTTTAAACACATCTGAGCAACCTTTCCGATAGGCCATGCAAACCCTGTCAATAATAATTGTTTAATTCTTTGTTTCCGTAATGGAGCCTATAATGACCCCTATGCACGTCATTGTGCGATTTGTAGTTCTTCCAAAGCATATTTGACCCATTGTACTTACAGTTCAATCATGACTATGGTCATATATATACCATGTCCTACTTTAACACTTGACTTCGATTTAGTCACTATTTATTTATTGCTTGCAGAACCTTTGATTGCTTTAAACCCAGTCATTGAGTGCCCTTTCAGCAATTAATAGGATGCTTATTGTTCGTGTTTCTATAGCACCGTAACGTCATGTTGGCATGCTATTCTATGGCCGTGACTGCAT
The DNA here is from genome assembly GCA_017589665.1 of Selenicereus undatus. Classification (NCBI taxonomy): domain Eukaryota; kingdom Viridiplantae; phylum Streptophyta; class Magnoliopsida; order Caryophyllales; family Cactaceae; genus Selenicereus; species Selenicereus undatus. The sequence goes on along the minus strand of JACYFF010031959.1, from coordinate 43,696,598 downwards.
GTCGTTACTCAAACTAATTTGGAAATCCTTTCTTTACTACTACATCCTATCTTGTTAATGGTAAACAACAATTTAGGCTATTTCTATCTGCCAGCAATTTCGAAGTTTATATGCCAACAAAAGACTTCCATTTATTGCAAAATGTGTTATTGATGGATGTCATCATGTTAAGTCATAGGACTGACTCCTTCGTCTTGACGTATTATCCTTTCAAACACCAGATGAATAAAATTTTTCTTCTGGTATTATCGACCGTTATCTTTGTCAATTTATTCTTATGGATACCGTATGACTCTTTAAGAGTAGGTTTGGTAATCTGTTGCATTTCTTCAACTTCAGTACTTAATGCTCCCTCTCAACTTCATTACATTGTTCACTTAATTTACTAACGTCACCATCATGAATAAACAGCATGTCTTGTATATGGCATGTCATTCATATCATTGTAAGGGGTTCACATGCAGATGATAATGAGCAATTTAGTTTCATATCATTTTCATTTTCATTGTTATTGCGAACTAAATTCAATTGCAAATGTGGGTACCCGTCAATAGTGTTTCTATCCTAATTTTATAATGCAGGAATGCATGTACTGAGTTTCAACTCAAATTTTTTCAAATGTTTCATGTTTTCCATTTTAGGTGACAAAGATACACATGTTTCTCCCTTTGGCAAGCCCTTTTGAAAGTCATCGGATGCTCACAGTGGATTCAGCATTGAATGAATGTTGGGATCAACCTTAGGGTCATGTTGGGTCCACATTCAAAACACTTGTGTAGTGAGGACTGCGCGTTGGCACATGGTATGATTAATTCGTTTGTATTGAAGTTGAACTAGGACTTTGGTATTGGAGTGTTTCAGTTTAATAGATATTATGATTTGAACATGAGTTGGAAGATTAAATGGTTTTAGTGAGCCTTCTCCTTGTAAGGACGGAGGTACCGCCTTCCATCATTAAGCATTTTGTTGCAGTTATCTATGAATTAAGTAACTAGCAATTAAAAGGCGTTATAGACTTGGTATCAAAGTCGAGCTTTTAAGGGCCACTATGAGCTGGCAAGTGTTTATGATTTAGCTACCAAGGTGTGTATAAGTTATGTTGGAGCAATTAAATGTGCTATTGACTATAAGTTCATATCTATGGGCATATATGGAGGAACCATTTCATTTGGGGGACGCAATCTTTTAGTGATATAATGAGATTCACGAATGAGCAAAACGGAGTGTGGAACCATTTGGGTGACTTGCTAATGAGGCAAGCCCTCGTTTATCTGTTAGTTGTATTGTATATTTCACTTCTCTCATTTGTTTAAATTTTTGCAATTGTGCATTCCGAATGTGTGACCCATTGAGTTATGAACTCTGGCATGTGGTCGTTCAGCTACTGAAGTGTTTCTCTCCATTTCAGGTATCCATTGTATGGCTTTAAGCTTGCGTTTTAGCCAGTTTTTAGGCGGAACTCCGCCCGTTTCGCTCTAGAATTTCAGATTTCCATTGAGGAGTATTAACATACTTGATATTGAGTATAGTGATGCTTAAAACTTATTGCGGGAATGCCATTTGCAACTTCTTATATGTTTGGGTTGAATTAGTATAAGATGGAATTACTTTAGAGAGTCCTGTAACGGTGGTTCAATAGCTTGCGGTGTGCTACTTGGCACTATATCGGTATTACGACTAGGATTAAGCCTTCATTCTTGACAGTAGGACCTTACATCAGCAATGCTTCCTTCCTGTCATCCACTTATTTCTGCCATAGTTACCTTGAATTGGTCAGATGCGTTATTTCTTTTGCCACTCACACTCTTTTGAACTGTAATGGAGTGTTTATGTGAAATCTCATAAGTCGTCTGTGGGAAGTCTTTTAAATACTTCTGAGCAACCTTTCCTGTAGACCATTCAAACCCTGTCAACAATAATTGTTTAATTCTATGTTTCCATAATGGAGCCTATACTGACTGTGCGTCACTATGTGATTTGTAGTGCTTCCAAAGCATATTTGACCCATTGTACTTACAGTTCAACCATCACTATGGTCATATATATACCGTGTCCTACTTTAACACTTGCCTTTCATTTGGTCACTATTTATTTATTGCTTGTAGAACCTTTGATTGCCTTAAACCTAGTCATTGAGTACCCTTTCAGCAATTAAAGGGATCCATACTGTTCGTGTTTCTGTAGCACCGTAACGTCATGTTGGCATACTATTCTATGGGTGTGACTGCATGTCGTTACTCAAATTATTTTGGAACTCCTTTCTTTACTAGTACATCCTATCTTGTTAATGATAAACAACGATTTTTGCTATTTCCATCTGCCAGCAGTTTCAAAGTTTATATGCAAACAAAAGACTTCCATTTATTGCAAAATGTGTTATTGATGGATGTCATGATGTTAAGTCATAGGACTGACTCCTTCACCTTGACGTGTTATCCTTTCAAACACCAGATGAATAAAATTTTTCTTCTGGTAGTGTCGACCCTTATCTTTGTCATTTTACTCATACGGATACCGTATGACTCTTTAAAAGTCAGTTTGGTAATCTGTTACATTTCTTCAGCTTCAGTACTTAATGCTCCCTCTCAACTTCGTTACATCATTCATTTAATTTACTAACGTCACCATCATGAATAAACAACATGTCTTGTATATGGCATGTCATTCATGTTCTTTGCTCGTTTATCATGAATCTACGATCCTTCATTTACTCCGCTTACATACCGGTCCTTTATAACAACTAAAGAAATATCATGGCAAGGGGTTCACAAGCAGATGATAATGAGCAATTTAGTTTCATATTACTTTCATTTTCTTGTTATTGCGAACTAAATTGAATTGCAAATGTGGGTACTCGTCAATAGTGTTTCTATCCTAATTTTATAACGTAGGAATGCATGTACTGAGTTTTAGCTCAAATTTTTTGACATGTTTCGTGTTTTCCATTTATGTGACGAAGATACACATGTTTCTCCCTTTGGCGAGCCCTTTTGGAAGTCATCGGAAACTCACAGTGGATTCAGCATTGAATGAATGTTGGGATCAACCTGAGGGTCAAGTTGGGTCCATATTCAATACACTTGTGTAGTGTGGACTGCGCATTGGCACATGGTAGGATTAATTCGATTGTATTGAAGTTGAACTAGGGCTTTAGTCTTGGAGTGTTTCAGTTTAATAGATATTGTGATTTGAACATGAGTTGGAAGATTAAATGGTTTTAGTGAGCCTTCTCCTTATCAGGACGGCGGTACCGCCTTCCATCATTAAGTATTTTGTTGCAGTTATCTATGAATCAACTAACTAGCAATTAGGGGGCATTATAGATTTGGTTTCAGAGCCGAGGTTTTAACGGCCACTGTGAGCTGGCAAATGTTTATGATTTCACTACAAAGGTGTGTATGAGTTATGTTGGATCAGTTAAACGTGCTATTGACTATAAGTTCATATCTATGGGCATATATGGAGGAACCATTCCATTTGGGGGACGCAATCGTTTGGTAATATAATGAGATTCAGGAATGAGCAAAACCGAGTGTGGAACTATTTGGGTGACTTACTAATGAGGCAAGCTCTCGTTTCTCTGGGAGTTGTATTGTATATTTCATTTCTCTCATTTGTTTAAATTTTTTCAATTGTCCACTCCGAATGTGTGACCCATTGAGTTACGAACTCCTGCGTGTGGTCGTTCAGCTACTAAAGTGTTTCTCTCCATTTTAGGTATCCATTCTATGGCTTTAAGCTTGCGTTTTAGCTAATTTTTAAGCGGAACTCTGTCCGTTTCGCTCTAGAATTTCAAAGTTTCATTGAGGAGTATTAACGTACTTGATATTCAGTATAGTGATGTTTAAAACTTATTGCATGAATGCCATTTGCAACTTTGTATATCTATGGGTTGAATTAGTGTAAGATGGAATTACTTTAGGGAGTCCTCTGACGGTGGTTCAGTAGCTTGTGGTGTGCTACTTGGCACTATATGGGTATTACGACTGACATTAAGCCTTCATTCTTGACAGTAGGACCTTACATCAGCAATGCTCCCTTCCTGTCATCCACTTATTTCTGCCATAGTTACCTTGAATTGTTCAGAGACATTATTTCTTTTGCCACTCACACTCTTTTGAATTGTAATGGAGTGTTTATGAGAAATCTCATAAGTCGTCTGTGGGAAGTCCTTTAAACACATCTGAGCAACCTTTCCTATAGGCCATTCAAACCCTGTCAATAATAATTTTTTAATTCTCTATTTCCTTAATGGAGCCTATAATGACCCCGATGCGCGTCACTGTGTGATTTGCAGTTGGTCCTAAGCATATTTGACCCATTGTTTTTGTAGTTCAATCGTCACTATGATCATATTTTTACTGTCTCCTACTTTACCACTTGACTTCTATTTGGTCACTATTTATTTATTGCTTGTAGAACCTTTGATTGCTTGAAACCTAGTTATTGAGTGCCCTTTCAACAATTAAAAGGATCCATGTTGTTCGTGTTTCTATAGCACTGTAACGTCATGTTGGTATACTGTTCTATGGCCGTGACTGCAAGTCGTTACTCAAATTATTTTGAAAATCCTTTCTGTACTAGTACATCCTATCTTGTTCATGATAAACAACGATTTGTGCTGTTTCCATCTGCCAGCAGTTTCGAAGTTTATATGCCAACAAAAGAGTTCCATTGTTTGGAAAATGTGTTATTGGTGGATGTCATGATGTTAAGTCATAGGACTGACTCCTTGATCTTGAATTATTATCCTTTCAAACACCAGATGAATAAAATTTTTCTTCTGGTAGTGTCGACCCTTATCTTTGTCATTTTACTCATATGGATACCAAATGCTTCGGTACTTAATGCTCCCTCTCAACTTCATTACATTATTCATTTAATTTACTAACGTCACCACAGTGAATAAACAGCATGTCTTGGACATGCATGTAATTCATATGCTTTCCTCGTTCATCATGAATCTACGATCCTTCATTTACTGCGCTTACATGTCGATCGTTTATAACAACTAAAGAAATATCATTGCAAGGGGTTCACATCCAGATGATAACGAGCAATTTAGTTTCATGTTACTTTCATTTTCACTGTTACTGCGAACTAAATTGAATTACAAATGTGGGTACCCATCAATTATGTTTCTATGCTCATTTCATAGTACACGAATGCATGTACTGAGCTTTTGCTCAAATTTTTGAAATGTTTCATGTTTTCCATTTTAGGTGATGAAGATACACATATTTCTCCATTTGGCAAGCCCTTCTGGAAATCATCGGATGCTCACAGTGGATTCAGAATTGAATAAATGTTGGGATCAACCTCAGGGTGAAGTTGGGTCCATATTCAATATACTTGTGCAGTGTGGACTGCGCGTTAGCACATATTATGATTAAGTCGATTGTATTGAAGTTGAACTAGGACTTTGGTCTCGGAGTGTTTCAGTTTAATAAATATTGTGATTTGAACATGAGTTGCAAGATTAAAGGGTTTTAGTGAGCCTCCTCCTTATCAGGACGGCGGTACCGCCTTCCATCATTAAGTCTTTTGTTCCAGTTCTCTATGAATCAACTAACTAGCAATTTGGGGGTGTTACAGATTTGGTATCAGAGCCGAGGATTTATGGGCCACTATGAGCTAGCAAGTGTTTATGATTTAGCTACCAAGGTGTGTATGAGTTATTTTGGACCAGCTAAATGTGCTATTGACTATAAGTTCATATCTATGGGCATATATGGAGGAACCGTTTCCATTTGGGGGACGCAATCGTTTGGTAATATAACGAGATTCACGAATGAGCAAAATGGAGTGTGGAATTATTTGGGTGACCTGCTATTGGGGTAAGCTCTCGTTTATCTGGGAGTTCAATTCTATATTTTATTTCTCTCATTTGTTTAAATTTTTTGCAATTGTGCACTCCGAATGTGTGGCCTGTTGAGTTATGAACTCCAGCATGTGGTCATTCAGCTACTGAAGTGTTTCTCTCCATTTCAGGTATCCATTGCATGGCATTAAGCTTGCGTTTTAGTCAGTTTTTAGGCAGAACTCTGTCCGTTTCGCTCTAGAATTTGAGAGTTTCATTGAGGATTATTAACATACATGATATTGAGTATAGTGATGTTTAAAACTTATTGCGGTAATGCCATTTGCAGCTTGGTATGTCTTTGGGTTGAATTAGTATAAGATGGAATTACTTTAGGGAATCCTGTGACGGTGGTTCAGTAGCTTGCGGTGTGCTAGTTGGCACTATATGGGTATTATGACTAAGATTAAGCCTCCATTTTTTACAGTAGGACCTTACATAAGCAATGCCCCCTTTACTTCCTGTCATCCACTTATTTCTGCCCTAGTTACCTTGAATTGTTCAGAGACGTTATTTCTTTTGCCACTCACACTCTTTTGAATTGTAATGTAGTGTTTATGAAAAATCTCATAAGTCGTCTGTGGGAAGTCCTTTGAACACATCTTAGCAACCTTTCCTATAGGCCATTCAAACCCTGTCAATAATAATTGTTTAATTCTCTGTTTCCGTAATGGAGCCTATAATGACCCAGGTGCGCGTCACTATATTATTTGTAGTTCTTCCTAAGCATGTTTGACCCATTGTACTTGCAGTTCAATCATCACTATGATAATATTTTTACTGTCTCCTACTTTAACACTTGACTTCTATTTGGTCACTATTTATTTGTTGCTTGTAGAACCTTTGATTGCTTCAAACCTAGTCATTGAGTGCCCTTTCAGCAATTAAAAGGATCCATATTGTTCGTGTTTCTATAGCACCGTAACCTCACTTTGGAATACTACTCTATGGCCTTGACTGCATGTCATTACTCAAATTATTTTGGAAATCCTTTCTTTACTAGTACATCCTATCTTGTTAATGATAAACAACGATTTGTGCTATTTCCATCTGCCAGCAGTTTCGAAGTTTATATGCCCACAAAAGAGTTCCATTTATTGCAAAATGTGTTATTGATGGATGTCTTGATGTTAAGTCATAGGACTGACTCCTTGATGTTGACGTATTATCCTTTCAAACGCTAGATGAATAAAATTTTTCTTCCGGTAGTGTCGACCCTTATCTTTGTCATTTTACTCATATGGATATGGTATGACTTTTTAAAAGCCGGTTTGGTAATCTGTTACATTTCTTTAAGTTCGATACTTAATGCACCCTCTCAACTTCATTACATTGTTCATATAATTTACTAACGTCACCATAGTGGATAAACAGTATGTCTTGTATATGCATGTAATTCATATGCTTTCCTCGTTTATCATGAATCTACAATCCTTCCTTTACTCCGCTTACATGCCGATTCTTTATAACAACTAAAGAAATATCATTGCAAGGGGTTCACACCCAGATGATAACGAGCAATTTAGTTTCATATTACTTTCATTTTCCTTGTTATTGCAAACTAAATTGAATTACAACTGTGGGTACCCATCAATTGTGTTTCTATGCTCATTTCATAATACAGGATTGCATGTACTGAGTTTTCGCTCAAATTTTTGAAATGTTTCATGTTTTCCATTTTAGGTGATGAAGATACACATATTTGTCGATTTGGCAAGCCCTTTTGGAAGTCATCGGATGCTCACAGTGGATTCAGCATTGAATAAATGTTGGGATCAGCCTCAGGGTCAAGTTGGGTCCATATTTAATATACTTGTGCAGTGTGGACTGCGCGTTAGCACATGGTATGATTAAGTCCATTGTATTGAAGTTAAACTAGGACTTTGGTCTTGGAGTGTTTCGGTTTAATAGATATTGTGATTTGAACATGAGTTGCAAGATTGTATGGTTTCAGTAAGCCTTCTCCTTATTAGGACGACGGTACCGCCTTCCATCATTAAGTCTTTTGTTCCGGTTATCTATGAATCAAGTACTAGCAATTTCGGGGTGTTATAGATTTGGTATCAGAGCCGAGGATTTAAGGGCCGCTGTGAGCTAGCAAGTGTTTATGATTTAGCTACCAAGGTGTGTATGAGTTATGTTAGACTAGTTAAATGTGCTATTGACTATAAGTTCATATCTATGGGCATATATGGAGGAATCGTTTCCATTTGGGGGACGCAATCGTTTGGTAATATAATGAGATTCACGAATGAGCGAAATGGAGTGTGGAATTATTTGGGTGACTTGGTAATGAGGTAAGCTCTCATTTATCTGGGAGTTGTATTGTATATTTCATTTCTGTCATTTGTTTAAATTTTTGCAATTGTGCACTCGGAATGTCTGACCTGTTGAGTTATGAACTCCAGCGTGTGGTCGTTCAGCTCCTGAAGTGTTTCTCTCCATTTCAGGTATCCATTGTATGGCTTTAAGCTTGCGTTTTAGCCAGTTTTTAGGAAGAACTCTGTTCGTTTCGGTCTAGAATTTGAGAACCTCATTGACGATTATTAATATACATGATATTGAGTATAGTGATGTTTAAAACTTATTCCGGGAATGCCATTTGCTGCTTGGTATATCTTTGGGTTGAATTAGTATAAGATGGAATTACTTTAGGGAATCCTGTGACGGTGGTTCAGTGGCTTGCGGTGTGCGACTTAGCACTATATGGGTATTACGACTAAGATTAAGCCTTCATTCTTGATAGTAGGACCTTACATCAGCAATGCTCCCTTTACTTTCTGTCATCCACTTATTTCTGCCATAGTTACGTTGAATTGTTCAGAGGCATTATTTCTTTTGCCACTCACACTCTTTTGAATTGTAATGTAGTGTTTATGAGAAATCTCATAAGTCGTCTGCGGGAAGTCCTTTGAACACATCTGAGCAACCTTTCCTATAGGCCATTCAAACCCTGTCATTACTAATTGTTTAATTCTCTGTTTCCATAATGGAGCCTCTAATGACCCCGGTGCGCGTCATTGTGTGATTTGTAGTTCTTCCTAAGCATATTTGACCCGTTGTAGTTGCAGTTCGATCATCACTATGATCATATTTTTACTATCTCCTACTTTAACACTTGACTTCTATTTGGTCATTCTTTATTTATTGCTTGTAGAACCTTTGATTGCTTCAAACCCAGTCATTGAGTGCCCTTTCAGCAATTAAAAGGATCCATATTGTTCGTGTTTCTATAGCACCATAATGTCATGTTGGCATACTATTCTATGGCCGTGACAGCATGTCATTACTCAAATTATTTTGGAAATCCTTTCTTTACTAGTACATCCTATCTTGTTAATGATAAACATTGATTTCTGCTATTTCCATCTGCCAGTAGTTTCGAAGTTTATATGCCAACAAAAGACTTCTATTTATGGCAAAATGTGTTATTGGTGGATGTCATGATGTTAAGTCATAGGACTGACTCCTTCATCTTGGTGTATTATCCTTTCAAACACCAGATGAATAAAAAAATTTTCTGGTTGTGTCGACCCTTATCTTTGTCATTTTACCCATATGGATACCGTATGACTTTTTAAAAGCGAGTTTTGTAGACTATTACATTTCTTCAATTTTAGTGCTTAATGCTCCCTCTCAACTTCATTACTTCGTTCATTTAATTTACTAACGTCACCATCGTGAATAAACAGCATGTCTTGTATATGCATGTAATTCATATGCTTTCCTCTTTCATCATGAATCTACGATCCTTCATTTACTCTGCTTACATGCTGGTCCTTTATAACAACTAAGGAAATATCACTGCAAGGGGTTCACATACAGATGATAACGACTTTCATATCACATTCATTTTCAATGTTATTGCGAACTAAATTGAATTGCAAAGATAGGTACCCATCAATATTGTTTCGATGCTCATTTTATAACACAGGAATGCATGTACTGAGTTTTTGCTCAAATTTTTCAAACGTTTTATGTTTTCCATGTTAGGTGACAAAGATACACATGTTTCTCCATTTGGCAAGCCCTTTTGGAAGTCATCGGATGCTCACAGTGGATTCAGCATTGAATGAATATTAAGGTCGACCTCAAGGTCAAGTTCGGTCCATATTCAATATACTTATGTACTGTGGACTGCGCGTTAGCACATGGTATGATTAAGTCGATTGTATTGAAGTTGAACTAGGACTTTGGTCTTGGAGTGTTTCAGTTTAATAGATATTGTGATTCGAACATGAGGTTGAACACTAAATGGTTTCAGTGAACGTTCTCCTTATCAGAACGACGGTACCACCTTCCATCATTAAGTCTTTTGTTGCAGTTATCTATGAATCAAGTAACTAGCAATTTGGGGGCGTTACAGATTTGGTATAAGAGCCGAGGTTTCAAGGGCCACTGTGAGCTAGCAAGTGTTTATGATTCAGCTACCAAGGTGTGTACGAGTTATGTTGCACCAGTTAAATGTGCCATTGACTATAAGTTCATATCTATGGGCATATATCGAGGAACCATTTCCATTTGTGGGACGCAATCGTTTGGTAATATAATGAGATTCACGAATCAGCAAAATGGAATGTGGAACCATTTGGGCGACTTGCTAATGAGGCAAGCTCTAGTTTTTCTCGGAGTTGTATTGTATGTTTCATTTCTCTCATTTGTTTAAATTTTTGCAATTGTGCACTCCTGATTTGTGAACCGTAGAGTTATGAACTACGGCGTGCGGTCGTTCAGCTACTGAAGTGTTTCTCTCCATTTCAGGTATGCATTATATGGCTTTAAGCTTGCGTTTTACCCAATTTTTAGGCGGAACTCTGTCGGTTTCGCTCTAGAATTTTGGAGTTTCATTACGGAGTATTAACATACATGACATTGAGTACAGTAATGTTTAAAACTTATTGCGGGAATTCCATTTGCAACTTGGTATATCTTTGGGTTGAATTAGTATAAGATCGAATTCCTTTAGGGAATCCTTTGATGGTGGTTGAGTAGCTTGCGGTGTGCTCCTTGGCACTATATGGGTGGTACGACTAAGATTAAGCCTTCATTCTTGACAGTAGGACCTTACATCAGCAATGCTCCCTTTACTTCCTGTCATCCACTTATTTCTGCCCTACTTACCTTGAATTGCTCAGACGCATTATTTCTTTTGCCACTCACACTATTTTGATTTATAATGGTGTGTTTATGAGAAACCTTATATGTGGTCTGTGGGAAGTCCTTTAAACACACCTGAGCAACCTTTCCTATACGCCAATCAAACCCTGTCAATAATAATTGTGTAATTCTCTGTTTCCATAATGGAGCATATAATGACCCCGGTGCGCGTCACTGTGTGATTTGTAGTTCTTCCAAAGCATATTTGACCCATTGTACTTACAGTTCAATCATTACTATGGTCATATTTTTACTGTCTCCCACTTTAACAGTTGACTTCTATTTGGTGTCTATTTATTTATTGCTTGTAGAACCTTTGATTGCTTCAAACCCAGTCATTGAGTGCCCTTTCAGCAATTAAAAGGATCCATATTGTTCGTGTTTCTATAGCACCGTAACGTCATGTTGGCATCCTGTTCTATGGCCGTGACTGCATGTCGTTACTCAAATTGTTTTGGAAATCCTTTCTTTATTAGTACATCCTATCTTGTTACTGATAAACAAGGATTTGTGCTATTTCCATCTGCCAACAGTTTCCAAGTTTATATGCCAACAAAAGACTTCCATTTATGGCAAAATGTGTTATTGGTGGATGTCATGATGTTAAGTCATAGGACTGACTCCTTCATCTTGACGCATTATCCTTTCAAACGCCAGATGAATAAAATTTTTCTTTTAGTAGTGTGGACCCTTATCTTTATGAGGTTAACTCATACGGATACCATATGATTTTTTAAAAGTCGGTTTGGTAATCTGTTACATTTCTTCAACTTCAGTAGTTAATGCTCCCTCTCAACCTCAGTACATGATTCATTTAATTTACTAACGTCACCATCGTGAATAAACAACATGTCTTGTATATGGCATGTCATTCATATTCTTCCCTCTTTCGTCATGAATCTACGATCCTTCATTTACTCCGCTTACATGCCAGTCCTTTATAAAACCTAAAGAAATATCGTTGCAAGGTGTTCACATCCAGATGATAACGAGCAATTTAGTTTCATATTACTTTCATTTTCGTTGTTCTTGCGAACTAAATTGAATTGCAAATGTGGGTACCCGTCAATAGTATTTCTATGCTCATTTTATAATACAGGAATGCATATACTGAGTTTTTGCCCAAATTTTTGAAATGTTTCATGTTTTCCATTTTAGGTGACGAAGATACACATGTTTCTCGATTTAGCAAGCCCTTTCGGAAGTCATCGAATGCTCACAGTGGATTTAGCATTGAATGGATGTTGGGATCAACCTGAGGGTGAAGTTGGGTCCATATTCATTATACTTGTGTAGTGTGGACAGCGCGTCAGCACATGGTATGATTAAGTTGATTGTGTTGAAGTTTAACTAGGACTTTGGTCTTAGAGTGCTTCAGTTTAATAGATATTGTGCTTTGAGCATGAGTTGTAAGATTAAATGGTTTCAATGAGCATTCTCCTTGTCAGAACGGCGGTACCGCCTTCCATCATTAAGTCTTTTGTTCCAGTTATCTATGGATCAAGTAACTAGCAATTTGGGGGCATTACAGATTTGGTATCAGAGTCGAGGTTTCAAGGGCCACTGTGAGCTAGCAAGTGTTTATGATTTAGCTACCAAGGTGTGTATGAGTTATGTTGGACATGTTAAATGTGCTATTGACTATAAGTTCATATCTATGGGCATATATGGAGGAACCATTTTCATTTTGGGGATGCAACTATTTGGTAATATAATGAGATTCACGAATGACCAAAATGGAGTGTGGAACCATTTGGGTGACTTGCTAATAAGGCAAGCTCTAGTTTATCTGGGAGTTGTATTGTTTGTTTCATTTCTCTCATTTGTTTAAATTTTTCCAGTTCTGCACTCCGGATGTGTGACCCGTTGAGTTATGAACTTCGGCGTGTGGTCGTTCAGCTACTAAAGTGTTTCTCTCCATTTCAGGTATCCATTATATGGCTTTAAGCTTGCGTTTTAGCCAGTTTTTAGGCGGAACTCTATCCGTTTCGCTCTAGAATTTTAGAGTTTCATTAAGGAGTATTAACATACATGATATAGAGTATAGTGATGTTTAAAACTCATTGCGGGAATGGCATTTGCAACTTGGTATATCTTTGGGTTGAATTAGCATAAGATGGAATAACTTTATGGAATCTGGTGATGGTGGTTGAGTAGCTTGCGGTGTGCTACTTGGCACTATATGGGTGGTACGACTAAGATTAAGCCTTCATTCTTGACAGTAGGACCTTTCATCAGCAATGCTCCCTTTACTTCTAGTCAACCACTTATTTCTGCCCTAGTTACCTTGAATTGTTTAGAGGCATTATTTCTTTTGCCACTCACACCATTTTGATTTGTAATGGAGCGTTTATGACAAATATCATATGTCGTCTGTGGGAAGTCCTTTAAACACATCTGAGCAACCCTTCCTACAGGCCATTCAAACCCTATCAACAATAATTGTTTAATTATCTGTTTCCATAATGGAGCCTATAATAACCCTGGTGCGCGTCACTGTGTGATTTGTAGTTCATCCAAAGCATATTTGACCCATTGTACTTGCAGTTCAATCATCACGATCGTCATATTTTTACTGTCTCCTACTTTATTACTTGAATTCTATTTGGTCACTATTTATTTATTCCATGTAGAACCTTTGATTGCTTCAAACCCAATCATTAAGTGCTCTTTCAGCAATTAAAAGGATCCATATTGTTCGTCTTTCTATAGCACCATAACGTCATGTTGGCATACTATTCTATGGTCGTAACTGCATGTCGTTACTCAAATTATTTTGGAAATCCTTTCTTTACTAGTACGTCCTATCTTGTTAATTATAAACAACGATTTGTGTTATTTCCATCTGCTAGCAGTTTCAAAGTTTATATACAAACAAAACACTTCTATTTATCGCAAAATGTGTTATTGATGGATGTCATCATGTTAAGTCATAGGAATGAATCCTTCATCTTGATGTATTATCCTTTCAAACACCAGATGAATAAAATGTTGTTGGGGTGTTTCAGTTTAACAGATATTGTGATTTGAATACGAGTTGCAAAATTAAATGTTTTTAGTGAGCCTTCTCCATATCAGGAAAGCGGTAGCGCCTTCCATCATTAAGTCTTTTGTTCTAGTTATCTACGAATCAAGTAACTAGCAATTTGGGGGCGTTACAGATTTGGTATCAGAGCCGAGGATTTAAGGGCCACTGTGAGCTACCATGTGTTTATGATTTAGCTACCAAGGTGTGTATGAGTTATGTTGGACCAGTTAAATGTGCTATTGGCTATAAGTTTATATCTATGCGCATATATAGAGGAACCATTTGCATTTGGGGGACGCAATCATTTGGTAATATAATGAGATTCACGAATAAGCAAGATGGAGTGGGCAACCATTTGGGTGACTTGCTAATGAGGCAAGCTCTACTTTATCTGGGAGTTGTATTGTATGTTTCATTTCTTTAATTTTTTAAAATTTTGCAATTGTGCACTCCGGATGTGTGCCCCGTTGAGTTATGGACTCCGACGTGTGGTCGTTCAACTACTGAGGTGTTTCTCTTCATTTTAGGTATCCATTGTATGGCTTTAAGCTTGCGTTTTAGCCCGCTTTTAGGCATAACTCCGTCCGTTTCTCTCAACAATTTGAGAGTTTCATTGAGGAGTATTAACATACATGATATTAAGTATAGTGATGTTTAAAACTTATTACGGGAATGCCATTTACAACTTGGTATATCTTTGGGTTGAATTAGTATAAGATGGAATTACTTTAGGGAATCCTTTGACGGTGGTTGAGTAGCTTGCGGTGTCCTACTTGGCACTATACGGGTGGTATGACAAAGATTAAGGCTTCATCCTTGACAGTAGGACCTTACATCAGCAATGCTCCCTTTACTTCCTGTCATCCACTTATTTCGGCCCTAGTTACCTTGAATTGCTCAGACGCATTATTTCTTTTGCCACTCACACTATTTTGATTTATAATGGTGTGTTTATGAGAAACCTTATATGTGGTCTGTGGGAAGTCCTTTAAAGACATCTGAGCAACCTTTCCTATAGGCCAATCAAACCCTGTCAATAATAATTGTGTAATTCTCTGTTTCCATAATGGAGCATATAATGACCCCGGTGCGCGTCACTGTGTGATTTGTAGTTCTTCCAAAGCATATTTGACCCATTGTACTTACAGCTCAATCATTACTATGGTCATATTTTTACTGTCTCCCACTTTAACACTTGACTTCTATTTGGTATCTATTTATTTATTGCTTGTAGAACCTTTGATTGCTTCAAACCCAGTCATTGAGTGCCATTTCAGCAATTAAGAGGATCCATATTGTTCGTGTTTCTATAGCACCGTAACGTCATGTTGGCATAGTATTCTATGGTCGTGACTGCATGTCGTTACTCAAATTATTTTGGAAATCATTTCTTTACTAGTACTTCCTATCTTGTTAATGATAAACAACGATTTGTGCTATTTCCATCTGCCAGCAGTTTCAAAGTTTATATGCCAACAAAAGACTTCCATTTATTGCAAAATGTGTTATTGATGGACGTCATCATGTTAAGTCATAGGACTGACTCCCTCATCTTGACGTATTATCCTTTCAAACACCAAAAGAAAATAAAATTTCTTCTGGTAGTGTCGACCCTTATCTTTTTTCATTTTACTCATACGGATATCCTGTGACTTTTTAAATGTCAGTTTGGTAATCTATTACGTTTCTTCAACTTCAGTACTTAATGCTCCCTCTCAACTTCAGTACATCGTTCATTTAATTTACTGACGTCAACATCGTGAATAAACAGCATGTCTTGTACATGGCATGTCATTCATATTCTTTGCTCTTTCATCATGAATCTACGATCCTTCGTTTACTCCGCTTACATGTCGGTCCTTTATAACAACTAAAGAAATATCATTGCAAGGGGTTCACATCTAGATGATAACGAGCAATTTACTTTCATATTACTTTCATTTTCATTGTTATTGCGAACTAAATTGAATTGCAAATGTGGGTACCGGTCAATAGTGTTTCTATGCTAATTTTATAATACAGGAATGCATGTGCTGAGTTTTTGCTCAAATTTTTTGAAATGTTTCATGTTTTCCATTTTAGGTGACGAAAATATACATGTTTCTCCATTTGGCAAGCCCTTTTGGAAGTCATCGGATGCTCACAGTGGAT
The DNA here is from genome assembly GCA_017589665.1 of Selenicereus undatus. Lineage (NCBI taxonomy): Eukaryota > Viridiplantae > Streptophyta > Magnoliopsida > Caryophyllales > Cactaceae > Selenicereus > Selenicereus undatus. Next base: position 43,680,402 of record JACYFF010031959.1, on the reverse strand, counting down.
TCAGCATAAAATGAATTTTGGTATCAACCTCAGGGTCAAGTTGGGTCGATATTCAATATACTTGTGTAGTGTGGACTGCGTGTTAGCACATGGTATGATTAAGTCGATTGTGTTGAAGTTGAACAAGGACTTTGGTCTTCGAGTGTTTCAGTTTAATACATATTGTGATTTGAGCATGAGTTGGAAGATTAAATGGTTTTAGTGAGCCTTCTCCTTATCAGGACGGCGGTACCGCCTTCCATCATTAAGTCTTTTGTTCCAGTTATCGATGAATCAAGTAACTAACAATTTGGGGGCATTATAGATTTGGTATCAAAGCCAAGCTTTTAAGGGCCACTATGAGCTGGCAAGTGTTTATGATTTAGCTACCAAGGTGTGTATGAGTTATGTTGGACCAGTTAAATGTGCTATCGACTATAAGTTCATATTTATGGGCATATATGGAGGAACCATTCCCTTTGGGGACGCAATCGTTTTGTAATATAATGAGACCCACGAATGGGCAAAACAGAGTGTGGAACCATTTGGGTGACTTGCTAATGAGGCAACCTCTCGTTTATCTAGGAGTTGTATTGTATATTTCATTTCTCTCATTTGTTTAAATTTTTGCAATTGTGCACTCCGAATGTGTGACCCATTGAGTTATGAACTCCGGCGTGTGGTCGTTCAGCTACTGAAGTGTTTCTCTCCATTTCAGGTATCCATTGTATGGCTTTAAGCTTGCGTTTGAGCCAATTTTTAGGCGGAACTCTGTCTGTTTCGATCTAGAATTTGAGAGTTTCATTGAGGAGTATTAACATACATAATATTGAGTACAGTGACGTTTAAAACTTATTGCGGGAATGCCATTTGCAACTTGGTATATCTTTGGGTTGGATTAGTATAAGATGGAATTACTTTAGGGAATCCTTTGACGGTGGTTGAGTAGCTTGTAGTGTGCTAGTTGGCACTATATGGGTGGGACAACTAAGATTAAGCCTTCATCATTGATATTAGGACCTTGCATCAGCAATGCTCCCTTTACTTCCTGTCATCCACTTATTTCTTCCCTAGTTACCTTGAATTGTTCAGAGGCATTATTTCTTTTGCCACTCACACTATTTTGATTTGTAATGGAGTGTTTATGAGAAGTCTCATATGTGGTCTGTGGGAAGTCCTTTAAGCACATGTGAGCAACCTTTCCTACAGGCCATTGAAACCCTGTCAATAATAATTGTTTAATTCTCTATTTCCATAATGGAGCCTATAATGACCCCGGTGCGCGTCACTATGTGATTTGTAGTTCTTCCAAAGCCTATTTGACCCATTGTACTTGCAGTTCAATCATTACTATGGTCATATTTTTATTGTCTCCTACTTTAACACTTGACTTCTATTTGGTCACTATATATTTGTTGCTTGTAGAACCTTTGATTGCTTCAAACCCAGTCATTGAGTGTCGTTTCAGCAATTAAGAGGATCCATATTGTTCGTGTTTCTATAGCACCGTAACATCATGTTGGCATAGTATTTTATGGCCGTCACTGCATCTCGTTGCTCAAATGATTTTGGAAGTCCTTTCTTTACTAGTACATCCTATCTTGTTAATGATAAACAACTATTTGTGCTATTTGCATCTGCCAGCAGTTTCGAAGTTTGTATGCCAACAAAAGACTTCCATTTATTACAAAATGTGTTATTGATGGATGTCATCATGTTAAGTGATGGGACTGACTCCCTCATCTTGATGTATTATCCTTTCAAACACCAGAGGAATAAAATTTTTCTTCTGGTAGTGTCGACCATTAGCTTTGTCATTTTACTCATATGGATACCGTACGACTTTTTAAATGTCGGTTTGGCAATCTGTTACATTTCTTCAACTTCAATACTTAATGCTCCCTCTCAACTTTAGTACATCATTCAGTTAATTTACTAACGTCACCAACGTGAATAAACAGCATGTCTTATATATGGCATCTCATTCATATTCTTTCCTCTTTCATCATGAATGTACGGTCCTTCATTTACTACGCTTACGTGTCGGTCCTTTATGACAACTAAAGAAATATCATTGCAACGGGGTTCACATCCAGATGATAACGAGCAATTTAGTTTCATATTACTTTCATTTTCATGGTTATTGCGAACTAAATTGAATTGCAAATGTTGGTACCCGTTAATAGTGTTTCTATGCTCATTTTATAATATAGGAATGCATGTACTGAGTTTTTGCTCAAATTTTTAAAATGTTTCATGTTTTCCATTTTGGGTCACGAACATACACATGTTTCTCCATTTGGAAAGCCTTTTTGCAAGTCATCGGATGCTCACAGTGGATTCAGCATTGAACGAATGTTGGGATCAACCTCATGGTCAAGTTAGGTCCATATTCAATATACTTGTGTAGTATGGACTGCGCGTTAGGACATGGTATGGTTAAGTCCATTGTATTGAAGTTGAACTAGGACTTTGGTCTTGTAGTGTTTCAGTTTAATAGAAATTGTGATTTGAACATGAGTTGCAAGATTAAATGTTTTTAGTGAGCCTTCTCCTTATCAGGACGGCGGTACCGCTTTCCATCATTAAGTCTTTTGTACACGTGATCTATGAATCAAGTAACTAGTAATTTGGGGGCGTTACAGATGTGGTATCAGAGTGGAGGATTTAAGGGCCACTGTGAGCTAGCAAGTGTTTATGATTTAGCTACCAAGGTGTGTATGAGTTATGTTGGACCAGCTAAATGTGCTATTAACTATAAGTTCATATCTATGGGCATATATGGAGGAACCAATTCCATTTGGGGGACGCAATCGTTTGGTAATATAATGAGATTCACGAATGAGCAAAATGGAGTGTGGAACCATTTGGGTGACTTGCTAATGAGGCAAGCTCTAGTTTTTCTTGGAGTTGTATTGTATGTTTCATTTCTCTCATTTGTTTAAATTTTTGCCATTGTGCACTACGGATGTGTGGCCCGTTGAATTATGAACTACGGCGTGTGGTCGTTCAGCTACTGAAGTGTTTCTCTGCATTTCAAGTATCCATTGTATGGCTTTAAGCTTGCGTGTTAGCCAGTTTTTAGACGGAACTTTGTTCGTTCCGCTCTAGAATTTAAGAGTTTCATTGAGGACTACTAACATACATGATATTGAGTATAGTGATGTTTAAAACTTATTGCGGGAATGCCATTTGCAACTTGGTATATCTTTGGGTTGAAATAGTATGAGATGGAATTACTTTAGGGAACCCTTTGACGGTGGCTGAGTAGCTTGCATTGTGCTACTTGGCACTATATTGGTGGTACGACTAAGATTAAGCCTTCATTCTTGAAAGTAGGACCTTACATCAGCAATGCTCTCTTTACTTCCTGTCATCCACTTATTTCTACCCTAGTTACCTTGAATTGTTCAGACGCATTATTTCTTATGCCACTCACACTATTTTGATTTGTAATGGAGTGTTTATGAGAAATCTCATATGTGGTGTGTGGGAAGTCCTTTAAACACATCAGAGCAACCTATCCTATGGACCATTCAAACCCTGTCAATAATAATTGTTGAATTCTCTGATTCCGTAATGGAGCCTGTAATGACCCCGGTGCGCGTCACTATGTGATTTGTAGCTCTTCCTAAGCGTATTTGACCCATTGTACTTGCAGTTCAATCATCACCATGGTCATATTTTTACTGTCTCATGCTTTAACACTTGACTTCTATTTGGTCACTATTTATTTATTGCTTGTAGAACCTTTGATTGCTTCAAACCCAGTCTTTGAGTGCCCTTTCAGCAATTAAAAGGATCCATATTGTTCGTGTTTCTATAGCACCACAACGTCATGTTGGCACACTATTCTATTGCCGTGACTGCATGTCGTTACTCAAATGATTTTGGAAATCCTTTCTTTACTAGCACATCCTATCCTGTTAATGATAAACAACGATTTGTGGTATTTCCATCTACCAGCAGTTTCGAAGTTTATATGCCGAGAAAAGACTTCCATTCATTGCAAAATGTGTTATTGATGGATGTCATCATGTTAAGTCATAGGATTGACTCCTTCATCTTGACGTATTATCCTTTCAAACACTAGATGAATAAAATTTTTCTTCTGGTAGTGTCGACCCTTATCTTTGTCATTTTACTAATACGGATACGTATGACTTTTTGAAACCTGGTTTGGTAATCTATTATATTTTTTCAATTTCAGTATTTAATGCTCCCTCTCAACTTTAGTACATCATTCATTTAATTTACTAACGTCACCATCGTGAATAAACAACATGTCTTGCATATGGCATGTCATTCATATTCTTCCCTCTTTCATCATGAATCTACAATCCTTCATTTACTCCGCTTACATGCCAGTCCTTTCTAACAACTAAAGAAATATCATTGCAAGGTGTTCACATCCAGATGATAACGAGCAATTTAGTTTCATATTACTTTCATTTTCGTTGTTATTGCGAACTAAATTGAATTGCAAATGTGGGTACCCGTCAATAGTATTTCTATGCTCATTTTATAATACAAGAATGCATATACTGAGTTTTTGCCCAAATTTTTGAAATGTTTCATGTTTTCCATTTTAGGTGACGAAGATACGCATGTTTCTCGTTTTGGCAAGCCCTTTCGGAAGTCATCGGATGCTCACAGTGGAATTAGCATTAAATGGATGTTCGGATCAACCTCAGGGTCAAGTTGGGTCCATATTCAGTATACTTGTGTACTGTGGATAGCGCATCAGCACATGGTATGATTAAGTCGATTGTATTGAAGTTGAACTAGGACTTTGGTCTTGGAGTGTTTCAGTTTAATAGATATTGTGATTTGAACATGAGTTGGAAGATTAAATGGTTTTAGTGAGCCTTCTCCTTATCAAGACGACGGTACCGCCTTCCATCATTAAGTATTTTATTGCACTTATCTATGAATCAAGTAACTAGCAATTAGGGGGCGTTACAGATTTTGGTATTAAAGCCGAGCTTTTAAGGGCCACTGTGAGCTGGCAAGTGTTTATGATTTAGCTACCAAGGTGTGTATGAGTTATGTTGCAGCAGTTAAATGTGCTATTGACTATAAGTTCATATCTATGGGCATATATGGAGGAACCATTCCATTTGGGGGACGCAATCGTTTAGTAATATAACGAGATTCACGAATGAGCAAAACGGAGTGTGGAACCATTTGGTTGACTTGCTAATGAGGCAAGCTCTCGTTTATCTGGGGGTTGTACTGTATATTTGATTTCTCTCATTCGTTTAAATTTTTGTAATTTTGCACTCCGAATGTGTGACCCATTGAGTTATGAACTCTGGCGTGTGGTCGTTCAGCTACAGAAGTGTTTCTCTCTATTTCAGGTATCCATTGCATGGCTTTAAGCTTGCGTTTTAGCCAGTTTTTAGGCAGAACTCTGTCTGTTTCGCTCTAGAATTTCAGAGTTTCATTGAGAAGTATTAACATACTTGATATTGAGTATAGTGATGTTTAAAACTTATTGCGGGAACGCAATTTTCAACTTCGTATATCTTTGGGTTGAATTAGTATAAGATGGAATTACTTTAGGGAGTCCTATGACAGTGGTTCGGTAGCCTGCGGTGTGCTACTTGGAACTATGTGAGTATTACGACTAAGATTAAGCCTTCGTTCCTGATAGTAGGACCTTACATCAGCAATGCTCCCATCTTGTCATTCACTTATTTCTGCCATAGTTACCTTCAATTGTTCAGAGGCATTGTTTCTTTTGCTACTCACACTCTTTTGAATTGTAATGGAGTGTTTATGAGAAATCTCATAAGTCGTCTGTGGGAAGTCCTTTAAACACATCTGAACAACCTTTCCTATAGGCCATTCAAACCCTGTCAAAAATAATTGTTTAATTCTCTGTTTCCATAATGAAGCTTATAATAAACCTAGTGCGCATCACTATACGATTTGCAGTTCTTCCTAAGCATATTTGACCCGTTGTACTTGCAGTTCAATCATCACTATGATCATATTTTTACTGTCTCCTACTTTACCACTTGAGTTCTATTTGGTCACTATTTATTTGTTGCTTGTAAAACCTTTGAATGCTTCAAACCCAGCCATTAGTGCCACTTCAGCAATAAAAAGGATCCATATTGTTCGTGTTTCTATAGCACCGTAACGTCATGTTGCCATACTATTCTATGGCCGTGACTGCATGTGGTTACTCAAATTCTTTTGGAAATCCTTTCTTTACTAGTACATCCTATCTTGTTAATGATAAACAACGATTTGTGCTATTTCCATCTGCCAGCAGTTTCGAAGTTTATATGTAAACAAAAGACTTTCATTTATTGAAAAATGTGTTATTGATGGATGTCATGATGTTAAGTCAAAGGACTGACTCCTGGATCTTAACGTATTATCCTTTCAAACACTAGATGAATAAAAATTTTCTTCTGGTAGTGTTGACCCTTATCTCTGTCATTTTACTCATATGGATACCGTATCACTTTTTAAAAGCCGGTTTGGTGATCTGTTACATTTCAACTTCGGCACTTAATGCTCCTTCTCAACTTCATTACATCGTTCATTTAATTTACTAACGTCACCATAGTGAATAAACAGCATGTCTTGTATATGCATGTAATTCATATGCTTTCCTCGTTCATCATGAATCTACGATCCTTCATTTACTCCGCTTACATGCCGATCCTTTATAACAACTAAAGAAATATCATTGCAAGGGGTTCACATGCAGATGACAACGAGCAATTTAGTTTCATATCACTTTCATTTTCATTATTATTGCGAACTAAATTGAATTACAAATTTGGGTACCCATCAATTGTGTTTCAATGCTCATTTCATAATACAAGAATGCATGTATTGAGTTTTTGCTCAAATTTTTGAAATGTTTCATGTTTCCCATTTTAGGTGACGAAGATACACATATTTCTCCATTCGGTAAGCTCTTTTGGAAGTCATCGGATGCTCACAGTGGCTTCAGCATTGAATGAATGTTGGGATCAACCTCAGGGCCAATTTGGGTCCACATTCAACATACTTGTGCAGTGTGGACTGCGCGTTAGCACATGGTATGATTAACTCGACTGTATTAAAGTTGAACTATGGCCTTGGTCTTGGAGTGTTTCATTTTAATAGATATTGTGATTTGAACATGAGTTGCAGGATTAAATGGTTTCAGTGAGTCCTCTCCTTATCAGGACGGAAGTACCGCCTTCCATCATTAAGTCTTTTGTTCCAGTTATCTATTAATCAAGTAACTTGCAATTTGGGGGTGTTACAGATTTGGTATCCGAGCCGAGGATTTAAGGGCCACTGTGAGCTAGCAAGTGTTTACGACTTAGCTACCAAGGTGTGTATGAGTTATGTTGGACCAGTTAAATGTGCTATTGACTATAAGTCCGTACCTATGGGCATATAAGGAGGAACCGTTTCAATTTGGGGGACGCAATCGTTTGGTAATATAATGAGATTCACGAATGAGCAAAATGGAGTGTGGAATTATTTGGGTGACTTGCTAATGAGGTAAGCTCTCGTTTATCTGGGAGTTGTATTGTATATTTCATTTCTCTCATTTGTTTAAATTTTTGCAATTGTGCACTCCAAATGTGTGACCTGTTGAGTTATGAACTCCAGCGTGTGGTGGTTCAGCTCCTGAAGTGTTTCTCTCCATTTCAGGTGTCCATTGTATGGCTTTAAGCTTGCATTTTAGCAAGTTTTTAGGAAGAACTCTGTCCGTTTCACTCTAGAATTTGAGAGTTTTATTGAGCATTAGTAACATACATGATATTAAGTATAGTGATGTTTAAAACTTATTGCGGGAATGCCATTTGCAGCTTGGTATATCTTTGGGTTGAATTAGTATAGGATGGAATTACTTTAGGGAATCCTGTGACGGTGGTTCAGTGGCTTGCGGTGTGCTACATCGCACTACATGGGTATTACGACTAAGATTAAGCCTTCATTCTTGATAGTCGGACCTTACATCAGCAGACAGCAATGCTCCCTTTACTTCCTGTCATCCACTTATTTCTACCCTAGTTACCTTCAATTGTTCAGAGACATTATTTCTTTTGCCACTCACACTCTTTTGAATTGTAATGTAGTGTTTATGAGAAATCTCATAAGTCGTCTGTGGGAAGTCCTTTGAACACATCTGAGCAACCTTTCCCATTGGCCATTCAAACCCTGCCAATAATAATTGTTTAATTCCCCGTTTCCATAATGGAGCCTATAATGACCCCGGTGCGTGTCACTGTGTGATTTGCAGTTCTTCCTAAGCATATTTGACCCATTGTACTTGCAGTTCAATCATCACTATGATCATATTTTTGATGTCTCCTACTTTAACACTTGACTTCTATTTGGTCACTATTTATTTATTGCTTGTAGAACGTTTGATTGCTTCAAACCTAGTCATGGAGTGCCCTTTCAGCAACTAAGACTAAGACTACTATTACTGTATGGGTGGTATGACTAAGACTAAGCCATCATTGTTGAGAGTAGGACCTTACATCTGCACTGCTCCTATTACTTCCTTTCATCGACTTATTTCTGCCCTAGTTACCTTGAATTGCTTAGAGGCATCATTTCTTTGCCACTCACACTCTTTTGATTTGTAATGGAGTGTATATGACAAATCTCATATGTGGTCTGTGGGAAGTCCTTCAAACACATCTGAGCAACCTTTCCTATAGGCCATTCAAACCCTGACAATCATAATTGTTGATTTCTCTGTTTCCATTATGGAGCCTATAATGAGCCCCGGTGCGCGTCGCTGTGTGATTTGCAGTCTTCCTAAGCATATTTGACCCGTTGTACTTGCTGTTCAATCATCACTATGGTCATATTTTTATTTATTGCTTGTAGAAGCTTTGATTGCTTCAGACCTAGTCATTCAATGCCCTTTCAGCAATTAAAAGGATCCATATTGTTCGTGTTTCTGTAGCACCGTAACGTCATGTTGGCATACTATTCTATAGCCGTGACTGCATGTCATTACTGAAATTATTTTGGAAATCCTTTCTTTACTAGTGCATCCCATCTTGTCCATGATAAACAACGATTTGTGCTAGAACCATCTTCCAGCAGTTTCGAATTTTATATGCCTACAAAAGACTTCCATTTACTGCAAAATGTGTTATTGATGGATGTTATCATGTAAGTCATAAGACTTACTCCATTATCTTCACTTCTTATCCTTTCAAACACCGGATGAATAAAAAAATTTTCTAGTAGTGTCGACCCTTATCTTTGTCATTTTGCTCATACGGATACCGTATGACTTTTGAAAAGTCGGTTTGGTAATCTGTTACATTTCTTCAACTTCAGTACTTAATACTCGTTCTTAACTTCATAACATCGTTCATTTAAATTGCTAACGTCACCATCATGAATAAGCAACATCTCTTGTAGATGCATGTCACTTATATGCTTTCCTCTTTCATCATGAATCAACAACCCTTCATTTGCTCGGCTTAGATGTCGGTCCTTTATAACAATCAAAGAAATATCATTGCATGGGGTTCACATCCAGATGATCACGAGCAATTCAGTTTCATATTACCTTCGTTTTCATTGTTATTGCGAGCTAAATTGAATTGCAAATGTGGGTACCCATCAATAGTGTTTCTATGCTCATTTTACATTACCGGAATGCATGTACTGAGTTTTTGCTCAAATTTTTGAAATGTCTCGTGCTTTCCATTTTAGGTGATGAAGAATCACACGTTTCTCCATTTGGCAAGCCCTTTTGGAAGTCATCAGATGCTCACAGTGGATTCAGCATAGCATGAACATTGGGATCAACCGCATGGTCAAGTTTGGTACAATGAAAAGTTGGGTCCATATTCAATGTACTTGTGTAGTGTGCACTGCGAGTTAGCACATGGCATGATTCAGTTGATTGTATTGAAGTTGAACTAGGACTTTGGTCTTGGGGTGTTTCAATTTAATAGATATTGTGATTTGAACATGAGTTGTAAGATTAAATGGTTTCAGTGTGCCTTCTCCTTATCAGGACGGTGGTGGCGCCTTCAACCTTCAAGTCTTTTGTTGAAGGTTTCTATGAATCAAGTAACTAGCAATTTGGGGGCGTTACAGATTTGGTATCAAAGCCGAGGTTTTAAGGGCCACTGTGAGCTATCAAGTGTTTGTGATTTATCTACCAAGGTGCGTATGAGTTATGTTGGACCAGTGATATGTGCTATTGACTATCAGTTCATATCTATGGGCATGTATGGATGAACCATTTCAAATTGGATGACGCAATCGTTTGGTAATATAATGAGATTCACGAATGAGCAAAATGGAGTGTTGGACTATTTGGGTGACTTGCTAATGAGGCAAGCTCTCTTTTATCTGGGAGTAGTATTAAATGTTTCATTTCTCTCATTTGTTTAAATTTTTGCAATTGTGCACTCTGGATGTGCGACCCGTTGAGTTATGAACACTGGCTTGTGGTCGTTGAGCTATTGAATTGTTTCTCTCCATTTCAGGTATCCACTGTATGGCTTTAAGCCTACGTTTTAGCCAGTTTTTAGATAGAACTCTGTCCGTTTTGCTCCAGAATTTGAGAGTTTCATTGACGAGTATTAACATACATGCCATTGAGTATAGTGATGCTTAAAACGTATTACGGGAATGCCATTTCCAACTTGGTATATCTTTAGGTTGAATTAGTATACGATGGAATTACTGTAAGGAATCCTCTGACGGAGGTTCAATAGCTTGCGGTGTGCTACACTGCACTATATGGATGGTATGACTAAGATTAAGTCATCATTGTTGAGAGTAGGACCTTACATCAGCAATGCTCCCATTAGTTCCTGTCATCGACTTATTTCTGCCCTAATTACCTTGAATTGTTCAGACGCATCATTTCTTTGCCACTCACACTATTTTGATTTGTAATGGAGTGTTTATGAGAAATCCTATATGTGGTATGTGGGAAGTCCACCAAACACATTTGAGCAACCTTTCCTATAGGCCATTCAAACCCTGACAATCATAATCGTTTAATTCTCTATTTCCATAATGGAGCCTATAATGATCCCCGGTGCGCGTCGCTGTGTGATTTGCAGTTCTTCCTAAGCATATTTGACCCGTTGTACTTGTTGTTCGATCATCACTATGGTCATATTTTTACTGTCACCTACTATAACACCCAACTTCTATTTGGGCACAATTTATTTATTGCTTGTAGAACCTTTGATTGCTCCAGACCTAGTCATTCAATGCCCTTTCAGCGATTAAAAGGATCCGTATTGTTCGTGTTTCTATAGCACCGTAACGTCATGTTTGCAAACTATTCTATGGTCGTGACTGACTATCGTTACTCAAATTATTTTGGAAATCCTTTCTTTACTAGTACATCCTATCTTGTTAATGATAAACAACGATTTGGGCTATAACCATCGGCCAGCAGTTTTGAAGTTTATATGCCTGCAAAAGACTTCCATTTACTACAAACTGTGTTATTGATGGATGTTGTCACGCTAAGTCATAAGACTGACTCCTTCATCTTGACATCTTATCCTTTCAAACACCGAATGAATAAAATTTTTTTCTGGTAGTGTCGACCCTTATCTTTGTCATCTTACTGATACGGATACCGTAAGACTTTTTAAAAGCTGGTTTGGTAATCTGTTACATTTCTTCAACTTCAGTACTTAACACTCGCTCTTAACTTCATGACATCGTTCATTTAATTTGCTAACGTCACCATCATGATTTAACAGCATCTCTCGTATATGCATGTCATTTATATGCTTTCCTCTTTCATCATGAATCGACGACCCTTCATTTACTCAGCTTACATGTCGATCCTTTATAACAATTAAAGAAATATCATTGCATGGGGTTCACATCTAGATGACCACGAGCAATTCAGTTTCATATTACCTTCATTTTCATTGTTATTGCGAACTAAATTGAATTGCAAATGTGGGTACCCATCAATAGTGTTTTTATGCTCATTTTACAATACAAGAATACATGTACTGAGGTTTTGCTCAAATTTTTGAAATGTTTCATGTTTTCCATTTTAGGTAATGAAGAATCACACGTTTCTCCATTTGGCAAGCCCTTTTGGAAGTCATCAGATGCTCACAGTGGATTAACCGTAGCATGAACGTTGGGATCGACCTCAGGGTCTAGTTTGGTCCATATTCAATGTACTTGTGTAGTGTGGACTGCGAGTTAGCACATGACATAATTTAGTCGATTGTATTGAAGTTGAACTAGGACTTTGGTCTTGGGGTGTTTCAGTTTAATAGATATTGTGATTTGAATATGAGTTGGAAGACTAAATGGTTTCAGTGTGCCTTCTCCTTATCAGGACGGTAGTAGCACATTCAATCATTAATTATTTTGTTACAGTTATCTATGAATTAAGTAACTAGAAATTTGGGGGCGTTACAGATTTGGTGTCAGAGATGAGGTTTTAAGGGCCACTGCGAGCAATCAAGTGTTTGTGATTTATCTGCCAAGGTGTGCATGAGTTATGTTGGACCAGTGAACTGTGCTATTGACTACCAGTTCATATCTATGGGCATGTATGGAGGAACAATTTTCATTTGGGTGACGCAATCGTTTCGTAATACAATGAGATTGACGAATGAGGAAAATGGACTGTTGAACTATTTGGGTGGCTTGCTAATGAGGCAAGCTCTCGTTTATCTGGGTGTAGTGTTGTATGTTTGATTTCTCTCATTTGTTTAAATTTTTTCAATTGTGCACTCCAGATGTATTACCCGTTGAGTTATGAACTCTGGCGTGTGGTCGTTGAGCTATTGAATTGTTTCTCTCCATTTCAGTTATCCATTGTATGGCTTTAAGCCTGCGTTTTAGCCAGTTTTTAGGCGGAACTCTGTCCGTTTTGCTCCAGAATTTGAGAGTTTCATTGAGTATTAACATACATGATATTGAGTATAGCTATGCTTAATAATTTTTGCGGGAATGCCATGTTCAACTTAGTATATCTTTAGGTTAAATTAGTATAAGATGGAATTACTGTGGAGAATCCTCTGACGGTGGTGCAGTAGCTTGCGGTGTACTACTCTGCACTATATGGATGGTATGACTAAGATTAAGTCATCATTGTTGAGAGTAGGACCTTACATCAGCAATGCTCCCATTAGTTCCTGTCATCGACTTATTTCTGCCCTAATTACCTTGAATTGTTCAGACGCATCATTTCTTTGCCACTCACACTATTTTGATTTGTAATGGAGTGTTTATGAGAAATCCTATATGTGGTATGTGGGAAGTCCACCAAACACATTTGAGCAACCTTTCCTATAGGCCATTCAAACCCTGACAATCATAATCGTTTAATTCTCTATTTCCATAATGGAGCCTATAATGATCCCCGGTGCGCGTCGCTGTGTGATTTGCAGTTCTTCCTAAGCATATTTGACCCGTTGTACTTGTTGTTCGATCATCACTATGGTCATATTTTTACTGTCACCTACTATAACACCCAACTTCTATTTGGGCACAATTTATTTATTGCTTGTAGAACCTTTGATTGCTCCAGACCTAGTCATTCAATGCCCTTTCAGCGATTAAAAGGATCCGTATTGTTCGTGTTTCTATAGCACCGTAACGTCATGTTTGCAAACTATTCTATGGTCGTGACTGACTATCGTTACTCAAATTATTTTGGAAATCCTTTCTTTACTAGTACATCCTATCTTGTTAATGATAAACAACGATTTGGGCTATAACCATCGGCCAGCAGTTTTGAAGTTTATATGCCTGCAAAAGACTTCCATTTACTACAAACTGTGTTATTGATGGATGTTGTCACGCTAAGTCATAAGACTGACTCCTTCATCTTGACATCTTATCCTTTCAAACACCGAATGAATAAAATTTTTTTCTGGTAGTGTCGACCCTTATCTTTGTCATCTTACTGATACGGATACCGTAAGACTTTTTAAAAGCTGGTTTGGTAATCTGTTACATTTCTTCAACTTCAGTACTTAACACTCGCTCTTAACTTCATGACATCGTTCATTTAATTTGCTAACGTCACCATCATGATTTAACAGCATCTCTCGTATATGCATGTCATTTATATGCTTTCCTCTTTCATCATGAATCGACGACCCTTCATTTACTCAGCTTACATGTCGATCCTTTATAACAATTAAAGAAATATCATTGCATGGGGTTCACATCTAGATGACCACGAGCAATTCAGTTTCATATTACCTTCATTTTCATTGTTATTGCGAACTAAATTGAATTGCAAATGTGGGTACCCATCAATAGTGTTTTTATGCTCATTTTACAATACAAGAATACATGTACTGAGGTTTTGCTCAAATTTTTGAAATGTTTCATGTTTTCCATTTTAGGTAATGAAGAATCACACGTTTCTCCATTTGGCAAGCCCTTTTGGAAGTCATCAGATGCTCACAGTGGATTAACCGTAGCATGAACGTTGGGATCGACCTCAGGGTCTAGTTTGGTCCATATTCAATGTACTTGTGTAGTGTGGACTGCGAGTTAGCACATGACATAATTTAGTCGATTGTATTGAAGTTGAACTAGGACTTTGGTCTTGGGGTGTTTCAGTTTAATAGATATTGTGATTTGAATATGAGTTGGAAGACTAAATGGTTTCAGTGTGCCTTCTCCTTATCAGGACGGTAGTAGCACATTCAATCATTAATTATTTTGTTACAGTTATCTATGAATTAAGTAACTAGAAATTTGGGGGCGTTACAGATTTGGTGTCAGAGATGAGGTTTTAAGGGCCACTGCGAGCAATCAAGTGTTTGTGATTTATCTGCCAAGGTGTGCATGAGTTATGTTGGACCAGTGAACTGTGCTATTGACTACCAGTTCATATCTATGGGCATGTATGGAGGAACAATTTTCATTTGGGTGACGCAATCGTTTCGTAATACAATGAGATTGACGAATGAGGAAAATGGACTGTTGAACTATTTGGGTGGCTTGCTAATGAGGCAAGCTCTCGTTTATCTGGGTGTAGTGTTGTATGTTTGATTTCTCTCATTTGTTTAAATTTTTTCAATTGTGCACTCCAGATGTATTACCCGTTGAGTTATGAACTCTGGCGTGTGGTCGTTGAGCTATTGAATTGTTTCTCTCCATTTCAGTTATCCATTGTATGGCTTTAAGCCTGCGTTTTAGCCAGTTTTTAGGCGGAACTCTGTCCGTTTTGCTCCAGAATTTGAGAGTTTCATTGAGTATTAACATACATGATATTGAGTATAGCTATGCTTAATAATTTTTGCGGGAATGCCATGTTCAACTTAGTATATCTTTAGGTTAAATTAGTATAAGATGGAATTACTGTGGAGAATCCTCTGACGGTGGTGCAGTAGCTTGCGGTGTACTACTCTGCACTATATGGATGGTATGACTAAGATTAAGTCATCATTGTTGAGAGTAGGACCTTACATCAGCAATGCTCCCATTAGTTCCTGTCATCGACTTATTTCTGCCCTAGTTACCTTGAATTGTTCAGAGGCATCATTTCTTTGCCACTCACACTCTTTTGATTTGTAATGGAGTGTTTATAAGAAATCCTATATGTGGTATGTGGGACGTCCGTCAAACACATTTGAGCAACCTTTCCTATAGGCCATTCAAACCCTGACAATCATAATCGTTTAATTCTCTGTTTCCATAATGGAGCCTATAATAATCCCCGGTGCGCGTCGTTGTGCGATTTGCAGCTCTTCCTAAGCATATTTGACCCGTTGTAATTGTTGTTCGATCATCACTATGGTCATATTTTTACTGTCACCTACTTTAACACCCAACTTCTATTTGGGCACTATTTATTTATTGCTTGTAGCACCTTTGATTGCTTCAGACCTAGTTATTCAATGCCCTTTCAGCAATTAAAAGGATTCATATTGTTCGTGTTTCTATAGCACCGTAACGTCATGTTTGCAAACTATTCTATGGCCGTGACTGATTGTCGTTACTCAAATTATTTTGGAAATCCTTTCTTTACTAGTACGTCCTATCTTGTTAATGATAAACAACGATTTGGGCTATGACCATCGGCCAGCAGTTTCGAAGTTTAAATGCCTACAAAAGACTTCCATTTACTGCAAACTGTGTTATTGATGGATGTTATCATGCTAAGTCATAAGACTGACTCCTTCATCTTGACGTCTTATCCTTTCCAACACCGGATTAATAAAAAAAATTCCTGGTAGTGTCGACCCTTATCTTTGTCATCTTACTGATACGGATGTCGTATGACTTTTAAAAAGCCGGTTTTGTAATCCGTTACATTTCTTCAACTTCAGTACTTAACACTCCCTCTTAACTTCATGACATCGTTCATTTAATTTGCTAACGTCACCATAATGAATGAACAGCATCTCTCGTATATGCATGCCATTTATATGCTTTCCTCTTTCATCATCAATCGACGACCCTTCATTTACTCGGCTTACATGCCGATCCTTTATAACAATTAAAGATATATCATTGCATGGGGTTCACATCTAGATGACCACGAGCAATTCAGTTTCATATTACCTTCATTTTCATTGTTATTGCGAACTAAATTGAATTGCAAATGTGGGTACCCATCAACTGTGTTTCTATGCTCATTTTATAATACAAGAATACATGTACTGAGTTTTTGCTTAAATTTTTCAAATGTTTCATGTTTTCCATTTTAGGTGATGAAGAATCACACGTTTCTCCATTTGGCAAGCCCTTTTGGAAGCAATCAGATGCTCACAGTGGATTAAGCATAGCATGAACATTGGGATCGACCTCAGGGTCAAGTTGGGTCCATATTCAATGTACTTGTGTAGTGTGGTCCGCGAGTTAGCACATGGCATGATTCAGTCGATTGTATTGAAGTTGAACTAGGACTTTGGTCTTGGGGTTTTTCAGTTTAACAGATATTGTGATTTTAACATGAGATGTAAGATTAAATGGTTTCAGTGTGCCTTCTCCTTATCAGGACGGTGGTGGCGCCTTCAACCATTAAGTCTTTTGTTGCAGGTTTCTATAAACCAAGTAACAAGCAATTTGGGGGCGTTACAGATTTGGTATCAAAGCCGAGGTTTTAAGGGCCACTGTGAGCTATCAAGTGTTTGTGATTTATCTACCAAGGTGTGTATGAGTTATGTTGGACCAGTGAAATGTGCTATTGACTATCAGTTCATATCTGTGGGCGTATATGGAGGAACCATTTCCATTTGAGTGACGCAATCGTTTGGTAATATAATGACATTCACGAATGAGCGAAACGGAGTGTTGAACTATTTGGGCGACTTGCTGTTGAGGCAAGCTCTCGTTTATTTGGGTGTAGTATTGTATGTTTCATTTCTCTCATTTGTTTAAATTTTTGCAATTGTGCACTCCGGATGTGTGACCCGTTCAGATATGAACTCTAGCGTGTGGTCGTTGAGCTATTGAATTGTTTCTCTCCATTTCAGGTATCCACTGTACGGCTTTAAGCCTGCGTTTTAGCCAATTTTTAGGCAGAACTCTGTCCGTTTTGCTCCAGAATTTGAGAGTTTCATTGAGAAGTATTAACATACATGATATTAAGTATAGTGTTGCTTAAAACTTTTTGCGGGAATGCCATTTGCAACTTGGTATATCTTTGGTTTAAATTAGTATAAGATGGAATTACTGTAAGGAATCCTCTTACGGTGGTTCAGTAGCTTGCGGTGTGCTACTCAGCACTATATGGATGGTATGACTAAGATTAAGTCATCATTGTTGAGAGTAAGACCTTACATCCGCAATGCTCCCATTAGTTCCTGTCATCGACTTATTTCTACCCTAGTTACCTTGAATTGTTCAGAGACATCAACCGCAATGGAGTGTTTATGAGAAATCCCATATGTGGTTTGTGGGAAGTCCGTCAAACACATCTGAGCAACCTTTCCTGTTGGTTATTCAAACCCTGACAATCATAATCGTTTAATTCTCTGTTTCCATAATGGAGCCTATAATGATCCCGGGTGCGCGTCGCTGTGTGATTTGCAGTTCTTCCTAAGCATATTTGTCCCGTTGTGCTTGCTGTTCGATCATCACTATGGTCATATTTTTACTGTCACCTACTTTAACACCCAAGTCCTATTTGGGCACTATTTATTTATTACTTGTAGAACCTTTGATTGCTTCAAACCTTATCATTCAATGCCCTTTCAGCAATTAAAAGGATCCATATTGTTCGTGTTTCTATAGCACCGTAACGTCGTCTTTGCTAACTATTCTATGGCCGTGACTGATTGTCGTTACTCAAATTGTTTTGGAAATCCTTTCTTTCCTAGTACATCCTATCTTGTTAATGATAAACGACGATTTGGGCTATAACCATCGGCCAGCAGGTTCGAAGTTTATATGCCTACAAAAGACTTCCACTTACCGCAAAATGTGTTATTGATGGATGTTATCACGCTAAGTCATAAGACTGACTCCTTCATCTTGACGTCTTATCCTTTCAAACACCGGATGAATAAAAAAATTTTCTGGTAGTGTCGTGCCTTATCTTTGTCATCTTACTCATGCGGATACCGTATGACTTTTTAGAAGCTGGTTTGGTAATCTGTTACATTTCTTCAACTTCAGTACTTAATACTCGCTCTTCACTTCATAACATCGTTCATTTAATTTGGTAACGTCACCATCAAGAATTAACAGCATCTCCTGTATATGCATGTCATTTATATGCTTTCCTCTTTCATCATGAATCGACGACCCTTCATTTACTCGGCTTACATGCCGGTCCTTTCTAACAATAAAAGAAATATTATTGCATGGGGATGACATCCAAATGATCACGAGCAATTCAGTTTCATATTACCTTCATTTTCATTGTTGTTGTGAACTAAATTGAATTGCAAATGTGGGTACCCGTCAATAGTGTTTCTATGCTCATTTTAGAATACAGGAATGAATGTACTGAGTTTTTGCTCAAATTTTTAAAATGTTTCATGTTTTCCATTTTAGGTGTTGAAGAATCACACGTTTCTCCATTTGGCAAGCCCTTTTGTAAGTCACCAGATGCTCACAGTGGATTCAGCATAGCATGAACATTGGGATCGACCTCAGGGTCAAGTTGGGTCCATATTCAATGTACTTGTGTAGTGTGGTTTGCGAGTTAGCACATGGCATGATTCAGTTGATTGTATTGAAGTTGAACTAGGACTATGGTCTTGGGGTGTTTCAGTTTAATAGATATTGTGAATTAAACATGAGTTTTAAGATTAAATGGTTTCAGTGTGCCTTCTCTTTGTCAGGACGGTGGTAGCGTCTTGAAGCATTAAGTCTTTTGTTACAGTCGTCTATGAATCATGTAACTAGCAATTTGGGGGTGTTACAGATTTGGTGTCAGAGACGAGGTTTTAAGGGCCACTGTGAGCTATCAAGTGTTTGTGATTTATCTACCAAAGTGTGTATGAGTTATATTGGGCCAGTGAAATGTGCTATTGACTATCAGTTCATATCTATGGGCATGTATGGAGGAACAATTTCCATTTGGGTGACGCAATCATTTGGTAATATAATGAGATTCACGAATGAGCAAAATGGAGTGTTGAACTATTTGGGTGACTTGCTTGTGAGGCAAGCTCTCGTTTATCTGGGAGTAGTATTGTATGTTTCATTTCTCTCATTTGTTTAAATTTTTGCAATTGTGCACTCCGGATGTGTTACCCGTTGAGTTATGAACTCTGGCGTGTGGCCGTTGAGCTATTGAATTGTTTCTCTCCATTTCAAGTATCCACTGTATGGCTTTTAGCCTGCGTTTTAGCCAGTTTTCAGGCGGAACTCTGTCCGTTTTCACCAGAATTTCAGAGTTTCATTGAGGAGTATTAACATACATGATAGTGAGTAAAGTGATGCTTAAAACTTATTGTGGGAATGCCATTTGCAACTTGGTATATCTTTGGGTAAAATTAGTATAAGATGGAATTACTATAGGGAATCCTCTAATGGTGAATCAGTAGCTTGCGGTGTGCTACGCTGTAGCATATGGATGGTATGACTAAGATTAAGTCATCATTGTTGAGAGTAGGACCTTACATCAGCAATGCTCCCATTAGTTCCTGTCATCGACTTATTTCTACCCTAGTTACCTTGAATTGTTCAGAGGCATCATTTCTTTGCCCCTCAAACTCTTTTGATTTGTAATGGAGTGTTTATGAGAAATCCCATATGTGGTCCGTGGGAAGTCCGTCAAACACATCTGAGCAACCTTTCCTATAGGCCATTCAAACCCTGACAATCATAATCGTTTAATTCTCTGTTTCCATAATGGAGCCTATAATGATCCCCGTCGTGCGTCTCTGTGTGATTTGCAGTTCTGCCTAAGCATATTTGACCCGTTGTACTTGATGCTCGATCATCACTATGGTCATATTTTTACTGTCACCTACTTTAACACCTAACTTCTATTTGCACTATTTATTTATTGCTTGTAGAACCTTTGATTGCTTCAGACCTAGTCATTCAATGCCCTTTCTGCAATTAAAAGGATCCATATTGTTCGTGTCTCTATGGCACCGTAACGTCATGTTTGCAAACTATTCTATGGCCGTGACTGATTGTCGTTACTCAAATTGTTTTTGAAATCCTTTCTCTACTAGTGCATCCTAACTTGTTAATGATAAACGACGATTTGGGCTATAACCATCAGCCAGCAGGTTCGAAATTTATATGCCTACAAAAGACTTCCACTTACCGCAAACTGTGTTATTGATGGATGTTATCATGCTAAGTCATAAGACTGACTCCTTCATCTTGACGTCTTATCCTTTCAAACAAGGGATGAATAAAAAAAATTTTCTGGTAGTGTCGACCCTTATCTTTGTCATCTTACTGATACGGATGCCGTATGACTTTTTAAAAGCCGGTTTGGTAATCTGTTACATTTCTTCAACTTCAGTACTTAATACTCACTCTTAACTTCATAACATCGTTCATTTAATTTGGTCACGTCACCATCATGAATTAACAGCATCTCTTGTATATGCATGTCATTTACATGCTTTCCTCTTTCACCATAAATCGACGACCCTTTATTTACTCGACTTACATGCCGGTCCTTTATAACAATTAAAGAAATATTATTGCATGGGGATCACATCCAGATGATCACGAGCAATTCAGTTTCATATTACCTTCATTTCATTGTTGTTGCGAACTAAATTGAATTGCAAATGTGGGTACCTGTCAATAGTGTTTCTATGCTCATTTTAGAATACAGGAATGAATGTACTGAGTTTTTGCTCAAATTTTTGAAATGTTTCATGTTTTCCATTTTAGGTGATGAAGAATCACACGTTTCTCCATTTGGCAAGCCCTTTTGTAAGTCACCAGATGCTCACAGTGGATTCAGCATAGCATGAACATTGGGATCGACAGGGTCAAGTTGGGTCCATATTCAATGTACTTGTGTAGTGTGGTCTGCGAGTTAGCACATGGCATTATTCAGTTGATTGTATTGAAATTGAACTAGGACTTTGGTCTTATGGTGTTTCAGTTTAATAGATATTGTGAATTAAACATGAGTTTTAAGATTAAATGGTTTTAGTGTGCCTTTTCTTTGTCAGGACGGTGGTAGCGTCTTGAAGCATGAAGTCTTTTGTTATAGTTATCTATGAATCAAGTAACTAGCAATTTGGGGCTGTTACATATTTGGTGTCAGAGACGAGGTTTTAAGCGCCACTGTGAGCTATCAAGTGTTTGTGATTTATCTACCAAGGTGTGTATGAGTTATGTTGGGCCAGTGAAATGTGCTATTGACTATCAGTTCATATCTATGGGCATGTATGGAGGAACAATTTCCATTTGGGTGACGCAGTCATTTGGTAATATAATGAGATTCACGAATGAGCAAAATGGAGTGTTGAACTATTTGGGTGACTTGCTTATGAGGCAAGCTCTCGTTTATCTGCGAGTAGTATTGTATGTTTCATTTCTCTCATTTGTTTAAATTTTTGCAATTGTGCACTCCGGATGTGTTAGGCGTTGAGTTATGAACTGTGGCGTGTGGCCGTTGAGCTATTGAATTGCTTCTCTCCATTTCAAGTATCCACTGTATGGCTTTAAGCCTGCGTTTTAGCGAGTTTTTAGGCGGAACTCTGTCCATTTTGCACCAGAATTTGAGAGTTTCATTTAGGAGTATTAACATACATGATATTGAGTATAGTGATGCTTAAAACTTATTGTGGGAATGCCATTTGCAACTTGGTATATCTTTGGGTAAAATTAGTATAATATGGAATTACTGTAAGGAATCCTCTGATGGTAAATCAGTAGCTTGTGCTGTGCTACTCTGCAGCATATGGATGGTATGACTAAGATTCAGTCATCATTGTTAAGAGTAGGACCTTGCATCAGCAGTGCTCCCATTAGTTCATGTCATCGACTTATTTCTGCCCTAGTTGCCTTGAATTGTTCAGAGGCATCATTTCTTTGCCACTCACACTCTTTTGTTTTGTAATGGACTGTTTATGAGAAATCCCATATGTGGCCTGTGGGAAGTCCGTCAAACACATCTCAGCAACCTTTCCGATAGGCCATTCAAACCCTAACAATCATAATCGTTTTATTCTTTGTTACCATAATGGAGCCTATAATGATCCCCACCGCGCGTCGCTGTGTGATTTGCAGTTCTTCGTAAGCATATTTGACCTGTTGTACTTGTTGTTCGATCATCACTATGGTTATATTTTTACTGTCACCTACTTTGACACCTAACTTCTATTTGGGCACTATTTATTTATTGCTTGTAGAACCTTTGATTGCTTCAGACCTAGTCATTTAATGTCTTTTCAGCAATTAAAAGGATCCATATTGTTCGTGTTTCTATAGCACCGTAACATCATGTTTGCAAACTGTTCTTTGGCCGTGACTGATTGTCGTTACTCAAATTGATTTGGAAATCCTTTCTTTACTAGTACATCCTATCTTGTTAATGATAAACGAGTATTTGGGCTATAAGCATCGGCCAGCAGGTTCGAAGTTTATAAGCCTGCAAAAGACTTCCATTTACTACAAACTGTGTTATTGATGGATGTTATCACGCTAAGTCATAAGACTAACTCCTTCATCTTGACGTCTTATCCTTTCAAACACCGGATGAATAAAATTTTTTTCTGGTAGTGTCGACCCTTATCTTTGTCATCTTACTCATATGGATACCGCATGACTTTTTAGAAGCCGGTTTGGTAATCTGTTACATTTCTTCAACTTCACTACTTAATACTCGCTCTTAACTTCATAACATCGTTCATTTAATTTGGTAACGTCACCATCATGAATTAACAGCATCTCTTGTATATGCATGTCATTTATATGCTTTCCTCTTTCATCATGAATCGGTGACCCTTCATTTACTCGGCTTACATGCCAGTCCTTTCTAACAATAAAAGAAATATTATTGCATGGGGATGACATCCAGATGACCACTTTAGAATACAGGAATGAATGTGTTGTGTTTTTGCTCAAATTTTTGAAATGTTTCATGTTTTCCATTTTAGGTGATGAAGAATCACACGTTTCTCCATTTGGCAAGACCTTTTGGAAGTCATCAGATGCTCACAGTGGATTCAGCATAGCATGATCATTGGGATCGACCTCCGGGTCAAGTTGGGTCCATATTCAATGTACTTGTCTAGCGTGGTCTGCGAGTTAGCACATGGCATGATTCAGTCGATTGTATTGAAGTTGAACTAGGACTTTGGTCTTGGGGTGTTCCAGTTTAATAGATATTGTGATTTAAACATGAGTTGGAAGATTAAATGGTTTCAGTGTGACTTCTCTTTGAGGACGGTGGTAGCGCCTTCAATCATTAGGTCTTTTGTTACAGTTATCTATGAATCAAGTAACTGGCAATTTGAGGGCGTTACAGATTTGGTGTCACAGATGAGGTTTTAAGGGCCACTGCGAGCTATCAAGTGTTTGTGATTTATCTACCAAGGTGTGTATGAGTTATGTTGGACCAGCGAAATGTGTTATTGACTATCAGTTCATATCTATGGGCATGTATGGAGGAACCATTTGCATTTGGGTGACGCGATCGTTTGGTAATATAATGAGATTCACGAATGAGCAAAATGGAGTGTTGAACTATTTGGGTGACTTGCTAATGAGGCAAGCTCTCGTTTATCTGGGAGTAGTATTGTATGTTTCATTTCTCTCATTTATTTAAATTTTTGTAATTGTGCACTCCGAATGTGTTACCCGTTGAGTTATGAACTCTGGCGTGTGGCCGTTGAGCTGTTGAATTGTTTCTCTCCATTACAGGTATCCACTGTATGGCTTTAAGCCTGCATTTTAGCCAGCTTTTAGGAAAAACTCTGTCCATTTTACTCCTGAATTTGAGAGTTTCACTGAGGAGTATTAACATACATGATATTGAGTATAGTGATGCTTAAAACGTATTGCGGGAATGTCATTTACAACTTGGTATATCTTTAGGTTAAATTAGTATAAGATGGTATTGCTGTAAGGAATCCTCTTACGGTGGTTCAATAGCTTGCGGTGTGCTACTCTGCACTATATGGATGGTATGACTAAAATTAAGTCATCATTGTTGAGAGTAGGACCTTACATCAGCAATGCTTCCATTATTTCTTGTCATCGACTTATTTCTGCCTTAGTTACCTTGAATTGTTAAGAGGCGTCATTTCTTTACCACTCACACTCTTTTCATTTGTAATGGAGTGTTTATGAGAAATCCCAAATGTGGTTTGTGGGATTTCCGTCAAACACATATGAGCAACCTTTCCTCTAGGCCATTCAAACCCTGACAATCACAATCGTTTAATTCTCTGTTTCCATAATGGAGCCCATAATGATCCCCAACGCGTGTCGCTGTGTGATTTACAGTTCTTCCTAAGCATATTTGACCCGTTGTACTTGCTGTTCGACCATCACTATGGTCATATTTTTACTGTCACCTACTTTAACACCAAACTTCTATTTGGACACTATTTATTTATTGCTTGTAGAACCTTTGATTGCTTCAGACCTAGTCATTCAATGCCCTTTCAGTAATTAAAAGGATCCATATTGTTCGTGTTTCTATAGCACCGTAACGTCATGTTCGCAAACTATTCTATAGCCGTGACTGATTGTCGTCACTCAAATTATTTTGGAAATCCTTTCTTTACTAGTACATCCTATCTTGTTAATGATAAACAACGATTTGGGCTATAACCATCGGCCAGCAGTTTCGAAGTTTTTATGCCTACAAAAGACTTCCATTTACTGCAAAATTTGTTATTGATGGATGTTATCATGCTAAGTCATAAGACTGACTCCTTCATCTTGACGTCTTATCCTTTCAAACACCGGATGAATAAAATTTTTTCTTGTAGTGTCGACCCTTATCTTTGTCATCTTACTCATACGGATACTGTATGACTTTTTAAAAGCCGGTTTGGTGATCTGTTACATTTCTTCAACTTCAGTACTTAATACTCGCTCTTAACTTCATAACATCGTTCATTTAATTTGCCATCGTCACCATCATGAATTAACAGCATCTGTTGTATATGCGTGTCATTTATATGCTTTCCTCTTTCATCATGAATCGACGACCCTTCATTTACTCGGCTTACATGTCGGTGCTTTGTAACAATTAAAGAAATATCATTGCATGGGGTTCACATCCGGATGATCACGAGCAATTCAGTTTCATATTACGGCTGTGGGATGAATTAAGTGATGACATTTGGTCATTCACTTGCCCACGACACTAATTGAATACCAGTTTTCAAGCCCTCCAAAGATATACTCAGGGCATATGCCGTAACATTTTCTTTCTCTGGCTGATATTGGATTTACAAGTCATAATCTTTCAGCAACTCCAACCAATGCTTTTGTCTCAAATTGAGTTCTTTCTGAGTGAATATATACTTCAAACTTTGATGATTAGTGTAAATCTTACAAGATACTCCATATAAGTAATGTTTTCAAACTCTAAGTGTAAAAACCACAACCGCTAGTTCTTGGTCATGGGTAGGGTGTTTTTCTCTCATAAGGCTTGAACCATTGGGAAGTATAAGTTACCACTTTATCATCTCTCTAACTTGTAGCTTTCTTCAACAAATTGGTCAGGGAAGACGATCTTTGACATTGACAATTCCTTCCTTAACTAGATCATACCCTGCTAAATCGAAAAACCTTTTGATCTCAATAACATTGGTGACCCTTGGACACTCTGTAATTGCTTTAATGATAAGTGTTCAATATGTATATCATTTTAGGGCTATTTTGTGTCGTTTTTAGGAGAATATTGTGTTTTAAGTTGTTATTTATACTCTTATTCTCGATCTAGGCTTGGGTATAGCTGTTTGATGCATTTCGCAGGATTTCGGGCATTTCTACCCAGCATTTGACCCTAGATGAGTGTATTTTGGCTCTCCATGGATGCCCTTGAGTTGCTATGCCCGTGGAAAGAAATAAGAATAGAAGAATGACGAGCCAGTGGGCACCACGGTCAGCCAGTGGTGGATGCCATGGTGCATGGTGGAGACACAACTGCTTGTCTCTTCGTTTTCCCTCATCGTGTGGCTGAGGTTGATTTTGTTTTTCTATAAATAGGGCATCCCTCAGCAGCAAACACACATCCTATTCCATTCCTTTTCCTCTGTTCAAGTAGATTAGGATTTTAGAGAGAGTTGAGAGCAAGTAGAAGAAGAAGATTCGCAAGGAAGCGGGATCGGGTTCTGCAATTGAACGATTCAAGCACGCATTTTGGCTGAGCAAAGTATTCTCTCTTTTCTTCTTTTTTTCTCTTTAGATTTATCATTTCAAAGTAGTTAGTTGTTCAATTTAATCATGCGTGAGTAGCTTTATTTTGTCTAGGGATTTAGTAGCTTATGGAAGTGTAGTTGGATCATGTTTTAATCTATACAATTGTGCTTAACTTCATGATTGGTTTGATTTTGTTATATCAAGTGTTTGATATGTTGTGAGCTGATTTTTGGTCAAGATTTACTTGCACACTTGAAACAATCAAGTAAACACTCGAAAGACAACATTTGGTTGTTGGACTGCTTGAATAGACATAACATAACTTCGTCTTGAAAGAGATATTTATATGTTAGCAGGGCTAGTAAGTAATCGAAGATATTTAACTTGGATTAAGATAAATTAGTTCGAGAGAATGATGTTTGCTTAGTTTAGGCAAATTTGATTGATTTTGAAAGAATAGATCAAGTTTCTATATAGATTGCCATTCCTCGGAATTAACCAATTAGAGAATAGCACCATTTTATCATTTTGATCCAATTCTCTTTCATAACTGCGAAAATTCCTAGGCGTTTTTCCCATATTTAATTTTGAAAAGTTTATTTGTAGTTGTTAATCAAAACCACTTGAATTAGAATTTTGCTTAGCATATCTTGAGGGGATATAGCCCAATAGATCAACCTAGTCTCTGTGGGATTGACCTTGATTGCTACAACGCTACAGTGCGCTTGCAGGCGTATCAAGTTTTTGCCGTCGTTGCTAGAGACTACCGTTGAACATTGGGTTTTTCCTGATAGGTTTGACTAAACATTTTGTTTTTCCTTTGAAAAAAATCAAAAATCAAAATAAAAATTGAGAAAAAACAATGGTAATTGTTCATTTCCCCCAATTAGAGCATGAATTATTTTTGAGGTATTTTAAGCGATTAAATGTCTTTCTTGCTCAATGTGGTTATTATGTGAGTAAATGGAAAATATTGGACATTGTTGATGAGGGTGTGAATAGTGAAACCCGAACTCTTTTAGGGTGTTGGGATTTTTATGGTAAAAATGTTGAAAAAGCTTGGTATTTGCTTAAGTGGATCGCATGGGATTCATTTGAATTTGAGAAGGCTACTATTATTTCGAAATATTCATTTTCTGATCCTTGCGCATTCTATTGTTGATCTTATTATGCTCCTTTTTGGTGTGATTTCTGTAATTCTTCTAACCATTATATAAATTCATGTCTTCATTATGTATGCTATGCGTAATCTAACTTTGTATCACCCATGGACAATACTAATGTTGTCCTGACCTTACCTGATTCATCCTTTCCTTTAGCTCAGTACATGGGGCTCATGGAGCGTGATCTTTTTGGGTTTGATGCTAGGATGGATGTTTAAGTTGCATGCTTTAAGTCCGAAGATACTTTAGAGGAAGTGCATGATCTAGTTAAGACTCCTTTGGAGGAGTCCCGTGATGTGCTTGTGCACGAGTCTACTAGCCATGGTTGTAATAATGATCTCCCTAATCCCCTTGATCATTTTCTTAGTTTCCCCTATGTGTTCGTTATCCTCTATTTCCACCGAGTATTCTTTAGATCCGCCCATTGATAATCCTATGATTTGTAATGCTAATATTGATTTGGGCTATGAGGATAACGAGTTTAATGTGCTTGGTGGGAATGTTGATGATTATGCATCACTAGGTTACTTTAAAGGGTATGATCCCTCCATTGACCCTAATTATGTATGCCTAGAAGTAGACCTGGCAAAACTGACCCGAGACCCGAAACCCGAACCGAACGACCTAGACCCATACCCGACTCGACACCCGAAATATGCCCACCCGAAAGTGGACCCAAAACCCGAATTGACCCGAACCGAACCATACCCGACCCGAAATTTTCTAAAAAGTTCCTTGCTTTGGCATGACGAGCGTATTTGACCAAAAATTGGTTGACCCGAAATCAACCCGATCTGAACCATACTCGACCCAAACCGAAATGACCCGAAATGTTACTTAACCCGAACATGACCCAACCTGAACTTGACCCGACCGTACCCGAACTGAATGACCCATTTGCTAAGTCTACCTAGAAGACTTGCCTAGGAAAATCATTTGGACTACATTCTTTGATCCTTCCTATGATTTTTCTAAGGCTATTGATAAGGTTAAGAGGATAATAGTTGTCTTTGGTGTGATTTTTGTTATTTTCTCTTACCTTTTATTTTCTGAATCATGGTCTCAGGAGTTTGATAAGCTCATGCGTGCCTTGGCGATGTCTAATTTAATGCGCCAAGTCTTGAAGTCGTGATGGAGTGGCTGATACTCCATGTGTAGCGGTTATTACGAGGCCGCATAGCTTCACTGCACTCTGCACCTAACCTGGTGAAATTGTTTTTTTTGTTCCCCTTCTCTAAGTTTTTTCTCCTTTGCATAATAATGTTTTATCTAAGCATGGGGGAAGTGTAGTTTCTATATATTCTATTTCGATTATTAGTTTGCATACATGCTAGAGCATATAGTTTTGGGTTTCCTTTTTGTTTGAATGTTGCATTTAGTTGATTTTTGGGTTTGCATATAGGATTGCATGAAGGGATGGTGTGGATTGATTTAAGATAACCTCCAATGATGTTTTTGTTAGGCAAAATAGCTTTCATGAGTTTTAGTAACTTTTTGTGTGTAATCCCTTTTGGTGCAACAAATTTTTGAAGGTTTTGTAAATACTTCTTGTTTTGACCCTTGTCTTGGTTAAGAACTATATTATCCTTTAGAGTTCTTAGCACTAATGTTTGTACATGGAGTCATTTTATGAGCTAATTGAGACTTTGGTAGATATCCCGTGAGATTTTAATTCTTACTTGGACTAATTCATTATATTTAGTCTCATGTTTCTTTCAAGTGAGTGACTCTTCCATATTGCATCTCTAGAACTTGCCTTCACTCTTGTTCAAAACAACATTAGCACGTGCATATTTGATGATATGGTAGAGGCATTTCTTTCTTTGGTCATTTTAGCCACGTAGCCAAATAGCCTACCTTTGTATTACATGTTTATTCCCTTTGCTAGCCCTTTTGATCTTATATCCGTCTTTATTGTGATCCCTTCATATTATCCCTTGGCCAAATATATATTCCTAACCTTTATGCCAAGTCTATGGCGCATCACTTCATCTATGTAGCGGGTGGTTTTTGTGGATAATTGAGTTTAAGGTGGCTTTGGTATTTTGGTCTGGTTAGGGATTGATAACATTAAGCATTTGTTTGGGTTCCCTCTTGTTTGGGTTGTGTATACATATGTATTCGGCTGTGAGTTGATAGTTAGTGATCTTACGCCTTTCAATAATTGCAATTTTCGTTTCATTTTCCAAAAAAAAAACCAAAAGAAAAAAAAAGAAAAAGCTATGTTGAAAAAAAAGGGAAGTTAATGTCATGTTGCAGAAAAGCAAAAGAAAAAGCAAAGCAAAAGAAAACAAAGAAAAAAAACAAAAAAAATGACTCAGTGATTGGCATAGGATATGTACATAGCTTGAGTTCCTTCTTTTTCAACTCATTTCTTATATGATTCGTTGGGATATGTTCATTGTATTTTTGAGGATTGGAGTGATGGTGAACTCCTAGGTTTCTTTGTGTTTTGTTGGTTGCTCCCTAGTCACTTGGCTAAGTAACTCCACATTGCCTACAAAAATGCATTTGTCCACTCCTTTCCCTTAACCCTTTTTAGCCAACATTATAACTCGAATAAAGTCTTCTTGATTGTCTTGTGCACATTGCATTTTAGTGGTGGAGAATTGAGAGTCTTGTCAAGCATGTGGTAGATTGCATCATTGGAATGAGTCTTGAGTAACCCTATGCTATATTTCAAACACATGAGCGGGAGTGTTTCACATTTACGAAAGTGAGGTTCTACCAGTCCATTTAGCTTAATTCAACTCCATGTGCTTGCATGACAAGCTTTGTGGTTCTTTAGGGGTGATCAAGTTTGATATTGAGCTTGTGGTCGTATAATTTTTCAAAAATCTTCTTTTCCTTCTGATTTAGAAATGTTTTGTGCACTACTTGGGGTTGCATTGATTGTCATTCTTGTTTGTGACATGCTATAGTTTGCCTATTTTAAAGAGGTTGTTCCGTTGCATCTTCCCTAGTTGGTTTTCTCTAGTGTTTGCTTAAGGACAACCAACGGTTTAAGCATGGGAGAGTTTGATAAGTGCTCAATATGTATATCATTTGAGGGATATTTTGTGTCGGTTTAGGAGAATATTGTGCTTTAAGTTGTCATTTATACTCATATTCTCGATTTATGATTGGGTATAGCTATTTGATGTTTTTTACAGGATTTTAGGCCTTTCTACCCAGCATTTAACCCTAGATGAGTGTATTTGGACTCTCCATGGATGCCCCTGAGTTGCCATGCCAGTGGAAAGAAAAAAGAACAGAAGACTGATGAGCGAGTGGGCACCACAATCAGCCTATGGTGGATGCCACGGTTCGTGGTTGAGACATAACTTCTTGTCTCTTCGTTTTCCCTCATCGTGTGGCTGACGTTGATTGTGTTTTTCTATAAATAGGGCATCCCTCAGTAGCAAGCACACATCCCATTCCATTCCTTTTCCTCTCTTCACGTAGATTAGGATTTTAGAGAGAGTTGAGACCAACTAGAAGAAGAAGATTCACGAGAAAGCGGGATCAGGTTCTGCAATCGAAAGATTTAAGCACACATTTTGGCTGAGCAAACTCTTCTCTCTTTTCTTCTCTTTTCTCTTTAGATTTATCATTTTAGAGTAGTTGGTTGTTTAATTTAACCAAGCGTGAGTAGTTTTATTTTGTCTAGGGATTTAGTAGCTTGTGGAAGTGTAGTTGGATCATGTTTTAATCTATACACTTGTGCTTATTTTCATGATTGGTTTGATTTCGTTATATCAAGTGTTTGATATGTTGTGAGTTGATTTCTGGCCAAAATTTACTTGCACACTTGAAACAATCAAGTGAACATTCGAAAGACGACATCTGGTTGTTGGACTTCTTGAATAGACATAGCATAACTTCGTCTCGAAAGAGAGATTTATACGTAAGGAGGGCTAGTAAGTAATTGAAGATATTTAACCTAGATTAAGACAAATTAGTTCGGGAGAACAACGTTTGCTTAGTTTAGGCAAATTTGATTGATTTCGAAAAAATAGATCAAGTTTCTGTATAGATTGCAAATCCTCAAAATTAACCAATTAGAGAATAGCACATGTTTATCATTTTGATCCAATTCTCTTCCATAACTGCGAAAATTCCTAGGCATTTTTCTCATATTTGATTTAGAAAAGTTTATTTATAGTTGTTAATCAAAACCACTTGAATTAGAATTTTGCTTAGTATACCTTGAGGGGATATAGCCCAATAGATAAACTAGTGTCTGTGGGACCGACCTTGATTGCTACAATGCCACCGTGCATCTATGGGCCTATCATTTCACCTTCTTCAAATAAACCTTAATCCCTTCCTTTGAAACCACATGTCCTAAAAACACCAGTTCTAACCTGAACTCACGTTTCTTGTATTTGCTATGTAATTGATGTTCCCTCAAGGTTTGCAACACTGTTCTCAAATGAGTAATGTGTTCGTTTCTGTCTTTGGAGTAAATCAAGATATTGTCTATGAATACCACCTTAAACTTTCCTAAGTAGGGTCTAGAAACTCTATTCATAAGATCCATAAAGGCCATGGGGGCATTTGTCAGGTCAAAAGGCATCACGGTGAATTCATAGTGGCCAAACTCATTCCTAAGTGCAGTTTATGAATGTCTTCAGGTAAAATCTTAAGTTGACGGTATCCTGATCTCAAATAATTTTTGGAAAAGACTCCTGCTCCTTATAGTTGAGCAACTAAACCATCTATTGGGGGCAATGGGCAATTGTTCTTAATGGTGATCTTGTTCAACTCCTTGTAACCGATACACATCCTTAAGGCTCCTTCTTTCTTCTTTGCAAATAGAACTAGGGCACTCCATGGTGACACACTTGGTCTGATAAATCTGTTTTGTAATAGCTCATCTAACCAAATCTTTAGTTTCTATGCTCTGTTAGTGCCATACAATATAGGGCTTTACAGATACAATGGGCATCAGGGATTAATTCAATCTCAAAATCAATTTCTCTTTGCGGGATATTCCTAGTAACTCTTTAGGAAAACATCTCTAAATTCACAAACTATAGGGATATCCTCTGCTTCTTATTCCTGTGGTTGAGTGTCAATAGCTCAACACCAATACACAATATATCCCTAACATAAGAGATCACTTGCTTTCATAAAAGAATTTAAAGGACAAAGTATTGCCTCTCTTGCCCATAAAACATATTTCTCTCCCTCGTTCATCCCTTGAGATATCCTTAAGGTCCTCACGATCTACCTTGACCCCATAAATACACAACTAGCTTATGTCCATAATGATATCAAAGTCTGACGAGTCAAATTGAATTACAACTCCAGGAAATACTATCCCACCAATAGTAATTGGACCAAGCTTCTAAGAGAGAGGACAATAAACTCTAGAGTCATTGCGTAACTTGATTCTATGATTGGTTTCTATCTTCGTATTATCAAGGTTTAGTTGCATGGCATATAGAGTGGATATGAATGAATGAGTGGCAACTGAATCAACCAATATAGAAGAAGGCTTTGAAATTAAAAAGAGAGTTCTAGTAACTATCGTACCAGATGTGACAGCTTCCTTCATGCTCACCATATACGTCATTCCTACAGCTGCGGGCTCTGCAGGTGGGAGCCCTTGTCCACAGCCTTTAGTCTTTTAGGACAGGTAGCAATGAGGTGTTCCGGGCTACCACACCACACCACATGCATTTATTAGTTCCCACTCGATATTCAGGAGTGGCATGGTTGGTTCTTCCATCTTTCCCATAGGGTTCCGCTAGACCTGTAGGATGACTCTTGGGAGGAAAGGGAGCGGGCTTCTGCTAGTTTACATTATCGGTCGGAGCTCCCTACTCGGTCCACTTTCTCAGTCAGGTAAAATGTTCTAATTTTCAACTTTTTATCCTTTGGAACCTCTACTATTGTGAAAATAGTTTCTATCCCTCTAATTCATGCTTCTAGTTCCACTAGGTCATACTTTCCATCATATACCTTAGGGTTACATCGCCTACCCTATCTGCTAATTTGTTGACTTTATGAGAGATTTTGGAAGGAACCGGGGCTATTCATTTCATAAGCTCAGACACCAAGGTCTATTAATTGTTAGAGTTCCCATATTACTAACCAACTCATGGGGAATTGAGGGCATTCCACTAAGGGTTATTGGCACATTACATAAAACGTGGTCACTTGATCCCTTATCATGATCGGAATTTTCTTCTATGTGGGTTTCTGCATTGTTTTACACATATTCTAATATTTTGACTATCAATTCAGCTGAGTAATTCAGTCAACCAACTACAACCAATATATAAGATACACATACATAACAGATACAATTAGCGTGGTTCAAGTATTATTAAAACATAACACAAAACTTCATTATATCATTGCCATAATTGCTCGTGTACATACATATACATGGTTCCACAAAGAATATCATATCCAACTGACCACCCAATGCCAACCTTTACACATACCTCCTAACTAAAACAGTACTTAGTTCTAATAGACTAAGTCTGCCACATGCCCAGAAGTAGGCGAGACTAGTCAACACAATCAGAAAGAACCATTTAAGTCTAAGTAACTATATGCAATGTCATAACCTGCATAAAATTCATCTATCCAACTGGCTGTACTATATAAAAGTGGGCTCAAAAAGTAACTCTATCTGAGATGAAGTAATCTATCTGAGATGTCAACATCTAATATAAATCAATCTAATGATCTCTAGATGGATCATAGTCTAGGTCATACTCATCCCCAGGCTCCCCGCTCTAGCCAAAAATTGTTGTTTGAGGCACCAATCTCCGCATTCTCACCATCATGGTCAAGTTTATGCTCCTCCAATTCTGGGTCCTTCTCTAATTCTCTCATGAGGTCACAACCAGAGCTAAACTATGGTGTATCAGGGAGAAGTATAACAATGTGGACCTCATTTGATCCTTCAGATATAGCGATCCCCACTCTAGTTCCCGATGACTTTGGGATGTCTGGCGGCTGAGGAGTGCTCGGTGCAGGCGGTGATGGTGTGGGAGATACAATGTGTAATGAAAATGTATACTGTAGAATGTCTATGTTATTACCTCTTGGCTCAAGCTCCTCCCTTAATAATAGCTCAGTGATAATGTTAGCCAAGGCCTCGTAAAAATTTAATCTAGGTTCATCCCATCCAAGGCTTGAGTCATCATAAAGTCATGATATCAGGTCCTAAACTCAACCCAAGGGCCAACTGTAGATAAGGTCCACAAAGGCCTACGTCTATGGACCATAAAATTATGAAACTCAGAAATGGGACCTGCACATAGGCTACCATACTAGCATAAAGTAAAGAGATATGAATGGCCACAGAAGTATCGGACATCATATTCACTGCATATGGATCCATCTAACAAGGAGGAGTATAAGTGAAGAACATGGGAGAGATAAACAGGCATTTGTACTGTCATAAGTTATAAGTCTCTAATATCATAAATCTCCAACGATATCACAACAACCCTCGCTAACCAACTTTCTTACTCTCCTAACTCCACTCTCCATACTCCATATTCCATCAAGGAAAATCAAACCTGGCTCTGATACCAAATCTGTAACGCCCCCTAATTAAGCATGTTTCACTGTTTGCAATCATTTCTGATTCCCTTAACTATGACCAGTAAACCCAATGACCGGGGCGTTACCATCATCCCAACAGGACAAGGCGTGCTGGAAGTGTACTAGAGTTAGCGTAGTTAGGCATAGTTTCAACCATATGCATTTACTCATTAACCAACATAAGGTTTACACACTACAATAAAGTAATTCACCACATAGCTTACACCTCCATACACAGAGGATTACAAAATACGACTCCAAAATGTGCATGGTCTATATCACTGTTGATTCATCCAAGTTTTCCTTACTTATTCTCTTCAGCTGACTTGCTAGCATGAGGGCGATTCACTGAGCATTTGCCTATAATAAAACATGAAAGCATTTCGAACTGTGAGTCAAAGCTCAGTACATGCATTCCTGTATTTTTAAATGATCACATCATAAATTGATTGGGCGCACGCTTTGCAATTCATTTTAAGTTAAAACAGTGAATGAGATGAATGTAAACTACATAGCTAGTTATTATCTAATAGTGAACAACTTGATACTATTACGATCTATGGATAGGTGTACACCTGTCAAGCCAATCGGGGACCTGGCCTTAAGTCATGTGGGTAACTGGAGGGTGAATGCCCTATAGATGATAACGGGCGAGGTCACTAATTAAGTGATAAATTACTTTGCAACTAATTCATTGATGTAATTATCAAAATATTATAATTTTGACAAATATGTGTTGATTTCTAAAGATACAGGCAATGAACGTACCTGAAGTCTTTAAAATGCAATCTCACTTTATAATACTTATGCACAATGGGAAACGATAAACAATGCCCTATATGGAGTTAGTAAACTGCATTTGTTCCCATAATTTGTAACTTTAGTAGAAATTTGATAATCAAAAGGCATTTGTAACACAAGTAATTCAATATAAGATGAGATACACCAACATGATTCGAAAACCAAATAAATTAAGGCAATTTAACTCAAGGCAAAATAGTGTGGAGCAAAATTGATCAGAATAGAATAATTGGGAATATAAATGGAAGGCTTTGATGGTTACAAATGGAATATGGGGTTTTTTGATATTTCTGAGATAGATAATAAAGGTTTAAGGCCAAGAGGAATGTAACGAATCACACCAACTAGGCTCGATAACTACTGTTCTTGAGTCTTAATTCTCCCCATAGCTCAAATTTCATTCTCATACCCATTTAACTCATTGAACCCTCTAAACTTTGCATCTTCTTCACAATAACCATAATTATTTAGAAACTTTTGATTAAGCTCCCACATTACTAGTTCACCATCCAACGATATTTTAATACCCTTTCAAGGTTCACCTTAGAAAACTCATATCTTTCACTTTCAACCTCAAATTGAGACCTAAAATCCCAATATGAAAAGCTTAAGAAATCCTGCAACACTTTCATTTTTAGTGCAAAGCCCAACTACTACAACACGGTTCCTAAAATTGGGCTTAATCGCAACTGTGCACAGCTTGAGTCTATCCTACGTAGTCTTAGTAAAGCAGCCAAAACTTTTTACACAGAACTCAGAATGAGGTGATTCAAAAGGCATTTGGAAGACAACTCATTGATCTATCTTCCCACCAAAAATCACCATTTTTTCACTGCCCAAACAATACCAGTTTGCTCGTAAACAGACCCCTATTTTCAGTCTCTTCACAGCCTACTATCCATGTTTTCACCCATTGTTTTCAACATGATCTCCCTCTGAAATCAGTCCTTAAGATCAGTAAAAATACTTGGTTCTTCTCATCATCTTGCATCACCATTTTACCTCAAAATAATTCATAATTATCTTTACGTATGTCCTTTAATTCCTCTCTTTACAAAATCACTTCAAACACACCCATAATCACCTTTGCTTGCATAAATGAGCAAATGAACCACTTTTAAATCAATTGGGGAATTTTCATAATTCACCCCTTTATGCAAAAATCCCACCAAGCCTTTTTTTTTCAAGTTAAAACACATCCAAGGTTCATTTTACACCAAGGTTTATACAAATAACATGCTTCATGCGAGTAATAATCCAAACCATGCATAATCACCACACCCTAGCTTATGTCCAACATAAAACATTGGTATCTCATCTCAAGATCACCAAACACACCATTGTCGTCATCAATAGGTTTAAAGATTACCAAATCAAAGAAAAACAATCAAAATCCAAAACCTTAACTTAAGCTTGCATGATCATGGACACCCCTCAACCCTACCATGCTTCAAGCTTATCCAATCAATTAAAAACATCAAAATAACCCTTGATTCTACCAATCCAACATGATCAACAACCAAAACCAACACACACAAGAATCAAAACTAAAAATCAACAAGATAGAGTTAGAGTTTACTCACTTTGAACTAGAAAAAGGAGGGGAGAGAAAGAAGAGTGTTGCTTGCTTGCTTGATATTTTGAGTCTTTTACTTGGATGAAAATGACCTAAGTTTTACTTGGTTGAGTTTATATCTAGCAAAAGTAACTTAAGCCAATGAAAATTAAACACATTCAATGGTGCTTAGTTAAGTCAAATGAAGTAATAGCTTGTTGCGTGCAGAATCGGGTGTAAATGAGTTTGGGCCCGAAAAATACACTTTATGTGATTGAAATTTTTCGTAGTTCGAAATTAAATTTTTGTGATACTATGAAAAATAATTTAACCTCTTAAACCATATTTATCACAGCCTACTATCGATTCACTCAAAATTTACAACAATTAAAATCTGAATCGCAAAGTCGAGGCCCAAATGAATTTTTCCCAACCGGGATGATTAAATGCGATAATTAAATGTTTGAGAAAAAAAATAACAATACGAATTAATCAAATAAATAAACATGATTTATGGTCGGGATATTACAGCCTGCCTTGTCATCCAAAGTTGACAACATTTGACAAAGTCACATAAGACAAACCCATACAGGCAAGTCATCCAAAGGTGAGAACATTCGATAAAGTCGCCTTAGATAGACCCATGCAGGCAAACCATCCATATGTGAGAACATTCGACAGAGTCGGTCAAGGTGGACCCATGCGGGTAAGTCATCCAAGGATGAAAATATTAAATGGAGTCACCCAACGTGGACCCCATGAAGGCAAGCCATCCAAGGATGAAAAGATTTCGTACTTCTTTGATCCAAAACTTTGAAGTGCTCTATGACGGTCAACATATGCCCAAAAAAAGGGGAGAAAAAAAAGAAATAAAAAAATAAAGCCAAAAAGAGGAAAAATAGAAAGGTGAAAACGAGGAAAAGGAACCAAAAAAATCTTCAAAAAATAAAAAATCGATACAAGACTCACTAAATTTGAAGTAATCAACCGTGTGCTGTACAACCAAATACACCAGCCGCAACTAAATGAATTGGCTAAAAGTGAAGGAAATTGGAGACTAAGGAAGGGGAGAAGGATGTCTTCAATTTAGCAAAGGCTATAGGTCTTTAATGACAGAGTTATTTTCTAAGCTCTTTAATAGCGAGTTAAGTGAGTATCCACAGAGGAATGAGAGAGAGAATTAGGAGGAGCATCATAACTATAGGTTTTGCAATTATATTAGTAAAGAGGAGGTTAGAGACGCATCAATTAAGATGAAGACTGGGAAGGCTGTGTGTCCAGATAACATCCCTATGGAAATCTACAAGTGTTTGGGTGAAAGAAGGATTAGAGTGGCTAACAGAGCTTTTTAATATCATTTTAAGGACTGCTAAGATACCCCGCGAATGGAGATTCAGTACAGTCATCCCATTTTACAAGAGTAAGGGTGATATTCAAGAGTGTAATAATTATAGAAGTATTAAACTACTTAGTCACACAATGAAGTTATGGGAAAGGGCGATTGAGATAAGGTTAAGGAAAGATATTTTAATTTTGGAAAACGAGTTTTGTTTTATGCCAGGTAGATCGACTACAGAAGAAATCCATTGTATAAGAAAGCTAATGGAGTTATATAGCGGTAGGAAAAAGGATCTCCATATGGTGCTCATGAATCTAGAGAAAGCATATGATAGAGTACTGCATGAGGTGTTATGGAAGTATTTGGAGAAGAAAGATGTATCGCAGACGTACATCCAAACTACTACGGATATATATGAGGGCGTAAAAACATGTGCAAGGACCTCGAGGGGAGACACAGAGGACTTTCTTATTGACATTGGGCTCTATCACGGGTCAGCTTTAAGCCAGTTTCTTTTCACTATTGTTAAGGATGTACTCACAAAAGGGATTTAGGAGGAAGTGCCATGGTGTATACTATTTGTTGATGATATTGTTTTTATTGACGAGACTAGAGATTGTCTTAACAGCAAATTAGAGCAATGGAGACATACCTTAGAATCTAGGAAATTTAGATTGAGAAGATCAAAGACTGAATACTTAAAATGTGGGTTCAATGATGAGGACCCGAATGGGGTAGAAGTTGTCGTGGAAGGAGTGGTAATACTAAGGGTTGAGAAATTCAGGTATTTAGGCTCGATCATTAGTGAGAAAGGAGATATCGATGAAGATATTAACCCATGTATTAGAGTGGGATAACAAAAATGGAGGATTGCTTCGGAGTATTATGTAATAAGAAAATTTCTGTAGGATTGAAAGTGGAATTTTATCATATGGTAGTTAGACCAACTTTATTATATGGTTTAGAATGCTGGCCACTAAAGAAGATTCAAATCCAGAGGTTGATGGTAGCAAAGAAAAGAATGATGCAATGGATGTGTGGATATACGATATTGGATAGAATTAGGAATGAAGAGATTAGGAAGTGGGTAGGAGTTGTATCCATAGAAGATAAGTTTATGGAGAGTAGATTAAGATGGCTTGGTCATGTTAAGAGGAGGAGTGAGAATGCACCAGTGAGAACATGCGAGATGATTGACCTTTTGAGGTATAGGAGAGGTAGAGGGTAGCCAAAGAAAAGTTGGATAGAGGTGATTAAAAATAATTTAAGTTTGTAGGTCTAACGGAGGACATAGCCTAGGATAAAAGTTTGAGGAGATTTAGGATTAAGGTTACAGATCATAGATAGTGTGCTTTTGCTCCTTGATTTAACTTTTGCGGATTGTCCTCGGTGTATTTTCTTGTACGAAATGAAATGTATTTGTAATTTGGGTCAATTTCGTAAACAACAAATTTTATTTTAAAAAAGGACAAAAATAGTGACGACTAGGCGATGGAAAGTTCGCCATGGGCCAGAATTTTTAAAAAAAAAACTTGATATGGTGACGGAATCCATTTATGCCCCTATCGTTCCTGCCATCCCAACTTATCCGTCGCCAGGTGGCGATGAAATTCCAAAATTTCGTCGTTGAGGAGACAGCGATGCTCAAAAATACGACAGCTATATTCCGTTGTTGGGTTCAAAATTCTGTCACTAAATTGCATTTTTCTTTCGCCGAATATGCCTTTTTTTGTAGTGGTAGTATGCTTCTGCTCATTAATTATTTTTTTCTCTGCATGTGTTGCATTCTTCTCGACTAGTAGTACCACCTCTGATTGCTTGAGTAGTACCACTATTGCATTTGCGGTGTCACCCCCCCACCTCTGATTGTTTGAATGTGGACTGTTATTGGCCAGACTAGTGGTTTATCGCCGCTTACCGCTCAATGTACGCAAAACTCTTATCTCTTTTGTTGGTTAAGTTAGTTACGCCATTTTGAGTAATTAGGTCTTATGTTTGCTAAATTATTGACGGAACAATTTTCAACTTCCAAATACCTTTTTCAAGCCTTTTTATTTGGGTCTATTAGAAACAATCTCTCTACGAGCAGTCATGTGCGCAGAGGTAAGACTACCTACACTTGAATCTCCCCAGACCCCGTGAGAGCATGACCCATACTAGAAGTTGTTCTTGTTGTATCAAGGAAATTGCAATGGAGTGTTGGTGACATTGGCAACAATAGTATGGTGCAATTTAACTCAAATAAGGAAAGGCAATGCTGATTTCCAAGACAAACGCCATAACCGAGCAAATGCAAGCGCTATTTCTTTTCCAAATTATAAAAAAAATATGGGAGTTTCAGGCAATGAAGGATATGGTAGATTGATTCAATATCACGATTGCTGAAATTTGATGTCGAAATTGACTGACAAGAAGGGCCTCCGTGCCACAACCGAGAAGCTCCACCAATGCGGCCCTAGTTGTCAAATCCCTGGAAACGCCATAGAAGAAGAAAGGAGAACAACACCTTCAAGCACTATCAACGCGGATGATTGATAAAGAACAATCAAACTTGATTTTATAGCAAACGATCAGATAGTTTCCAAGCCCTGCTTGAACATAATGACTATAGGATTAGAGAAGATAATGTTTATCATCATTTAGCCAGCGGATTGTATAATCTCGATAAAATATGAGGTGATTCATCCAATGCAAAGTCCTACGGGTCGTCTAATATTTGCTCTAGAAGGAAAAGGAAATAAAGGGGGAACAGAAAAAAAATCTTGGAAACTTTGCCCCAAATTCATTCCTAAGACCTCATAAATTATTTGTTGGCTTCAAGTCCACTCTAAAGCTCCTCAAACTAATTCCAACTGCATCAATTGCAAAATTAGGTGTTCCCAAAAAAAAAAAAGCTATGTGACAAACGTGTGTTCAAAAAAAAAAAAGAAAAAAGTATATGCACGATTTAGAACCCAGAAGTTATAGCCAAACAAGTCCACAAACGCAACTTGGGCAACTCACCAAGTCGATGGAAAATTTTCACATGGAGATGGCGAAAATAACTATTAAGTTTTAGTCATGTTCTAAGTTTTCGAGGCCTAGCCACTTCAAACACTCAAATTTCATGTTCGCATCTTACTCCTAATATGCATGTGTGTGTATGTACGTGCTAGTGCTAAATTGTCACATTTTACATGTCCCTTTCACCTAATTCTAGCTCATATAATCTTCGGGATTTTTATTTGTTTTATTTACTTTTGTAGGTAATAAGTTCAATCGAGCAAGTGTCGCAAAAAAGAGCAAAAAGAGGAACAAAAGAAGAAAACAAAGCAGCATGGCGAAGGATAGCCGGGGGAGCCACGACTGCCGTAGGCCACCCCTGCAGTCACGGGCAGGGCTGGGGAAGGCTGTCGCCCCCGGCATGCCACTCCCCTTTCTCGGCCCACCGCGGTTCCTATTTAAAGCCCTTCTTCGGGACCTTTCGGGGGTTCCTTTGGGGACTTTTTAGGCTAATTTAGCTTAGGGTTTAGCTTCAAAAACCTCATCAGGAGGAAATAAAGTAGGCATATTAGGATTAATTAGGTTGCTTTTGGAATTCAAGCATTGTAGATTCAAATTCATCCAAGCAATCCATAAGTTCAATCCTTCCTTTCTCTCTTTTTATCTGATGTTTGTTCTTGTTCCCTCTTGATTGATCATGTTAGTTTAGATTATATTTAGCTTAAATGTTTAGTTTTTATTATTAGTTTGTATTCATTAGTTGTATTAATTCATGTTAGATTAAATTAATTTTTCTAGTTCATGCTTGTTGAGTTATTTGCTAATTTAGGTTTGTTTTGGGGTTTTTGTGTTTTGTTGATGATTAGTAGTTAGTTTTATTGGCTTGGATTGTGATTAGCCTTTTGATGGCTAATTAGTCTTGTATTAGGCCTAACCACACCGTATTTATGCTACGAATTTAGAGTTTTCTCGCACGCTCGCCAAGTGTTCAATTAAATGCTTAAGAAAGCTTTCATCTATATTTTTTGGCGATTGACTTATGCTGAGAGATGAGGTCAATTAGCTAGTGTAGGCAAGAGGATTGCAAGAATTTGAACATGAAAATAGTCTCGATTCTAGCTAGCTCCGACGGTTGCCAATTTGGTGGAGTAATTAGGCTAACCCCATAAAAATAAAAAAATAAATAAAAAGGTGGTTAGACTAATTAGGCTAGCTCATGATCCTTGAGAGAGGGTTTTGAGGGGTTTTTGATGGTGCAAACGACCATCTCTAGTTTTCTGAAAAGGCTGAGTAGGTTAGGACTCATCTCGATTGGTTGGTCTATCAATTGGTCAAATCATGATGCCAAATCTTTTTTTCTTGTGTTTATTAGCTTAATTTAGCTTGTCTTTCTTTCCTTCTCACATGGCCTAACTTGAAACACTTGAGCGAATCCCAATACTTGAAACCCAACTCCTTGTGGACGACACCCCCAGCACTTGACGATAAACCTTGCACTTGGGGTTACAAATATTAAAACTCGAATTCTTCCTATCAGCACGCGCGCTTTTGTGTTTATAATGACAAACCAACCCTCACAATTTTAGTTGTAAAAGGGTCAAGTGTAGGGGCGGCAAAAACACTCGTACCCATGCAAAACCCGCTCCAATAGGTATGGGATAGGCATTGAAAATGAGAAGAAAAAAAAAGTGAATATAGGGCGTGTATTGCTAAAACAAATATAGGTATGGGTATGGG
The DNA here is from genome assembly GCA_017589665.1 of Selenicereus undatus. NCBI lineage: Eukaryota > Viridiplantae > Streptophyta > Magnoliopsida > Caryophyllales > Cactaceae > Selenicereus > Selenicereus undatus. The sequence goes on along the minus strand of JACYFF010031959.1, from coordinate 43,636,571 downwards.
TATTGGTATAGCTCCCACAGGGCCCATACCAACCTTGTACTTATTTTATCAACACCTGTCCCTTACTTTCCCCATTTTCTCCCCATATAACTCGTGCCTGTTTATTCAAAGTTCTAGTGTGTTACTTGGACTTAGATATTTTGTTAGTTACTTTGAATTGTATTATATTCAAGACTTTAATGGACCATTTGGCTAGAAATTATAATTACCAAGTGTTATTTGTTTCTTAGATTTGGAAACTTCTAATTTATTTAGTCGATATAATATTTTGTTGTAAGCTTGATGTTCATGTGACATTGGCTATTTGATTGAATACGAGTATAAAATGGGTTTAGTTCATTTTGATTTATATGTACCCGAATAAAACCCACATACTTGCTATACCTAGTGGATATAGGTATAGATATAGTTTTACAATGCCCGATAGATATGAGTATGGATATGGATATTAATTTTCAAAATGAGTAAGCGTAAGAGTACAGCTAAACCCGCCTCATATCTATCCCATTGCCACCCCTAGTTATACGGTCATTTAATGGCGCGTTCAAGACAAATTGTACTAGCTGGAGCCAGGCTTGGACAATTTCACCCAGGTCATGAAGCTAGGTCCTTTCAATGACGAAGTACCATACTAATAAGTGATCATGGAACAACCTTTGCTCAATCGTTTGGGCACGAAGTTTTTGTTAGCAGGAGTGCACTTGCTATAGAGAAAAAGCATAGAATGTTGAAAGCAGGACTATTGCTTGCACAGTATTTTGGGTCCTATAGAGTACAGACTTTCCAGAAATCACTAATAAGCTCGCTCAAGACAATTTAAGAAGAAACTTAATAGTCTATTTCAATCAATAAATTTAGGTACAACATTGAAAGACGACAGTCTCAATTCAAGTTACTCACGGGCAACTACAAGCAGCTGCTTGCCACAATTACGGCCAGAGAAAAGGCCAACCAAAGCAGAAGGAGCACTCTCTAAACCCTCAGCGATGTCTTCCACATATGTAACTTCCCCTCTCTGATGTGGGGCAGGATCCACTCCACGTACTTTGGGTAAAGGTGACAGAAATCAACCACCAAAAACCCTTCCATTCGGATGCACTTACTGATGAGGCAGAACAGATTGTGGACACCCTGGGGGTGCTGGAGGTTGTACTGTGAGATCATTCCACAAACAGGGATCCGGCCATGGAGTCTCATGTTGAAGAGGACGGCATCAAGCATATTCCCTCCAACGTTCTCAAAATAAAAGCCAATTCCCTCAGGGAAACACCTACATACCAAAAGTGACGAGAACTTGAATATGGATGGTCATGCAACCACAAAAGGATGGTTAAGTCAAGCAAAGAGGTGAAGTGAAGTCTGATCAATACCCATAAACAGCTGAGATACTAAATAAACTAGGGAAAACATGCCCATACTAGGCTACCTAACCCAAATAACCTAGACTGTAACTGAATTAGGATCAAAAATAAGACTAATCAAAATTTAGTATGAACCTCAAGGCCTCAATTAGGTACAGCATTATGCTCAAGGAAAATCATATTAATGTGCAAGAAGTGACTAATACGCCCAAGTTGAATATTTCACTCATGTACTTTGAAGCCTGCACTACTTCTGTCAAGTTTCATATACGCAGTCACAAACTTACAAAAATAATAAATAAAAACAAACTTGCGAGCAGGCCCTGCTTAAGTCATTGCTTTAAAAAAAGCTGCTTACAAACCTGTTTTACTTATCAGTGGATCCCAGGTAGTAAAATTCATTTGTTGATATGGTTCAACATCAAATTGTTCATAAATACTGGCATATAACATAAAATCAAAGCACGATCTTGATCTACTTGCACAACATCCGAGAAAAATTTTAACGCGTTCAGCTTTTTAGTACAACTTTTTACACTGAGGAAACAATACAAGAAGACAGCATGACGAATCAATACATTATTTGACTAATTAAATTATTTAAAGTTTAGCACCCCCCCCCCCCCAAAAAACAACAAAAAAGAAAGGGAATTGAAAAACCAAAGACAGGAAGGACGATTCCTATCTTTACTTTTACAACACAGTTGTGAGACCTACGAGCAAGCAGAGCCTTTTAAGCAGTGTCGCACTCCAATTCCCGTCATCAACTATATATCATCATCTAAAATGCAGTAATTCTAGCTCACCTTTCATTTACATGAATTGCATTGCTCATTTGGATCAACATTTTAAGATATTAATGGCAAGGCAAGCATACTCACCTCCTTAAGGCTGCATCCAGTTCTTCCTCCTTGTAATTGAATGCCTCGTCAAATCCAAATTTGTTTTTCAGTAGATCGACCTAAAGTTACAAGCTAGTAGTCAGTGGAATTAAGGACCATGTAGAGAGTTGCCAAAGCAGCTACAGGAAAGTATGTTTTGCAGCAGCTTTCCGTGATAACCTCCATCACATCTGTTTTCCTAGTATGAATTCTATACAAAAGATGGTGATCAAATTACCTTCTCTTTGCTACCAGCACTGCCAATAATATAGCAACCTGTCAACTTTGTAAACTGCCCAACCAGCTAGCCCACAGCTCCAGATGCTGTAGAAACAAACACACATTCTCCTTTCTTGGGAGCTCCGACGTTATAAAAACCAGCATACAATGTCAGTCCTGGCATGCCTAAAGAATGATATAAGCAAATATCAAATAATTTGAATGCAATGACTTGCAAAATAGGAATCATATGTGCAGCCTTTCAAGACAACATTAAAATATACAACCGATTAAATCCAACATCATAATTGCTAACACAAATTTTCAAGGGCGACATTGTTTTCTCCGTACAGTCCAGTACACGGAATATTTTGTAGAACACCAAAAGATTCAGAGCTCCACTTATTTTATGCTACGTACATGCTGCTTCTAGTTCACTAAAATTGTAATCATACCTTCAATTACTATTACACATTTTGGATGTACAGAGGGAGAGGAAGACCAAAACAGGCATGAGGTTATTATATTGGACATGGCTCAATCCATCTATCAAGGACATGTCCTTGAATAGGATTTTTTGGAGATCTAAAATCAAGGTAGCTTATTTTAGGTGAGGAACACCACACATTCTTTCCCTATTAGGCTATGAGCATTGGAGTTTTAGCGAGCAGTTGGTACTTTTTTCAGTTGTGCCTACCTATTGCACTTATCCAGCCTAAAACTTATGTGACCTTTGTTGTGGTATTATCAGTGTTCATCTTGTTGCTTTCTTTTAGGGAGCTCAGCCATCATCTGTCTTCGCCTACTTGTTGTAGTATGCAGTGATAAACTTAGTTACATCCTAGCGCCCCCCCCCCCACCCCCCCACCCCAAAAGGGGGCGGGGGGCGCAAAGACATTTGGTAATTAAGCACTCTAGGTAACTTTACTCTCATCCTATTTCCCTTACTCCTTTAATATGTTTCTAAGAAACGATCAAAACATGTTTTTCTGAGTTTCTCAAAATTGACATTTGTGCACACAAAGGTTAGGTTGCCAACATTGGGGTCTCCTTCCAAGGGACTTAAAGCTTGACCCACTCTGACTTTTGCCATGCCCCTATATGCTCTCCCCCTCCCCCCCCCCCCCCAAAAAAAGCCATCAAGTTTATGCTGCCTAAGATAGCCAATTAGAACACCCAGTAGAAAATGTTTTTCTCTGTCCTAGCAAAACTAGAGGTGTCGATCCTTCATTTGCCAACTCAAAGCCCATCGAACCAAAATGATTTTAATTTACTGCTCTTTCTCTTTCCTCTCCACCTACCATATTATTTCCATTCTGTCTCCCATTCTCTACCCTCTCAAGTTAGAGACCTTTAATCACATACTAGTACATATTTCTAAATGAGCATATGTCAGCAAAAATGACAGCTTGAAAGCAGTAGCTTACCAAGAATTCCAGTGTAGTAGGAAAGAGGAACATCACTGTGCTCTATCCTAAAGAAAAGCTATGGAGATGTTATAAGACTATACTCTTCCCATCCAGTCATCCCCCACACTAGGTCACCAGGCCTGAAATTCTACTTTCGAGAATCCAAAACCTTGGAACTCCATTACCCATGATGGACTGCAAAGCTTTGGTAATTAGTTAAAACATCACCTTTAATATATGATTGAGGAAAAATCAGAATTTTCCTCAATTGGGCCCAAACAAGTCAGACCCTCTCACCAGGCCTATATCTGGGATATAGGCCTTCCCTGGGGGCTTCCCCGGGCCCATATCTAAGATAAAAGGCCCTAAGGCGCAACCCTAAGGGCTCCCCCCTGAAGCCCTTCCATACTGAAATTGGCGGCCTACACGGGCATCCCAGGTAAGATTACTGTTTTACCCTTTTTCTGAAAAGGCTATAAATAGTCACCCACCTACCTCGAGAAAAGGGTTGGCAGACTAATTCATTAAACACTTACTCTCTTTTACCTCTTTTTCTCTCTCTGTTGACTTTGGACGCAGACCCCCCAGCTAACTCCACTGTCGAGAGGCGTTCCCCGGTACACAACCCGGGGGTTGCCCTTTTTGCAGGTGGTCCTGCTCTGGGAGAAGGACGTCGGAGGTTGCATGGCAGCTGTTAGATTTTTAAACCCATTCCTTTATTCCCACGTCATCACTTACTTCATCCTAGAGATTCTTTCCGAAATCATATTGGCGCCGTTTGTGGGGAGGGAAGACGGTAGCGATGGTAGTCAGCGACGCAACCCGGGCGCGGACTCGCAGAGACAAGGCCGCCGCGGGCGACATCTCTGCAACTCCTAAGGTGCAAGACGCTTCCGAGAGTTCATGGGCGAGCCCTCGAGCGGTCAGCTCGCCTCCTCTCGCGCGGGAGGCGTACGTCACGGTGGACGCTCTGAAGAACTTCATGTCCACCATGACGAACGCCATTACCAGCTAGGTCACGGAGCAGGTCAGAAGAGCAATGGAGGCGGTTCACTCGTCCAGGCCGCTTCCCCACTTTGACCATGTCCCGCCTCATGGTGGCGACCCTTCTCGCCCGCTGGATCAACTACCGTCCCCCTGTCACACCGAACGGGGGCGAGAAGTATCTCGGTCAGACAAGAGTGGTCGGCCTTATGAAGAGCCACAAGGTCGACGCGCGATGCTAGGGCCAACCGGCCGCCCCGCTCAGGGAGTCATGACCAAATCAACAATCGCCTCCACACCTTATGCAACTAACTCTCGGCGGACCGCCAGGTATGAGGAACAAGAACAAACCTCCAAGCCTAGGGGGGAGGTCTCGGGTAGGCACCGGTCTAGCCAGGAACGCCCCATCCGGAGGGAGCGCACTTGAAGTCCGCCCCTGAGGGAAGCGCACTGTCAGGAGCCGCGTCACACAAACCAGTCGCCCCCTAAATCTTCTAGGCATGGACGAAGGAGGGCGAGTAATGTCGTATCTCCTAAGGAGTTCTATGGTAATGTGTATTCTAGGAAGAATAGAAGATTTCGTAATCTAGGGATCCTCTTTTAGGATAAAATCTTTTTTATTTTCCTAGATTATTTTTAGCTATCGTAATCTTATCGTAATCTTTGGATTTATTTTATATTCTTTTTTTAGTTGTATTGATTCCTATATAAACCCCCCTCGTGATTTGAGGAATGACACACTTGAATGAATTGAATTATTGAGTTTTCGAAAGTTCTTGTGTGATTTTCTAGGTTTGGGAATTGCTTTGAGAGCGTCCTACATCAAATTAGTATCAGAGCCAATCGATCTAAACACCTGCAATCCTATTCCTTGCGTCCCAAATCAGCAAAAACAAAGGAAAAAAACCCAAAAGAAAACAAAAAAGAAAAAAAACCAGAAAACCCTAAACCTTCGTTGCCAGCTTCGACGCCACCCCAGCCGTCGGCCACCACCACCTCCGACCACTACCTGGAGGTCACCAACTCCGGCCAACCGCCACCCAACCTCCACTCGACGTCGACTTCCACCGGCTATCGTCAAAACCCTCAAATCCCTAATTCCCGAAACAAAACCCCAGTCGAGCACTCCTTCACTCTCTTGAACGACCACCAGACGCGACATCCACCATCACCCACCACCTACCCCCGGTCGCCACCTCCGTTTGACCACCACCAAGCCTTCTCCACCGCTGGCCTCTCAGCGGAACCCTAAAAAAACCCCAAGTCTGCCAACCCAGTGGCGAAACCCTAGCTCCCCGAAACCCCAAACCACAAATTCCACCCTTATCTCACCCCGATTTTCTAAAATTGACGATATCCCTCCGCTTCCCTCACTAATTCGCCCCTAAAGCACAACTTGATTGAAGGAATTCATACCCACTAGAGTATCAATTGCATCACCCAGGCCAACAACCACGAATTCGGCAAAATTCTTGGCAATTGCTGGTATCTAGACCTTCTACCGCCAGTAGCCAAGGTCGAGACCTCCCTTGCTGGCGGCCTCCAGTCACCGTCTACCCATCTCCTAGCCGGAAAACACCTCTTCCAGTGCTGCCTTGCCGCCGTGGACCCCCTCCTTCCAGAAAGCATTCTCAGAGGCCCCACTGCATGTCGCTGCCGGTTCGTGCTGCTCGTTGCTACTGCTGAGAAGTCCCTGTTCGTGGCTACTACTAAGAGCCTAAGAAGCCTCTGTGGTTACTACTGATCGTTCCAAAACATCACCGCCTATAAGCGTTCGCACCCACTTGATCGACCACTTATCTCCAACAACACTTGATTCAGTTCTGTTGCTGCTGAGGTACGGAACCTAAGCCATTACTTCACGAGTCGCCAAGAGGTACAAGGAACTCAATCTACTTTGATAAGAGTTTGATTCTCTATAAGCGAAATTAGCCTAATTCCTGATTGTTAGGGTCTTTAAGTGTTTGCTTAGATCCCGATTTCTCATTGTTGCTTATTCCCTGCTTGGTTCAAGTTATACCAATAATCCATATCAAACTTTTGTGCATTGTGGTGTGTGTAGTGGTTGTTTATCGCTGTCGTTACTATTGCAACTTAGTTTAATCTCAGCACTTACATCTTGCATTCATAGTTGCATCCACCATGTCATCCTCACACAAACAGCCTTACTAATCTCATATTAACACCCTATCTGAAAGGCTTGACCATCAAGATGCTAGGTTTGACCAGCTCGAGGCCAAAATTGACAAACTTACTCGAGCATTTGAGAAGTTACCCATGCTTGACCAACCTCAAACCCCACCCCAATTTTCCCCTGACCTACTTGTGGGGGGGAATGATCATCGTCAGTGGGTCGTTTATAAGTCAAGTCGAGCTGATGAGCTTGAGGAGAGGGAACCGGAACCAGTGACCCCATCTAACCCTCGAATGCAAGGCAAGGGGAGTAACTTGAGGCATGACCAAAGGGACTATAGGAACCGTCAGTTCGACGCCTCTAGGGATGATAGGAGGACGGGTAACCCAAGGGAGCCTAGGCATGCAGACCTTGAAACTGACCGTATGAGTGTTCACGAGAGTTACTCCGATATTACTCGAAATGTGAAAGTTGATGTACCCTCTTTTGATGGAAAGATAGATGCTACTACTGTTTCTGACTGGATAGTCGCTATGGAGGACTATTTTGACAGGTATGAGATGTCTGATATTGAGCGGGTTCAATTTGCCAAGATGAAACTCATAGGACTTGCGAGAAAGTTTTAGCAAACTATCACGAGTCACCTTGAGCAAATGCGTCAACCTCCTATCATTCAATGGGAAGTCATAGAGGATAGGTTGAAAGAAAAGTACCTCCCTTCTTTCCATAAGGCACACCTTGTCGACCAGATGCTAGACCTTAGACAGTCCACCTCTATTGTGCTTGATTACATTAATAGTTTTGAAGAATTGACTCAGCGTTGTGACCTTCGAGAGGATCTTTCTATTACTATAGCCCGCTTCATTCGGGGTCTACGGACTGACCTTAAGAGGCAAGTAACCTTATCTGCTCCTTATACTCTCGATGAGGCTTACCACAAAGCTTTAGAGGTTGCAAAACTTGATAAGCTTTACCCTATGCGACGTGTTGCTCCTTCCTCTAGGGCCCCTGCCCACTCTCCTCCTAAGATGAATGAGTTTTCTGTGAGTACTCCAACTTCTAAGGATCATAACCCTCAAATCCCACCTAGAGTAGCCCCACAGGAAGCTTCCTCTAGTACATCTCGTAACCCAGTCCAATGTTTTAGCTGTCATGGGAGAGGTCATTATGCTTCTGAGTGCCGTCACCGTACCCTGGCCCTAGAGCATGAGTCATTTGGACCACCCGAACTTGAGGAAGAGGTTGTCGACCCTGAGGGAGACTTTGAAGATCTTGTTAATGTTGAAAATAGCCTTCTTCATGATGCACATCTTGGAGTTGTGAGATGCCTTTTAGCCAACCCAGTCATGAACGATGAGTGGAAACGTACCACCATCTTCTAAACTATTGTGAGGTGTAGGGAAAATCTTATGAAAATGGTCATAGATGGTGGCAGTACCATGAATGTTGTTGCCGAGGCCGCTATAGAGCGTTGTCATCTTAAGGTAGAACCTCACCCCCACCCTTAGGGTAGCCTGGGTCAACAAGACCCACCTTACAGTTACCCATAGATGTAAGATTCCGATCCAGATTGGTGGTTACAAGGACGAGGTTTTATGCGATGTCCCCCTAATGGATGTCGCTCACATTCTCCTAGGTCGTCCTTGGCTTTATGATCAGAATGTCTCACATAACGAGAGAGAGAATACTTATACCTTTAGGTACATGAATAAAAACATCACTCTTAACCCATGTCGACCTAGAAAGTTGCTGTCTTCCCCAGGTCCCAAATCTTCCCCGCCCTTGTCCTCTCCCCACAGTGTGTCTACTCCTCATAGGGGAACTATTTCCCCCCTTCACCACAGACCTTTTGAAAGACTGGGAAACTCTAACAAATTCTTCCTTACAATCTTAGCTAGGGAGCTAGCTTCAGACTCCATTGCCTTCCCTAACGTCCCTTCAAGCGACATGTCTCTTTGGGACCTCCCAGTTGAGATTGACGACCTGCTTAAAGAATTTGTCGATGTTGTCCCCGAGGAACTTCCAAGTGAGCTCCCTCCCCTGCGTGACATACAACATGCTATTGACTTGGTCTCTGGTTCCCAACTCCCTAACCTTCCTCATTATAGGTTGAATCCAACTAAGCGAGCAGAATTGCATAGGCAGGTTCAAGAACTATTATTGTCTAAGGGCTTTGTTCGTCATAGCATGAGTCCCTGTGCGGTCCCTGCCCTCCTTACCCCTCAGAAGGACGGATTGTGGAGGATGTGTGTCGATAGTACAACCATCAATAAGATTATAGTCAAGTATTGGTTTCCCATTTTGAGGTTAGAGGATATGCTCGATTGTCTTGCTGGAGCTAGCTGGTTCTCTAAGATAGACTTGCGTAGTCGTTATCACCAGGTCCGCATTAGACCAGGAGACAAATGGAAGACTGCCTTTAAGACCCAAGAAGGCTTATTTGAGTGGATGGTTATGCCTTTTGGGCTATCCAACGCTCCCAGTACCTTTATAAGACTCATAACTCATATTCTTCAACTATTTATGGGAAAATTTCTGGTCATCTATTTTGATGACATCTTGGTATATAGCAAGTCTAGGATAGACCATGTTGACCATCTCAAGCAACTCCTGTGCACACTTAGAGAGGCCAAGCAAAAAAGTGCATCTTCCTTCAAACCCAAGTCCTCTGTTTAGGATTCATTATGTCCGCTCGAGGTATCTCCACTGACCCCGACAAAGTTACAGCCATTAGAGAATGGCCTGAACCTAAAACCCTTACAGAGGCTAGGAGTTTTCATAGTCATGCCTCCTTCTACTGGAGGTTTATCAGACACTTCAGCTCCATCATGTCACCCATTACAAACTGCTTGAAGAAAGGCCCATCTCAGTGGACTCCTAAAGCGGCATCTGCCTTTAAGGAGATTAAGGAGATGATGTCATCTGCTCCAGTCCGTAGGCATCCTGACTTTAGTAAGGTCTTCGAGGTTGTAGGCGATGCCTTTGGATATGGCATTAGTGAAGTGTTAAGTTATGAGGGACACCCCATAGCATTCTTTAGCGAAAAGCTTAGCGAATCTAAGCGGATAAGTATACAACCTATGAGAAAGAGTTGTACACTCTACTTCAGTCCCTTCATCATTTGCGCTATTACCTTCTCCCGCATGAATTTGTTGTATATTTGGATCATGAAGCCCTTAGGCACTAGAATTCTCAGTCTAGTATCAATCCTAAGCATGCTAGGTGGATTGAGTATATTAGTGAGTACTCATTTGTCCTTAAGCACAAACCTAGTGTTGCGAACAAGGTGGCTGATGCCATCAGTCACATTGGTTGCCTCTTACAAACAATGCGGGTTGAGGTTCTCGGTTTTGACAAGCTCAAAGGCACTTACACCTCTTATCCTGACTTTTCACTCATTTACTCCGACTTTTTGGCTAGAAATCGCAACCATCACGTTGACTTTGTCATTCATGATGGTTTGCTATTTCGAGGGTCCAAGTTATGCATTCCTAAGACGTCGTTCTGGGACTTCTTAGTTTGGGAGATGCATGCTGGGGAACTAGCTGGCCACCTGGGTAAACAGGACCATTGCTTTGGTTGTAGATCGCTTCTATTGGCCCTCTCTCAAAAGATATGTACATCGCATTGTGTCTCAGTGCCGCACCAGTCAGTTAGCTAAGACTAAGTGGCATAATATAGGGCTTTACTCTCCTCTTCCTATCCCGCATGCTCTATGGAAGGACATTACCATCGACTTTGTATTAGGTCTTCCTAGAACATCCCATGGTCTTGATTCAATCTTAGCTGTGGTTGATAGGTTTTCTAAGATGGCCCACTTTATTGCCTGTAGCAAGGCAGATGATGCTTCACATGTTGCTAAGTTAGTCTTCCGAGAGATTATTAGGTGGTATGGTTTTCCCACTTCCATAGTGTCTGATAGGGATGTCAAATTCATGAGCTATTTCTGGACGACCTTATCGAGACTGTGTGGTACTACTCTGAAATTTTCTGCGGCCTTTCACCCTCAAACGCATGGGCAAACTGAGGTTGTTCCACATAAGCGAGTCCTTCGGTCGTTGAGGTCGACCATCGAACTGAAACCCCTATCAAGGTGTCCTTAAACACAAATTTGGTGTTGAGAACAAGGTGGTTGATGCCCTCAGTCACATTGGTTGCCTCTTACAGACAATGCGGGTTGAGGTTCTCGGTTTTGACAAGCTCAAAGGCGCTTACACCTCTTGTCCTGACTTTTCACTCATTTACTCTGACCTTTTGGCTGGAAATCGCAACCATCACGTTGACTTTGTCATTCATGATGGTTTCCTGTTTCGAGGGTCCAAGTTATGCATTCGTAGGACGTTGTTTCGAGACTTCTTAGCTTGGAAGATGCTTGTTGGGGGACTAGCTGGCCACCTAGGTAAACAGGACCATTGCTTTGGTTGTAGATCGCTTCTATTGGCCCTCTCTCAAAAGATACGTACATCGCATTGTGTCTCAGTGCCGCACCAGTCAGTTAGCTAAGACTAAGTGGCATAATATAGGGCTTTACTCTCCTCTTCCTATCCCGCATGCTCCACAGAAGGACATTAGCATCGACTTTGTATTAGGTCTTCCTAGAACATCCCGTGGTCTTGATTCAATCTTCGAAGATAGCCCACTTTATTTCCTGTAGCAAGACAGATGATGCTTCACATGTTGCTAAGTTAGTCTTCCGAGAGATTGTTAGGTTGCATGGTTTTCCCACTTCCATAGTGTCTGATAGGGATGTCAAATTCATGAGCTATTTCTAGACGACCTTATCGAGACTCTGTGGTACTACTCTGAAATTTTCTGCGTCCTTTCACCCTCAAACGCATGGGCAAACTGAGGTTGTTCTACATCAGCGAGTCCTTCGGTCGTTGAGGTCGAGCGTTGAACTGAAACCCCTATCAAGGTGTCCTTAAGCACAAATCTGGTGTTGAGAACAAGGTGGCTGATGCCCTCAGTCACGTTGGTTGCCTCTTACAGACAATGTGGGTTGAGGTTCTCGATTTTGACAAGCTCAAAGGCGCTTACACCTCTTGTCCTGACTTTTCACTCATTTACTTCGACCTTTTGGCTGGAAGTCGCAACCATCACGTTGACTTATTCATTCATGATGGTTTCCTTTTTCGAGGGTCCAAGTTATGCATTCCTAAGACGTCGTTCCGGGACTTCTTAGCTTGGAAGATGCATACTGGGGGACTAGCTGGCCGCCTGGGTAAACAGTTCCATTGCTTTTGTTGCAGATCGCTTCTATTGGCCCTCTCTCAAAAGATACGTACATCGCATTGTGTCTCAGTGCCGCACCAGTCATTTACCTAAGACGACTAAGTGGCATAATATAGGGCTTTACTCTCCTCTTCCTATCGCGCATGTTCCATGGAAGGACATTAGCATCGACTTTGTATTAGGTCTTCTTAGAACATCCCATGGTCTTGATTCAATCTTAGTTGTGGTTGATAGGTTTTCTAAGATGGCCTACTTTATTGCCTGTAGCAAGACAGATGATGCTTCACATGTTGCTAAGTTACTCTTCCGAGAGATTATTAGGTGGCATGGTTTTCCCACTTCCATAGTGTCTGATAGGGATATCAAATTCATGAGCTATTTCTGGACGACCTTATCAAGACTGTGTGGTACTACTCTGAAATTTTCTGCGTCCTTTCACCCTCAAACGCATGGGCAAACTGAGGTTGTTCCACATCAGCGAGTCCTTCGGTCGTTGAGGTCGAGCGTCGAACTGAAACCCCTAGCAAGGTGTCCTTAAGCACAAATCTGGTGTTGAGAACAAAGTGGTTGATGTCCTCAGTCACATTGGTTGCCTCTTACAGACAATGCGGGTTGAGGTTCTCGGTTTTGACAAGCTCAAAGGCGCTTACACCTCTTGTCCTGACTTTTCACTCATTTACTCCGACCTTTTGGCTGGAAATCGCAACCATCACGTTGACTTTGTCATTCATGATGGTTTCCTGTTTCGAGGGTCCAAGTTATGCATTCCTAAGACATCGTTCCGGGACTTCTTAGTTTGGAAGACGCATGCTGGGGGACTAGCTGGCCACCTGGGTAAAGATAGGACAATTGCTTTGGTTGCAGACCACTTCTATTGGCCCTCTCTCAAAAGATATGTACATCGCATTGCGTCTCAGTGCTGCGACAGTCAATTAGCTAAGACTAAGCGGCATAACATAGGGCTTTACACTCCTCGTCCTATCCCGCATGCTCCATGGAAGGACATGAGCATGGACTTTGTATTATGTCTTCCTATAACATCCCGTGGTCTTGATTCAGTTGTGGTTGATAGGTTTTCTAAGATGGCCCACTTTATTGCCTGTAGCAAGACAGATGACGCTTCACATGTTGCTAAGTTAGTCTTTCGATAGGTTGTTAGGTTGGATGGTCTTCCCACTTCCATTGTGCCTGATAGGGATGTCAAATTCATGAGCTATTTCTGGAAGACCTTCTGAAGACTGTGTGGTACTACTCTGAAATTTTCTACGGCCTGTCACCCTCAAACGGATGGGCAAACTGATCAAATGGATGGGCAAACTGAGGTTGTTCTACATCAACGAGTCCTTCAGTCGTTGAGGTCGAGCGTCGAACTGAAACCCCTATCAAGGTGTCGAGCATGGCTCCGCGGCCGAACCCCCTTCCCTTCTCTACTTCGTTCAGGGCGAACATAATTAAAGCTCCGCGCTGCGGGAAAGTTAAAATGCCCACACTGGACCTCTACGATGGAACAGCAGACCTCGAAGAGCACCTAGGGGTTTGCAAGGCGCAGATGTCTGTGCAGGATGTGGACGATGCCGCGTACTGGCGCTATTTCCCTGCCGCCTTGAAGGGGGTAGCGCAATCTTGGTTTAACGGTTTGCCACCAAGGAGCATCGTATTCTTTCAAGACCTGGCCAACAAATTCATTAGTCAATTTATCGCCAGCCGAAAGGAAAAGGAGGACCAGCATCCACCTTTCGAAGATCAAGCAGGGGCCACAAGAGTCCCTCGCTGAGTTTGTCAAGCGCTTCCACCAGGAGGCAGTACTAATCCCAGATCTAGAGAACGGGGTGGCCTACACCTCCTTCCTGAACGGTCTCAAGAGCAGCCGTTTCAAGATTTCATTGGCTGAGCAAAAGGAAACGACGTTGGCCAAAGCCCTGAGGAAAATCGCAGACTTCATTCGCGTCATCGAAATCTGCACCGATAACGCTGACGCCCCGAAGAAGAGTAGGATCCCAGCGGAGAAGAACTTCAATCGTAGGGGCAGAAACCTCGCCAACCAGGATAGGAGACCACAGTTTAAGACGACTGACCCCCGATTCACCACTGACGCCAGGAGCATCCTTATGGAAGTGAGGGAGCATCCCATGCTCCGAAGGCCGCGCCCCCCAAGCCTCAGAATGCACGAAAATATTGTGTGTTCTATGAGCAGACCGAACACACCACGACCGAGTGCCGAGAGTTGAAGAAAGCTCTTCACAAATTGGCGGACAAGGGTCAGATTGATCGGTTTCGGAAAAGGGGGTCGCTCTACCTACAACGGGAGTAGGAGCCTGCTCAGCTTCAGCCGCAAGATGAAGAATGCTCGACGAAAGTCGTGGCCACCATAACTGGGGGTTATGCGGAAGGCATAACTCGATCAGCTTGGAAAGCCCAGCTCAGAAATGCTCAGCAAGTGCTCACTGCGGAGAAGGGACCTTGTTTGATGGTACCCACAGTGGTGTTTGGGGGGAAGGAGGCTCCGCGATTTACCTCTCTCCATAATGACCCTCTTGTCGTCAAAATGAAGATAGAAAGCGCGATCGTGCGGCGAATCTTGGTGGACACTGGAAGTTCTACGGATATCATAACTTGGGATTGCTTGTAGAAATTTGTGCACCCCGGGCGCAACGTCGTCCCCTTAGTACATCCTATCTTAGGCTTCGGCGGGCAGGAGGTGAATCCCACGGGGATGATCCGCCTTCCAGTGCGTTTTGGCGATAAGACCAAGGCCAAGAGCCTTGAAGTTGACTTCCTGGTCGTTGATGTGCCCACGGCCTACAATGTCATTTTAGGAAGGCCAACCCTCTACAATGTGAAGGCTGTCATCGCCCCCTACCTCCTCCAGCTTCAGTTCGAGGCGGATGACGGCAGTGTGGGAAGAATGCAGGGAGACCAGCAGACGGTCTGAGAGCGCTACCTGGTGAGCATCAAGCCCCTTGTAGAATGGACTCGGGAGCGCGGACCCGATCAATCGAGCCCGACGGAGAAGCGGGCAAAGGTGGGACCGGCTGCTCCGGCCCCAGAGGCTTTGGTTATCCACACTCTCACTTCATCAAAACCCCCGCGGCCTCGATCAGAAGCCACGAACGAGGTGGAGCATATCTTGCTCGAAGAGGGGCGACCTGAGCGCGCAGTGCAGCTCGGTCGGGGCATCACGACCCTTGATCGGCAATCACTTGTTTCCCTCCTACGGGAGTACAAGGACGTTTTTGCGTTCGGACCCAAGGAAATGCCCGGCATTTCTCCGAACCTGATGGAGCATCGGCTGAATGTAAACCCCTGTCATAAGCCAGTTATCCAGAAGAAACGCCATATGGGCCCCGAGGTCAAATGTTGTACCAAGAGGTGGGCACAACCTGCACAGGCGCTAATTCGTATTTATTTAGGATCTGCATAATCAGGGGGCGAAGGGGGAAACAGAGACCGTAATTTAGGGTAGCGCGATAGACCGCTATACACTTGGCGGGCAGCTCATTCACGGTGGCGTCAGCCTAGGGAATCACAAAAGTATATCCCACAGGCAGAGGGTATTGTTTCTCCAGGGCTGATCTGTTCAATTTAGGGACGACCCTTAGATCAGGGAAATGGCTGCCCGGACCGTCCTATGGGTCCGAGCGGGTTGGAGCCCCAAGGAACTCAATCCCTTCGGCCACGATCTCTGTCACCGCTAGCGTACGGCCCTTTCGTTTGAGTATCGATCGGCCCGCTCCCAAAGGGCCTTCAGATGAAGAGGAGCTTGAGGATGCCCCCTCCGAGGACGAACTCCTTGATGAATTCTCAGAGGAGGAACCGAACGAGCCCGTCCCTGAGGTAGCACTAGAACTAGTAGAGGCCACTTCGGCCTCTGGATTGGACTGGAGTGGGGCTAAACAAGGATTACCTTGGGTGCCCTTGGCCAGCAGCTCGTCACGCGATCTGATGTGTGGGGTGGACTTGGCCTTGGCCATTCTCTGAACCTGGAAATTACACACATAATTAGTTACAGTGATCTCCCAAGGCTACGTCACCTCCACCTTGGAGCTAAGTATGCTGGGGGTGGAGGAGTACTCGTAGCTGGACTACGATGGGGTGCCAAAAAGGGCACCGCATATGGAATCTTTTTGGGTTCCCTCGGCTTATTCTTTCAGGGGACGCCGGCCACCACCCGACTATCAATAAGAGCCGGGAGGTTGGAGAATTGTGGTACCGACCCTCCTCTAGAAGGTCGGTTAACCCCTCATAGACGTCCCCACTAGATGAACAAAACGACAACACAATATACAACAAACAGTGCTTCGAGGGGGCACAAAGATGTACCTGTTAGAGATGAAGATTCAAAGGAGTTGGTTGAAGATGAGGATGAACATTCAAGCAAGCCCTTGAAGATGCAAGGAGGAAGCTTGAGGCGCTACAGTGAATTTAAAGGTAGAATGGGAGATGGTAGATGGGAGGTCGAGCTTCTCTCTCTAAGAATCGCTTCTCTCTCTAGAGGGTGGAAGTGTGTGGAGAGTAAATAGTCCTCCCTCAACGATTTGCCCACCCTTATATAGAGCAACAAGGCAAGACACACCTCCCGAGGAAACTCAACAGGCACGCCTCTTCACATTCAATGCCACGTGGCGACCTGTCACCACCATGTCATCAGCAAGGATTGAGGATCTCGTGAGAGGATAGGTTTCCGAAGCACGGCCTTACGGCCGATCGCTACACTCTTAGCCCCACTAGGGGCTAAGGTTTCTAGAACACGGCCTTACGGCCAGTCGCTACACCCTTTGCCCCAATGGGGGCCAAGGGTCTCAGAGCACGACCTTACGGGCGGTCGCTACACTGTAAACCTTAATGGGGGCTATGAGTCCAGAGCACAGCCCTACAGCCGGCCGCTACACTCTTAGCCTCAATAGGGGCTAAGGTTTCCAGAGCACGGCCTTACGGCCGATCGCTACACTCTTAGCCCCACTGGGGGCTAGGGGTCCCAGAGCACGACCCTACAGCCGATCGCTACACTCTTAGCCCCAATAGGGGCTAAGGTTTCCAGAGCACGGCCTGACGGCCGGTCACTGTACCCTTAGCCCCACTGAAGGCTAAGGTCCCAGAGCACGGTCTTATGGCCAGTCGCTACACTCTTAGCCCCACTGGGGCCAAAGGGTCCCAGAGCGTGGCCTTATGGACGGTCGCTACACTTTTCATCCCAATGGGACTAAGGGCGCCAAAGAACTGCCTTACGGCCGAATGTCGCGCCCTCAAGCAACCTACGGGGGCCAAAGCATGGCTTCACAGCCTTTCACACACATACGAAAACAAACGAAGGACGTGTCATCCGGAACATTTTTTCATTACTGCAAGGACGCTGGTACAAGCAACGAAAGGGGGGCGGGGCAGTACAAAAGAAAAGTCGAGACAAAGCTAAGTCTACTCCTCCTCACTAGAGGGGGCCGGGGGGCAGGTTGATCTAGAGCCCTCCTCTTGTCCGTCTCGAGAACTCTGGACTTGCACCTCATTAGCCGGCCGATACTGGTGTGCCGCCCTAAGTACGCAATCCATGCAATCCATCCACACCTCGAAGGTCGACCATCTCAGACTTATCAGCGATGACTTCATCTTCTCGCTCGTATACTCATGAGCCGCGCATAGTTCGATGGCCTCATTCAGCAGCATGGCATAGAATGTTGTCTAAGTTAATTCAGGGAGCCCGAACTCAGCCACTGCACTCTCGGCCTCGAATAACGAAAAAAGCGAGCATAACAAGTGGAAGTCCCCGGGAAGAGGGCGAGGCAGACGCGAAGCGCTCCTCCAACGCAAGATGAACGTCTCCCTCACGTAATTATCCATCTCTCTTGTGTTGTAGTTATGAGGGAACGCCATGTTTGATAAGGAAACAGGAGTACCGGTCGCTCTCCCTGTGATTTTTACCACTCCTCTAGGAGAATGAAGCACTTGAGTATCCTCTGCGAAAGAATGATGTTGTATTTATAGAGGGGGAAATGGGAAAGCTGGAGACAAGAGAAATTCCCAAGAACCCAATAGTCAACCCATCTCGGACAGGTGTCTAACCCACCAGCACAAATTAATTGCAAACAAAGTAAAGATCATTCAATAAAATACGAAAGTGCGGCCTTTTATTACTAATTGGCATAAACAAGTACAAGCACAAATTGGGGAAAACACTAGTGGGAGGGTCGCGCATTCATAGGCTTAACGGCCTGGCTCATCACCCTCCTAAGGGGAGGCCGCCTTCTCACTGGAGGCGCCAGCGTCTGCCATCTCCACTCCCGAGCCCTCCTCTGGTCGACCTGCTCCTGAACTCTCCCCCGATCCGCCCTTTAGGCGAAATCGACCGTCATAGATCCAGTCGCTAAATAACCAGATCCATTACTCAAAAATGCTCCAACGGAACTCAGTGAGGGTCGGCTCCAATGATCGAAGCGTCCGCCCGTGCAATACACCAAGCTTTTCGGCCTCATTCAGAAAACTCGCATAGAAGATTACCTGGGGCAATTCCGAGAGTTTGTAGCACTCAGCGGCCTCCTCTGTCACAGCCAGCTCGAAGTCTGGACAGAGGGTCTGAAAATCTTCTGGGAGGGGCGAAGGGGGAAAGGCGATCCCACGTTGGTCCCACGCAAAATGGCAAAATGACGTACTCACTCATTGCCTTGGTATCGAGATAACGTGGAAAAGCCATGGGAGGAACACCTGACTATTGCCAAATAAGGAAGCATGCTACACCTTGCCCTGTCTGTCGCCTTTTATAATGAGAAAAGCGACAGTTTCACGATTGCATTCAGGCCTCGTTACCTGTGCATCTATGGACGGTGGCTTCGGGACCGACCATTTCAGAGGCCCAATTTTCAAGGGCCCTAGGATGCGAGCCGACCATCAACGGTGCTCCACGTTCTACCTGGCTACTCGTCTGGCTCGACGTGTAGGTAAAATGTGCGGGGTTAAGTGATTGAGGAAAAATCAGAATTTTCCTCAATTGGGCCCAAACAAGTCAGACCCGCTGACCAGGCCTATATCTAGGATATGGGTCTTTCCTGGGGGCTTCCCCGGGCCCATATCTAAGATAAAAGGCCCTAAGGTGCAGCCCTGGGGGCTCCCCAGTGAGGTCCTTTCGTATTGATACCAACGGCCTACACGGACATCCCAAGTTAGATTATTGTTTTATCCTTTTTCCTGAAAAGGTTATAAATAGTCGCCCATCTACCTCAGAAAAAGGGTTGGCAGACTAATTCATTAAACACTTACTCTCTTTTACCTCTTTTTCTCTCTCTGTTGACTTTGGACGCGGACCCCCAAGCTAACTTGACCGTAGGAGAGGCGTTCTCTGGTACACAACCAGGGGGTTGCCCTTTTTGCAAGTGGGCCAGCTCTGGGAGAAGGACGCCGGAGGTTGCACACCAGCTGTCTGATAAGCCCGGTCCCTCATTCCCACGTCTTCACTTACTTCACCCTAGAGATTCTTTCTGGAATCACTATAATATCAGAAACGCTAACTAGAAATCAAAAGAGTTGACTCCAACTATGACCTTTACTAATGAACTGCACCCACATTTACAGGTTGCGTACACTATGTCAAAAACTAGGCTGAGAACCTACTGTTCTAGCCAGGCAAACTTTCATTAGACAAAAATATATGCTACACTGCCCATGACATCAAATTCATGCTTTCTGGATCCATGAATTTCCTTACGTGACTGTTATGTTACAGCCCTTTAATTCCTCTCTAACATTAAAAACTAATCCAATATTATAATCTTCATATTCACTGAGCTGTTCCTTTCCCTTTCTCTTTTTTAAAGAAAAAGCAATCCTTGCACGTTCAAACAAGCTGGAGTCTTAAGGTAACCATATAGTCCACCTCCTTATAATGTGGGCTAGCCCCATAATTTCACCCATACGCAACCATGAAGGTAGAGGTTTAGTGATACTTTAGGGAAACTTTGCGACCATGAAGCTCAGGGCTTAGTAATACTTTAGGCGAGATGAAGAAGACTTAATATTTGGAGTCTTCAAACTCACTCATTCTGTTGTAATCCAACTTGTGTTTGTAACACGCCAGAGCACAATGCACTGAAGATTAAAGAGTTGATAGCATGAGTAAATTTGATATCACTATGTATACCATCAAAAGACGCCTCTTTCTTTCCTAGAATCGAAGAACTCTAGTGTTGAACTTGTTCAATCCTTGAATCGGGAGCCTTTGAGACCAAGGCACTTTGGGATGGCTTAGAGTGGGTTGTGGCCTAGCCATGGTCCCAAAAACAATTATATAGGGACATAATTGTATGCAACAAAAGGTGCCTCTGATTTCAACATCATATTGCACATGGGAAAATTGTGAAAAAGAGAAATGACAAATAACTAGCAAAGTTAACACATACAGAAAGGGATCACCCTTTTCAAGGACAAGCAAGGACAAGTAGTTTTGAAGAGCTACTTTTTGAGCCAAAATGAGAACAATAGTTTAATAAAAGGGATGGCTTATTCAGAAGATATCTCCCTTACAATAGAACGAAGTTGCTTCAAATTTCACTAGAACAACAAGAGTTTTATCCCTACTTCCTCATCTCCCACGCTTTCCTCTACAGGATTGTCCCCATAAGATACAGTGTTCCTAGATTACCCATCATCTCCCAAAACCGCACTCCAAATTCATAGCCTGAGAGTTAGCCTAGGCGGGATAGCCGAGTCAGGTATAGCAGCCTTACTCTGTTAAAAAAGGGGGGGAAAAAGAAATATTACACTCTTCCATATAGAGATGAGACAAGCACCACCTCTCACGTGTGTCTTGTCACGCCGTTGATTTATTCCAAACCAGAAAGAATTGACTTCGAACCAGTTTCCTAAATGATTGAGATTAGGAAAATTTAACCTAAACCACATGGCCTTTTACAAACAGCATGAATCAGCAGCTGGTCCTCAACTAGAAAACTCCAAAGCCTTCTTAGAAGCATAAATTTCAAACTATTTTAGTCAAAAGGAAGAAGCTTATAACTATTACATTCTTAACCCAGAAAGGAAAACGGCACAGATACCAAGCAATGGGTCAATCAACTAAAAGCAACTCAAAAATGGCGTATCATCAAAACCAAATCAAATAAAATTAACTAACAAACAAATTAATTAGTACAAAAAAAATACTAGAGTCACAAGGAAGCGTGAACTACATAAAACAAAAGGGGGGAACATAGAATATAATTAAATGAAACATTGGCAAATGAATCAACGCAATAAACAAATAAACAAAAGAATAGCAGGAATAAAGAAATGGGAATCGGGGTTTTTCTGAAAAATGAAGCGTACCTTGCCGGGGGTGAAGGAATCAACATAGCTGAGGCGATCGTGCTTGTTCATGCAACCCCTCATGTAAGGGTCGCAGGACAAGTAGAGATTCTTGAGAAGAATACCGTCATTGGAAGATTCTGGAACTTTGAGGGTAATCTTAGTGCTTACGACCTCCATGTCCGTCTCTTTCGGAAAGCCAGTCACGTAATTCTTGAGAACTACCTGCTTGTTACTCAGTTCTTCTCCCACCATTGCCATTGTCAATGCCAATTCTCTCTCTCTCTCTCTCTCTCTCTCTCTCTCTCTCTCTCTCTCTCAATCACAAAGCACAAGTTCTACTTCTAAGCAAGCTGTGAGGTGTGCTGTGGTATCCAAGGAGTGAAGAGAACAAGTGCAAATACTGAGATGCTGCCCGGTGTGGAATTCCTGATGGTGCACTGAAACAACTGTTGATTAGTAGTGCACATGCCAAATGAGTGGCCAAATAAAAATGGACCTTTTCCTTGCGTCATTTTCTTCTATCGGGATCAAAAAAAATGAGCTAATGAATTATGTCAGCGGTTAAATTGTTGTTGCATGCCATCTTCTCTTTTCAAACGACATGAAAGGATAGACTTTGCATCCAATTATTTTCGATTCGCGTCGATACTGAATTGATTAATATTTTGTCTCACAAGTTCCATCTATAAATATTAATAATCCTGAAGTAAAAAGTTTGGATTGAGATGGGTCAATTCATTTTATGTGTTCACTCTACTCTAACTCTTTTGAACATAGATTTAGATTATTCAATCAAGTGAAATTTAGGCCATTTTTACCATGTCTATTTATGTATGTGCGCTTGATTAGTTATGCTTTATTGACAAAGACAAAATTGAGATTTTTCAAAAGGGCTTTATCTAAAATTAAAATTAGATGAGTGTATTTCAAAATGTATAAATGTGTCCTTGTCAATCTAGTAATGTAGGAACATTTGCAATGCTCAATTGAATAAAGGGGGCTTGGAATTGTTTGAGGAAGAACATGCATAAGAAAAATTTTACTTTTAACAATCATTCTCAGCATAATCGACTTGACCTGAAAAAGAAGGGGTAATAAAATGGACTCGTCTTTACATCAAATTAGAGTTTGTAATAAATTTATGAAAATGAGTATGTGATTCATTCAACTTTTTGTTGAAGCGAACATAGTTTTTGATATCCTATATTTGTATTGTAGGAGATGACATATGCACGACGCATCTTGTCTTATTAGAGGAGATGCCACATGCAACTTGTATGTTTTAGGTGAGCTAACTCTAGGGATGGCAATGGGGCGGGTACAAGGCAAGTTGAGTCGTACCCTTACCCATACCCGTTTTCGAAAATTGTACCCATACCCGTACCCGTACCCATCGGGTATTAAAAAATAAAACTCATACCTATACCCATCGGGTTTTGCGGATTTGCTGGTTTTATTCGGGTTCACATAGAAAACGAAAATTAATACTCATATGAAACCCATATCCAACTGCAATATATATTTTTGTCATTGTAAGATTGCAAAGTTGTGATATTTTGAGAATATATTGTTTAGAAATGTGAAATCAAATACATTATTGACTAATTTTTTTGTTAGAACAGTTTAGATTAGACTTAAACCGGAAAAATATTAATCGAAAATAATTTTTTTTCTTATTATAAAAACAGGTACGGGTAGGGTACGGGTATGGGGCGCGTGAGGGCTATACCCATACCCGTACCCATACCCATACCCGTTTTCCAATACCCGTCCCATACCCATTTGAAACCCATTTTCACCACCCATTTGGGTTTTAAATGGGGCGGATTTTGCGGGTTTTAAATGGGTACGGGTTTTATTGTCATCCCTAGCTAACTCGTTGTTTAAAAACACTATGCGTCCTTGTTTGATGCAAAACATTACATGAGTACAAACACTTGATTAATGCAAATCAATAACGTTTAAAACAATTGCAAATAAATATAAGAAGCCTAGCTAAAGTGTTATACATTATTATTTCTCTTTTTTTCTTATCATTAAGAAGTTTCAAAGAAATTGGAAAAACAACATAGTAATAAATCAAGGGACGTCAACATATTGGATTCGAATCGGATGTTGGAACATTCGAATTTGGATCTGATTAAATTCGGATCCAAAATTTTGATACAAATCCAAGCTAAAAGATCGAAGGGAAACCTTCGAATCCAATTCGAGTCGGTTAGATCTGGGTCGAATTTAATTCAATCTAGATTGATTTCTTTTGCCCCAAAATAATTTTGTACTTCTTTTTTATTCAATCTTACAACCGCCTGTTGATTTGACAAATCTCATATTAATCAAATATTTGAACATTTAAGCTAAATGAGGAACAAAACAAGGAACATATTTCATATTCAACGGGCTACTGTCAATGGTCGGTGAGGAGATAGATGTTGTTGGCCGCCAGCAAGAATAGGCTAATAAAGGGGTTGATGGCGGCGACACGTGGCTGGTAACATAGCATACAGAAAGGAAAAGAGCCTCGAATGAGAGGAGAGATGGTAAGGACTGAGGAGTGAGGTGAGAACTCATGACAGAGAGGGGCTAAAGAGGAGGAGCTAATTAGGGGGTAGGGGTCTATTAGGGTTTCTATTTTTAGCCATCAAAAAATTAAAAATAACATGTTGGAAAAAAAATTAAAATTAAAAATTAAATTTGGGAGGAGGCTAGGGCAGGTGAGTAGATTTTTAAGTTATACAAATTTTAAATTTTAAATTTTAAATTTTAAAAAATTAGCTGGATCAGATTTTAGCTTTCCCCTAAATCCGATCAAATTGGACTCGACTATTTTTATGGGACTCGAAATCAAATTTTTTTCTCGAATTCGAATAAGATAATCTTGCTCCGGATTGGATCAAATCTAACTCAAATTTGAATGTAACTGACATCCCTACCAATGAATGGCTACAAACAATCCACATAACGCCCCTTGAGATCTAAATTGAATAATAACACCCAAAAATGCATCAAAACGTTCTAAATTAAAACTGATGAGTAATGAGTACCCTAAAAGAAAGCAAGCCACGCAACTTCAAAGGAGAGGATTAGACTTCAATAAGGGAAATTTACACATTGGGCATGCTTTAAGTGGGGGGCAACAAAGTCATTTTTTTCCAAAAATTTGGTGTTGGTTTTGGGGGGAAAATTAAGTGCGGGAATATTGAATGGGGATGAAAATGACGAAATTATCCTTAATGAAATTGGGGACCTACAAATGACGAAAATGCCCCGTTTGACATCTGAGGGGATGGAGATCAGTTGAATGTGGCAGTTAGTACAAGATGAATGGGAGAAAAAGGAGAGAAAGAGGAAGACAATTGTGAAGGAGTTCAAACGCAGGGTGAGACAGAGTGAATGCTAGGGTAGGAGTAGAGGGAGAAGTTGACAACCACAGAGAGAGGTGGAAGAAGGAGAGGGTCAGTGGGAAGGCAGGAGGAGAAGGAGGTTGTTCGGCAACAGAAGTGGGCGGCAGCGGGAACCGCGTAGAGCTCCAACGAAGACGCAGTAACCGCCTACAAAGTGGGGAGGGACAGGGAGGAAGCTGTGTTAGAGGTGAGTAATTTTAACTCTGTAAATGTAGGAATTGAACATGAAATTTATATATGTGTGGAAGAGTGAGGGCAGAATTGGGGATGCCCGAATGGAATTTGGGGGGTGAAATCGTTGGGAGGGGAAGGATGGAGTAAAGGAGTTTGGGTAAGTCCTAAATTTGGTATGAATTGAGGAGGTTGCAGTGGGGGTGACAGTGTTGACCATAGTACTAATAGAGGTATACCCAAGTCAACGTGATGGGAGTAGGTGATACGCATGTGCAATTAATGTAGAAGAAGAATGTGAAGTGGATGTACATAAGTTAAGCCATTGTTGCTGGGGGAGAGTTGGTCTGTAGAAGTTTAGGAACCCCATTGTAGCCTTGTAGGTGGCATAGTTTGAACACAGGTGTACCTAGGGTTACCTATTGTGATTAGTGGGTAAACTAATTAGAGGAATGTAGGTATGAACAATGTTGTTGGCGTCAAGTGTGGGAGGGTTTTGTTGTTGGGGGTGTGTTAGTTGTGGGGATGTGGGTAACTCAGTTGGGTTTATGGATCTGTGTGTCACCAAGTTGTGTGTACTACCTTTTCAGTGTAGGTATACGTAGGTGTACCTTTATGCATTATGGTGTAGACGATGATGTAGAAGGTACCTGTCTGTAATGAGACAGGACAGGCACTAAGTTGGGGTGTTGTTGGTGGGGTAGGGTGTAGTTGTGGATGGAGGTGAATGTTATGTGTGTACCATAATTTCAGCGGGTGCATACAGTGGTGCACCTTTTTTGATGCTGTGGTTAACCAATGCATTCAATGCGAGGGGGAGGAATAATAAAGGGATGTAATATGGGGTGTTGTACATGGGGTAAGTTAGATGTGGGAAGGTGGGTGACTGAGAATGTGATGTAGAGAATCAGGTTGTTGGTTGGAGATAACGTGATGACATTGGTAATGATTATCATATCCATTAAAAACGTTGTCCACTTTGAGTAATTGTAGCCATAAGCCTGTTAAAAACTGTGTTGATCCATAATATGTAAGAAGTTACACAAGCGCGGGGATGGGGTTATGTGATGGGGGCCAGTTACGTGTGTGGGTGTGGATGACTGAAGTGCGTCTACCACTATATCAGACGCAACATACCCAGGTATATATGTGTGTCGAACTTGGTAAGGTAAGGAAAACCCAGAAAGTAGAAGCTGTTGACAGTGGTGGAGGTGGCAGTAGTGTATGGTAAGGTTGGAAGTTGTTGGACATGTATTACTTGGTATGTGATAGAGTTTGTTGTGTTGTGGTATTTGCAGGTTTAGGTAATGGAGCTGCGAAAGCGTCGGAGGTCCGAGGACAATGAAGTAGCCCCTGTTAGCGATTCAACTTCAGGAAGCGATGAAGAAGGGAGTGCCTTCGAGGAAGTGGATGAAAGCACGGATAATTCAGCCAGCAGTGCTTCTTTATCACTGGAGGCAGAGCTAAGTGGGAGCAATGGAGATGTCGACCAGACTGAGTTACGATCAAAGCACGCACATGACAAGGGTGTGAGCAAAACTCCTCCTGTGAGGAAGCGCAAGAAGAGAGGTGCTATGCCCATAAGAGAAATGCGGTTGAAGAGAATACACGATAAGGGGGGTGTACTGAGGTATATACACATACATATATGTCTATATACATATATTTATGTATGTACGTATATATATGTGTATATATGTGTGTACGTATGCATGTATATATATGTATGTGTATATATATATGTGTGTGTGTGTGTGTGTGTGTACGCGCGCGCGTTTGTGTGTGTGTGTGTATACACTTCAAAAATGCATGTATACCCAATAACTCATGCTGGTTTACCCAGGTACGTAGTTTTATCTATGGTGGTAGACCAGCAATGGTCATGATTGCTAACCCACACATGAACTTCTCATCTCGTTCTGCAGGAAGGAGGGCGGGAGGAGAAGGATGACTTTGTTATTGCCAAGGATGAGGCAGAGGACGCGCCGTCCACTACCACCACACCTCCCCCGGTTGAGGTTGGCAAGCCACCCCATATCCAGGTATGCGTTCAGCATGCACCTATGGATACGTACATATAGCATTACATAGATGCCTTTACATACATGCGTATATACGTGGATGTATTTGTGTGTTTGTGCCCCCCAATATTTGTGTGTGTCACTGTGAGAAGACGCACTTGTTTTTTCATTTGTTTGTTCCCAGTCATACATGTATGTCCCTCTGTTACAGTCTTCATCTGTCCCCCAGGTGTGATGTACTGCACGTACTTAGGTTTACACATCCAGCGTGTATGGTTTACCTGGGCATGTGGTTCTATCAGCCATGGTATACATATAT
>JACYFF010031959.1:43562593-43604151 GCA_017589665.1 Selenicereus undatus | reverse complement strand
TATGTATATATATATATATATATATATATATATATATATATATATGTATATGTGTGTGTGTGTGTGTCTATATATATATATATATATGTGTGTGTGTGTGTGTGTGTGTGTGTGTGTGTGTGTGTGTGTGTGTGTACACTTCAAATATGCTTGTATACCCAGTAACTTCTGCTGCTTTACCTAGGTAGGTGCTTTTATGTGATGCGGTAGACCAGCAGTCGTCATGGTTGCTAACCCACACATGAACTTCTCGTGACATTGTGCAGGAAGGAGGCCGGGAGGCGATGGACGATGTTATAGGTGAAACGGATGGTGTGGCAGCAGAATCCTCCCCAACCCTGGCACCTCGCGCTCGAAAGGCTGGGGAGCCACCATTGATCCAGGTATGGCGAACCACGAACGTACACATACGTTCGTATACATGTACGTGCAGGCTTCTGTGTATGTGATGGTGTGCATCGGGGTGAGGCATACCAATTGTGGAGGTTGTATGTTTGGGTCGCGCCCCGTACCGTTACTGCATGCCACAAATTTATTTCTAACTTCTGCTAATCCACTACGTGTGTGCAACAAGATGGAGATGATCCTCTCAGTGTCTTCTTGGACGTGTTAGATCTGGACGATACTCACCAATTAGTGGATGGCTCTGACAACAAGTATTTTCTTCAGTCCGGGCCTATCATGACAGAAGTACGTCTAGTACATCGAGTCCTTTACCCTGTAAATTTTCCCTATGCACTTGCGAGGGCCTCACGTTGACGACAATGGTGGAACAGGGAGTGGTTCACAGCGAACCTCCACAGCAGCCAGTGGGAGCGCCCAGGAGCGCAACCGCTGTACACACAGCAGATGTGCACGCCATCGGCCAGGTACGCTGCACACCATCGGGCGTGTTGGGGCAGTACAAGTTCACAACCGCCCTGACATGTCGTTGTCCACATCCACATGTACACATACATTGCAACAACACAAACGTAATATGTCTAACGTATGCAGTTGGACGACAACTTGTCGTGATGGGTGTGCAGGCTGGAGGGAATGACGCGGTTGACACCGTTGGTCGCACTTTTGACACTGCGCGGGCTACAAGCACTGCGTTCCCCACAACGGCCCCTTCCGACTCTGACCACGTACAAGTTATTCAGGTACGGGTTACCTTTCCAGACGCACGCATCCACGTACATGCGTGTGGATATCTATAAATATCTATAAAGTTATACATTCATGTATACAACCATGGACATTTGCGAACATTGATATACACCAACTATGCCAATTCGTGTGTTGTTGACGTTGTGCACTTCACTCCTCATTGTCATAGGCATTGTCCAGCGTGCCCATTCGTGACTCGCACATGGGGCTGCGGACGGGTAGGGATAACCGCACACGCATAACACGTGGTGCGGGTGCTACTGCTTCCACGCATGAGAACCTTGGCGACAGTGTACGTTCCTTACTATTACCGTCACATGTGTGTATATCTCAATCATGGGCATTAGTTCCATGTTGTGCTGATACTGTTATATGGTGTTCATGTTATGTAGGCTATTCGAAGGTACTTGCTATGTCCATTTGGAAGGGCGGACGCCCAGCTGTTAGCATCGGTGCGGGAAACTTGCAAGTCGTTCAGGACATTATCGGACTGGTAAGGGACCCCATCCCAGCAGTTACACACATGTTATTGAAGTCCATCTTTGTCCGACCATTCTCCTCTCCTATGACATTTCAACCCACGACACGTGTTGTAACTACGAACGTATGTGTGTACAATGTGCAGGGAACGGGAGTTGGATGTACCAGGGCTGCAAAGCATTTACACCATCGACGTGAAGCAGTTGGTCAAGGTCGTTCCCCACAGAGATCCAGGGGACAGGGCAGGGGATTTCTGCATTAATGGGTTCGCAATTGACCACTATAGCACCCTTCTCCATCGATGGCAATCATTGGAAGGCTGGTTGCACGGCCTTCTTCGTGAGGGGCCTGCTATTTGCACTGCAAAGTGTGGATGGACATGAGTGAATGGAAATTGTGGAACAAAGTGAATGCCCAAAGCTGTCTTCTTTTGTAGTGCATCAAGGGGATGTTAGGTAGAAGAGCAATTAAATGATATGTAAGTAGGTTATCATAAATGATATGGGGTTGCATTTATGGTACAACACTAGTTTTTGTCCAACACACTTACATGGGGTGGCATATATGGTGGACAAGTCTGCATTCACATAGGAGTCCCCACCTTGGGTTAGGGTCAATGTAAATGCACATGCACGAAATACTTAACACTTAGGGCTCCGTGCAGATGTGTGTGTGTTATCACCTGCACCAACACCATTTCTTGCTTGGTTTACCTGGGTACGTACACTTTGAAATAAAGGTCCACCAACAATAACCCAAACTAATGAATTATTACCTCACCAACTTACGACGTACCTATGCCAGACCAGAGTGAATGAGCAGAAATCGAGGTATACACACATATGTAACTACCTTTACTCGGGTAGACGGATGTCAATACAGTCGTTGGAATTAATTGCAATGGACCCCCTCCCCCCCTCTCACTATAATGATCCAACTATGGCTGTGACAATAATTACACACTTGTTCTAGGTACCTCATTTCTGAAACATATCTACCCTGGTGTACCTAGGTAAGTGAATTGGTACACGTCGGCATCCATTTCCCAACTAAAGACCCACTGCAAATACAGGACGATGTTTCCTCCAATGACACACACCTGTAGGAGGGGGGGAGCTCAATTACATATACATATTGATTTTACACTATCAGCAAATCGTGCTTGTCACACCTGTACTTCATACTACAGTCACTTATATGAGCAAATGCTACGATAGTTACAATTTTGCACTTGGCGAGTCACAATGCAATGTCACCCACCACAAAACATTCACAAAAAACCAGGAAACCCGTTGCAGTACACCAAATGGGTCACTCGTACAACCCCCCCAACCCACAAAGTCTTCATCTTTTGAAAATGCTCACAGCTCGCCAACCACGGCGTCAACAATGCATGCCCAGGTACGCAT
Organism: Selenicereus undatus; assembly: GCA_017589665.1. Lineage (NCBI taxonomy): Eukaryota > Viridiplantae > Streptophyta > Magnoliopsida > Caryophyllales > Cactaceae > Selenicereus > Selenicereus undatus. The sequence goes on along the minus strand of JACYFF010031959.1, from coordinate 43,601,110 downwards.
GAACGTCATGTCAAGTAGGTGCACCTACCGCCCTCAACAACATCCCTGCAAGTGTGCTTGCATTAATGGAAAAGGGTGGAAGTACCTGCATTCACACGAGCGACATGATCATAACTTACAACAACAACATAAGAAAATTATAGTTACGAAACATACCTTCACATCGTGCTTGTGCCTGCAATGTACGAAGGATCTAGAAGGTTGTCTATCTAGACAACGTCACCTTCATACGTCGCGTCGAAATCTGCTCGAGGATTCCGACATGAGTGCCTTGTATGGCCAACTTCACCACATTTCCAGCACCTACGCACTTTCTTATTTTGGGTTTGGCACTCAATTCGCTTCAATGGTGGCCTACTCGGATGGCGGCCATTGTTTGGGGGTAAGATGCACCTATTGTAGTCGTCATCCAACTCTTCCCCACCGACTACAACTCCCGTCTTCTCATCCACTTTCCCTATGTCATACGTTTCCATGGGGTGGACAAGTTGGTTGTATATCACCTCTTGGGTCACACTCTTAAAAATTGGGTGGACATAGTCATAAACCCATAGGTTTGCCTTGGCTATCACAGCCAACGCGTGACAACATTGAAGGCCTCACAGTTGCCATTGCCTGCATATGCAAGTCTGTTAGCCCAACTTAACCACTAATTTGTGACTGTTTGTCAACTCCGCACTATACTCCCCCAGCATCAGACTGTAACACTCAACAGCTGCAATGCAACCCATTTTGTGGTACGTGTCCGCTAACTTCTGCTCTATTCTCTCACCAACCCCATTCTTCCACTTGACAATGTCCTACTTATACTTGTCCATATTCCAGCCTAGCTTCTCAAGATGGCCACTAACAAGCCAAGGCACAGGCATAGGATGTAGGCATCGCATCCAATTATTCCAACTTCCAATAACATTGTTGTTCATCCTTCCCCATCTCTCCTTAGTGAACTTCGAAGCAGCTCACTACTCTGGCTCATGGTCCTCCACCTACGTAGCCAGCTCTGCCTTGCAGCACCCCAGCTCCTCCAACGCGACATTGTATTCCCCCACTGTTGGTGTGTACGCCACTCTATACAACATTTCCTTCACAATCTGCTTCGTCGCTTCTTTGCGGATGCCATGCTTGCCTGCCTCCTTCAAGAAGTTCTCCTTCAAGTGACGTAGGCAGTAGTTATGGTATTCCTTCCCAAACACTTGTGCAATTGTAGCTAAAAGTGCAGGATGCATGTCCGGCATTATGACCGGCTTCACACTCGCCAAACACTACGCAACCATTTCTAGGAACCATACCCACTCTTCAACTTTCTAACCGCACACAATGGCATATGCAAAGTTGAAGAGATGGTTGTCCGCATCCAGCACGCACGTCGCAAGTAAAGTGCCCTTGTACCGTCCACTCAGATGGGTTCCATCCACAAACAGTACAAGCCTGCACCTGAGCTTGAACCCATTGACATTCGCAGCATATGCGATAAACATCCTGTAAAACCTACAACCCTCAACCTCACACTCTGCGACGAACCCTGGGTTCGCTCTCATAATTGCTACACACATCCAAAGGAGCAATTTGTAATGATCGACCGGCCTGCCCAGTACCATCATGCGCACGAACTCTCTAACCCTCCATGACTGCATGTAAGTAAGCCGAATCCCCAACTCCAACTCCCGATCCTGCATAATGTCTTTCAGGGAATAATCAAGACACAACCGCACCTTACCCTCAATGAGGTGCGCAAGAAGTTCCGCTCTCACACGACGCCTGCCCCATATAACCATCTGACATTGCTCCCCCACACTGTGCACATGCTTCCCTTTAAAGTCTTTCAACGACATCACCTTCGTGTTCTGCCCACCTCTTACGCATATGTAGAACGGGCAATCTGCAGCATCACATCGCACCACAATTCGTTGCTTGCAATTCCGCTCATACCGGTAGTTGAAGTGGTTCATTATTGCGTACTTGCACATCATTTGCCTAAATGCTTCCGCATATTGGAATATTGCCCCCTCCCCGCTTATCAAGTTCCTCCATATGCTCAGCTTTCGATGGTAACTTCGAGCTTGCATACCAGATCGTGGCCACACATTCTCATTCACCTCTTTCCCATCACCTCACCCTTTCCTTTTCGTCCCTTGATCACTGCTGGTCTGAGGTGATTGCTCATCACCTCGATTTACCTGTGCAATTGTGTCCTTGTCACTTGCATCATCTGATGCAACAAAGACCTCATCGTCATCTGACATTTCAATTACGTCCCCTCTTACTCGCTGCCTGCTCAGGGGCTGCTCATGTCCTTCGCTGCCCATCGACCTGCATAACCAAGCAAAACAACACATTAGCCATAACTTTCCCCACACTAAACTTATTACTATTGTTCATTACATAGGTCTTTCCTACAGCCCTACCATTTCCATCCTGCTTGCTTGCAGTCACCTTCCCGACCCCCTTCAACACCGTCATGCCCATTTCTCCTACTTCTGCAGCATGCGTTACCATCGTCACCACCTCACACTCTTCCTTCGCATATGGCAACACCCGCCTGTGCTCATCGCAGCGGACCATATTCCCCACCCACGTACAGATAGCCATGCTCATCATTACCCTAAAACATCATTTTCACATTAGTGTCTCCCTCAACTGGTAGTAACATTTCCCTATCATACTTCAAACTATACCATACTCTTCTCTCTAACATATCGGTCCCTATAACCTCCTTCACCATTCCGATCATTTCCTCCACCCTCATTCCTTCCTTCACCACCATAAATTTTCTTGACCCCCCCTTATACGTTACTTTCCCCTCTCCACTTTGCCCCAGCACTCCCCCCCATATTACATATATAATTATCTCCCTCCCACCGCCACCATCTCCTGCAACGGCACCATGTACACCCATTGTGCGTGATTTTCCCCTCCACCACCTTCTACCCCTCCCCAAACTACCGCCAACCTTCTACCGTGTGCCCTGCATATGAGATGTTCACACCATTTCGTCATGTCATACATAAGTGCAATGCGGAACAAAATCATATCAACACAACAATTACTGCTGCAATACCTATGGTTTTACCCACCTATTCCACTATGTCTACCACGGTATACCTTCACAGCACACGCGGTCAGAAGAACTACACTATTGACCTGTATACACACTGACTGACACTTCAATCATTGCATACATACATAGCCACACAATCAGGGCTCACAATCACAGCAACAGTAATTTCCATACTACTTACAGTTTGACACAATTGACCACCACCAACCATGACAGGGGTGATGCATACCCTGCTACTTGTCCTTGTCTACCCACACCCAAATAACCCTTCCCTGTCATAGTCTACGCATGCATTTTGAGGTACAAATATTTTGTTATCCTGATTATTGTCACCGTTGTGGACGCCATTTCATAGGGTTACAATGTACGCCAACCGAAGGCTATTGTCTATCATGGTACACACCTCAAATTCACTGTGTATTCCATATTGTATGCAAATGTGCTTACCATTGCCCACCCGTTCCAACGCATACACCACTGAAATGCAAGACTACTATCCCCAAATATGGGGCAATGAACCAACAGAGTACCATCTCTACCACCACACACACTAACTAATGACATTCCTTCGCACATTTCACATAATTACAATCACATACCTTGAATTCACCTTGAATGGACTACCTCCTTGGCCACACCATGCGTTGTTGCAAGCCCCTGCGATGCCTACTTCCTGTGTTCGTGTTCCAGCCACCCCTACTTCCATCGTCCCCTCACTGCACCTCGCTTCTGCTTGCTGACGTCCTCTGCTGTTGTTCTTTTCCCTCACTTTCTCTACTGCTCTTCTGCTTCTCACCTTCACTGTTCACCAAACCCCACTGCTCCTCTCCAGTAAAGAATGCTTCCCAATTCTCTCTCCTCTAACTGTTACTGCTTCACTCTCTTCCTCCACCCTCACAAACACAGCCCCAACTTAAACAAGGGCACTCTGGTAATTTCGCCCTCACCCACATTTTGCCCCACTTAATTTTCCCCCAAAAACCAACACCAAATTGTTGGGAAAAAAACGAATTTGTTGCCCGCAACTTGAAGCATGCCCAACGTGTAAATTTTCCCTTCAATAATTACCAGCTTTTTTGCTGGATAATACCCCGTCTTTTTCATTATTCCTCATGTTATATTGGATTCTCTCTGTCATAGCTTGCTTGTCTCCAACAACCTTAAGACTCGCTGCTTTACCCACCACCGTCTCATGCATCATGAATGATTACCAAAAGGATTAAAGGAGTTAAGGCATGTCTACAAGATAAAGAAAAATGATTAAAGGCAAGCTGATGGAAGAGCTAGTCACCACACAAGAGACATATGAAATACGCAATTGTACCAAGTTTTTATATTGCTTCTTCTCATTTTCTTTAACATGGATTTTCAAGTTTATTTTTTTCTATTGAAGTGTAGCAATCAATAGGTAAAATTTTATTGTACTCCGCAACCAATTCAACAGAATAGGCCTAGAATACATTATGCGTGTATAATAAGCCAATGTCAAGTAAACACATATATATGGTACATTATAAGGTTCAATCAGGTGGACCACAACGACATTCTATGAAGCACAAAAATCAGCGGTCGTCAACTTTTTCTATTTATGTGGATTTTATTTATACTATTTATTGAAAAGTATTACATTAAACGAAGGTTATAGGTTCGAATGGATATGTTATGATAATATGTTATTATAATACACACGCGCGCGCGCACACACACACACACACACACATATATATGTATAACGACAAACCAACCCTCACACTTTCAGTTATAAAGGGGTCAAGCGTAGGGCCAGCAAAAATACTCTTAACCACTTAAAACCCGCAAAATCCATTCCAATGGGTATGGGTATGTGTATTGAAAATGAGAAAAAAAATAGGTATAGGACGGGTATTGCTAAAAGGGTATGGATACTGTTATAACTCCCACCCACCCCACACCCACCTAATACCTATTTTATCAACACTTGTCGCTTACCTTCCCCATTTTATCCCAACATAACTCGTACCCCGTTTATTCAAAGTTCTAGTTTGTTACTTGGACTTAGATATTTTGTTAGTTGCTTTGAGTTGTATTATATTCAAGACTCCGATTGAACATTTTATTAGAAATTATAGCTACCTGGTGTTAATTTATTTCTTGGATTTGGAAACTCCTAATTGTATGCGGTGGATATGATATTTTGTTGAAAGCTTGATGTTCATATGACATATTGGCTATTTGATGTTGAATATGTGCATAAAATGAGTTTGGTTCATCTTCATTTATATATACCTGAATAAACCTGCATACTTTTTATAGGAAAAATCACTGCCAGGTACCCCACTTTGTGTGGAAATCATAATTAGGGGACCATGTTATTAGAATATATTTAAAAGTACACAATATTATGTGGAAACTATTTTAAGGGGACCATCTACTATTTACATTTTCTTTTTAGCCCTTAAACTTTTCATATTTGCAAATCTACCCTCAATCCTTAAAAACTTACTTTCCAAAAATTGAAAATTATGTTTGTGGTTTTTTGCTCACTAATAGATCTCGACGTTCTCTTTCATCTGGTATATGAGCAACGTGCACAAAAATAATTAAGATTATTAAGCTAATTAATTTTAATTAGCTAAGATTAATGCTTGAACTATCATCTGCTTGCCCTGGACCTAATTATTCACATATTGTTCACTCACCAGAAGGTAATATCTCACTAGCACCTCAACTAAACTATATCACTGATACATAGTTTTAGAATTAAAAGTTGAATTAGCTAAAATTAAGACGGAACTAAAAGATTTTAAAAATCAGTTAACTGTTGTCCATCTTTCTCTTATTAACGAAGTTAGACATAGCGAAAAAGCCACTCCTATAATTAGTACTCCTTTTTAGCATAAATATCTTTTTCAAAATCCAAAGAACAATATTCCATTTCCTTTGCAAGAGATAAAAACCCAAAAAGAAGCAGGAGAACAATATGGTGAAAAATCGGCTAAAAAGAAAGAAAAAGAAGATGGAGTATGAACAACATTCCCTTGAAGAATTACAAAAAATGTTTGATAATGAACAAAACCCTGAAAAATTAAACAAAATCATGAGCGCAATTAGTGACAAATATGATGTTCTGTCTGATGATGAAGAGACTAATAATGTCCAACTAGAAGAAGAGATATACCAACAGATGAATCTGATAAAATTAAGAGATCTTAATGTTTTACCATTAGAAGAAGTTAAAAGAAAACTTGATAAGAAATATGGTAAAATGAGTGACAAAGAAGAAATCAATGAGATTGGAGAAGAAATTGACCTAAATGAAACATAAATTAATCTCGTTAACAATGTCGTTCCTAAACCTGAAAAATTTGGTGAACCATCTAGAAGAAACGCTCATTTCCTAAGATCTAGGTATGTTCCTGCAGGACGAACCAGTAATTTTTCCTTCGAGTTTATCCCAATAAAAACTACCACCTATGAAGAAATTGGGCTTACCCCAATTAGCCAAACGGGTTATATTTTAAATATTGATGGAGCTCGTAATAGGGAGGAAATATTTGAACACTGGAAAAGAGAAATGAACAATGTCTTAAACCTTAATACTATATGGACTGTGGCTAATTTTCTTAATTATATTGAACATAGTTTCTCTGGCACTGTAGCTGACTGGTATGATTCATTAAGTGAAGATGGTAAAAATACGTTAAGAACAATGGAAACACCAGCTGCTATGTTTAGAAGTCTATGCAAAGAAATTGAAACTAAATTCATCAGAACTAAAATTGATTCTGAAGAAAAAGCACGAAAATGGCAGAGAAAAATTAACAACATAGAACTATGGGATATGAGATACCTAGAAAATTATATTGCAGAATTTAGTCAATATTATTACAAAATTGGGCATAATGAAACCAATCTTGGCATGTTCTATGATAAGTTGCCATATCCTATAAATTCTATAATTAATGAAAAATACATGGCATGGTTAGAACGAACGGATGTTGTTGATACCCTTGGTTCAAGAATTTCCTATTTGCGAAAATGGGTCAATGAACAATGTCTTGATCTGCAAAAACAAAAGAAGATCAAGAAGCAGTTCTTGGCTTGCTGGGATTCACCTCACCAATGGAGAAAAGAATCTGAGAAAAGAAGAAGAAGAAAATTTTATAAGAAAAAGAGCTTTAATAAGCAAAGAGGCGAAAAATATAGAAGAAAATATTACAACAAACCAAGTCCTAAAAAACGTAGATTTTTCAGGAAAGCTGCTTATTGCCCGGCAGGTAAAAACAACTGTAAATGTTGGGCATGTGGAGAAGTAGGGCACTATGCTAATGAATGCAAAAACAGAAAGAATAACAAACTTATAGAAACATTGGGAAGCCTAGATTATGTTGAGCTTAGTAAAGATGAGGCTTTAGACCTAGCCCTAGGCAATAACAAAGGAACTGTTGAAATCATAGAGGACAATGAATATGAAGAAAGTGATTATGAAGAAACTAGCCATATGATGGAAGGTAGCACAGTAAGCCTTGGTGATCTCCAAGGAGAAGAGTTTGTAGTAGACAATGATCATGAAGAGGTCAAAGGAGATTGGGTTCTACCCATAATCCAAAAAGATATGATCTATAAAAAATCTACTTTTCAATTAAAAAGAAAATATGTGTCTGAAATGATGGAATGAGATATGGAAATAAAGGATTGTGAGTATGACGTTGGGGAAGTTAATCTTATTAATTGGGAGAATATCCTTAAGCATAACAAAGATAGAAAATATAGGTACATCCATGTCGGAAGCGTTCAAGCTCAAATCACTCCATTACAATGTTATGGTAAAGATATAGATCTTTACGCTTTATTTTGTGATATTAGGCATACCAAATTTAATAATCAGATAATCACAGGGATAAAAACCAATTTATGTAACAGATCTGTAGGTTTCAACTGTCGACCTGGATATTATGTGAGTTTAAAGGATGAATTTGCTAAAAACCTCTTATCCCTTAAGATAAAAACAGTTGTGATGGATATGAAAAGAGGAGGATATCCTTTGAGGATATTTTGAAAAATTATCTATAAATTAGATAATACAATAGATCCCAAGACTAAGGTGACGATGATAAAAGCAGAAAAATTTGAAAGTTCTACCCTCATGCAAACAATCCAGAGGATCAAGTCCGATCCACAGGAAATAAAATAGATCGATCATGGATATCTAGCTTTACCAATCCTACAAAGATCAATAAGAATAATATCATAAAAATTTATGAAGAAGGTAAAATCACTATTAAACCCCAATTATTAAGAAGTACGAGTACAAGGTCCAATCGGGGCGAAGGATCTTCATTTGCTGGAGAAAAGCTTAAAGAAGATGATACAATAAGCATGACCAGTGAAATGAGTAGAATGAGTTTTGAAGCAGTAAGACCAAGTCTAGATCGATTAGGGAGTCTAGATAGGAAGGTCATTGGATATAAAACACGAACTCTTAGCGAACCAATTTATGAGGATGAATTAGTTAAAAATATGACTATGGAAATATCCTATGAAGCTACTAATACAAGCCCTAATAGCATCTATATACCAATAGAAGTATGCTTAGAGGGATATAATAAATATGATCTATGTGCTTACATAGTTAGTGGTTGCTCTGTATGTTTTGGAAAAAGAACATTATTTCCTGAATTTATGTGGAAAAAAGCCAAAAATCCTTTACAAGTAAGGATAGCTGATAATACTATCATGAGCCACAATGAAGCCATCGAAAGATTATCCATAGAATTAGGAGGAGTTCAATGTATTATACTAGTTTTATGAGCTCCTGATCAACCCTCTCATGATACGATTATTGAAAATAATTTTCAAATATTATATTCTCCATGCACTCAGACCATAACTCAGATAATATTTACAATTAATGGTCATTCAGTTCCTATTGAAAAACTAAGGCTTACACTCATCGAAAAATTAAATTTACACGCAGCCAGCGTGGTGAGAAGGTAATGCCTGCACAACATGAAGTTGCACTAACAATCTCATTACTCGAATTATCTGTTAAAGAGCAGATTGTTGAACAACAAGAAAAATTATGTAAAGAACTCTATTATGACAATCCTCTAAAATTTTGGGATAAAGACAAAACATTTGCGAAAATCACTCTATTAAGTCCCAACACCATCATCCGGGTTAAACAAATGGTGTACACACACCAAGACATCCAAGAATTTGATAAACAAATTAAAGAACTTCTTGAAAAAGGACTAATCAGAAACAGCAAGAGTCCTCACACCAGCCCTGCTTTCATGGTAAGAAATCGTGCTGAAGAAAAAAGAGGAAAAGCTAGAATGGTAATCAATTATAAAGAGCTTAATGATAATACTGTCCTTGATGGTTATTATATTCCTAACAAAACAGTCCTTTTTAACAAAATTCAAGAAGTCTCTTGGTTCTCGAAAATGGATTGCAAAAGTGGTTATTGGCAGATAAAAATGGATGAGGATAGTATTCCTTTAACTGCTTTTAGTGCCCCCTCAAGGTCATTATGAATGAATAGTAATGTCATTTGGACTTAAAAATGCACCTCAAATATTCCAGAGAAGAATGGATAACATCTTTCAAGACCTTAATCATTGTTGTTTAGTTTACATTGACGACATCCTTATCTTTTCTAAAACTATAGAGCAACATAAAAATGATGTCTTAGCTGTTACCCAAAGATGCATTGATCATGGTATTATACTGGAAAAAAACAAGTGCATTTCTGCTGAACAAGAAATTAAGTTTTCAGGTCTAGAAATAAAAGCTGGACAGATTATTCTACAAAAACATATTTTGAAAAAAATAGAAAATTTTCCTAAAAAGATCGAAGATAGGAAGCAACTAGAAAGGTTTCTAGGATGTCTCACCTATGCTTCTGATTTCATTAAAGATTTGGCTAAATTAAGAAAACCATTGCAGCAAAAACTCAAGAAAGATATTAGCTGGACATGGACTACTATTAAATACAAAGATTGCTCAAAACTTCAAAAGATGTGTAAAACTCTTCCTGTCCTTAATTTGCCTAACGAAGAAGATGATTTAGTTCTTGAAACAAATGCCAGCAATGAACAGTGGAGTGCGGTACTTAAAATCAAAGAAGGAGAAAAACTTTGTAAATACTACAGTAGAAGCTTTAACAAAGCATAATGCAACTACCCCACGATGGAAAAAGAAATCCTTGCAGTCATAAGGGGAATTGAAAAATTCTTAATATTTTTAGCCCCTAACGAGTATCTGGGAACGCAACATAGGTTGTTGGTCCTGGATAAAGAGTTCAAGAGTTCAATGAGGAAAAAGGGGAGAGCAGGAGACCCCAGAATTAAGTGGTGGACCCTCACGAAGGAGAATGCGGCGTTAATAGCGGAGAGAATTACTGAGGAAGGAGCTTGGAGGAGGGCTGAAGATGCAGATTCAATGTGGGAGGCTATGGCAGGTTGTATACGAAGGTCGGCTAAGGAAATCCTAGGTTTTTCCAAGAGAGGTGGCAACAAGATGGCGGGTGCCTGGTGGTGGAATGAAGACGTAAAGGAGAGAGTCAAGGAGAAAAAAGAGGCGTACGCGGAGGTCATGAACAGTGGATCTGACGAAGAAAGAGCGACTAAGAGGATTATATATAAGGCAGCTAAGAAGGAAGCCAAGAAAGCTGTGGCGGCAGCAAAGAGCCTGGCTTTTGATAGATTGTATCATAGATTGGGACCAAGGAGGGGGAGAAGGAAGTTTTTAAACTGGCAAAGACTAGGGAAAGGAAGACTAGGGATTTAGGTGTGGTGATGTGCATCAAGGACGAAGATGGTAAGGTGTTGTATGAGGATGCTGAAGTCAAGGAGAGATGGCAACGGTTCTTTGCTAAACTCTTTAATGGGGAGGGGATGGGAGAAGCTTGTAGTAGGGGCGGAGAAGGTAGTGATAGGCTTTTAGATCCACAGGTGTATGGCCATATAACAAAGGATGAGATTAAGGAGCCCTTGAAGAAGATGGCGAATGGGAAGGCAGAGGGTCCGGACCAGATTCCGGTGGAAGTTTGGAAGTGTTTGGGGGAAGCAGGTTTAGAGTGGCTTTCGGAGCTTTTCAACGTCATTTTTAGGACCGCTAAGATGCCCAAAGAATGGAGGGCAAGCACAGTCATTCCCCTATACAAAAACAAAGGGGATATTCAAGATTCTAATAATTTTAGGGGTATTAAGTTGCTCAGTCACACTATGAAGCTATGGGAGAGGGTGATCGAGAGAAGGTTGCGAAGAGATGTTGTGATTTCAGAAAATCAATTTGGTTTTATGCCAGGCAGGTCGACCATAGAGGCGATTTACCTTCTCAGAAGGCTCATAGGTTTGTACAGGGATAGAAAGGTGGATCTCCATATGGTGTTCATTGATCTGGAAAAAGCATATGATAGAGTCCCGTGGGAAGTGTTATGGAGTTGTTTGGAAAAGAAAGGGGTGTCGTCCATGTATATTCGTGTGATTAAGGATATGTACGAGGGAGGGCAGACGAGTGTTAGGACGCCGGGAGGAGTCTCAAAGGACTTCGCTGTTAGTAGGGGTCTACACCAGGGCTCATCCCTAAGCCCGTTCCTTTTCACCTTAGTTTTAGATGAACTTACTAGAGGGATTCAGGGGGAGGTTCCGTGGTGTATGCTTTTTGCAGATGATATTATTCTTATCGATGAGACAAGGCAAGGGGTGAATGACAACTTGGAGAGTTGGCAGCGTACACTGGAAGCTAGGGGTTTTAGATTGAGCAGATCGAAAACGGAATACATGCATTGTTGTTTCAGTAGAAGGATAGAAGAGGGGGGAGAAGTCACCCTGGATGGGAGACACATACCTAAGGTAGATAAGTTTAAGTATCTTGGCTCGATCATCCAGCAAAATGGGGACATTGACGAGGATATTAACCAGCACATAAGAGTGGGCTGGCAAAAATGGAAGGCTGCCTCAGGGGTGCTGTGTGACAAGAGGGTGCCCTTAGGATTGAAATGCAAAGTCTATCAGATGGTAGTTCGACCGGCTGTCCTATATGGATCGGAATGTTGGCCCTTAAAAAAGACACAGGTTAAGAGATTGATGGTAGCTGAGATGAGGATGGTCAGGTGGATGTGTGGTTTTACGAGAATGGACAGAGTTAGGAATGATGTAATCAGGGACTTAGCTAAAGTGACCCCCATAGAAGAGAAGATGAGGGAATCAAGACTCCGGTGATTTGGCCATGTCAAAAGGAGAAGTATGGCGGCCCCAGTGAAGCGGTGTGAGTTAATCGACGTCCCCGGTGGTAAGAGAGGAAGGGGTAGACCGAAAAAGAGTTTGGACGAGTTGATTAGAGAGGACTTGAAAGTAGTGGGTTTGACGGAGGACTTGGCTCAGGATAGGAGGATGTGGCGAAGTAGGATTCGGATTTTAGATGGTAGAGAAGCGACTCTGTAGTTGTCTGTAACTGTAGTGGTTTGGTGCTGGTAGGGGTCTGTCAAGCTCGTATGCATGTTGGACTTTTTTTCTGGGAGTGACGGCAGCTGCTTAAAGTAGAGTGTTGAGGTACGTTCTTTCAACTTTCTTTCAGTTTCAGCTTCTTGGACACTGTTTCTCCTCTTTGAATGCTTCGCAAACGTTGTCTTCTATAAAAAATTTTCACTAAACCTTTTTCGTGGGTCTCTTGGAATCAACCTCTCTACGGGTAGGAATACCGGTAGGGGTAAGGTTGCCTACAGCTGGATCTCCCCAGACCCCGCGAAAGCGGGACCCATACTGGGAGGTATTGTTGTTGTTGTTGTTGTTGTTGTTAATATTTTTAGCCCCTAAACCTTTTCTCATTCGAACTGATTGCAAAGGAATACTTGGTTTTGTGAAAAAGAATCTATCAAATATGCAAGCGCAAGGGTGACTCCTGCGTTGCAATTATGGCTTAACCAATTTTCTTTCTCTATTGAACATATACAGGGATCAAAGAACTCTCTGGCAGATAGTCTAACTCGAGAACTCGCCAATGGTGATCATCAAAGTCGACCTCCTACCAGAAAAGGAGGAAATCCTTAATGAAATGTCAATCATACCAGAACGGGTTACGCCTTCTAGTAAAGTCCTTATTAACAATTTGGAATTCCATACAAAAAGTAGATCATGCTTTGGTCTACTTTCTACTGCTTACCTAATAGCTCAAAGATTTTCCCTTTTAGAATTACAAATTAGCTATCTTCGATGCCCTTATGATATCTAAGAAAAAATTAGTTCTCATGTTAAAGAGAAATGGTTCAATGAGTGGTACGCAGCCTGCATCGACTTTTATCATCATTATTCCTATAATATTTGGGAGTCTTGGAGTACAACGATCTATTTTTCCCGACAGATCTGGAGTTGGAGGCATTTGTTTCCCAGCTAATTCATTATCTCCCAATGATCCTGTCTTTAAAGCCTAGAAATACGGGATGCTATTTTATTTCTCAGAAGTCCCAGATCCAAATTTTTCATTTTTCTCAACCTTAACTAAGTTTCAGCAATATATGTTCAAAAGGTTCCATTGGATTCTTAAATCTCCTGAAGGACCAACAAAATTTCCAGTTCGCAGATACCTAACTCTGGAGGTTTATAGCACCTTGATCGAATATGAAAATGGAAAAGCCAAACCAGCCCATTATCTTGTCCAGATCGTTGATTGCGATGATCCCAATGATCAACGACAAAATTGGATTCATGGAGATTCGGTACATCTAGTTATTGATCCTGCATTATCAAGGGCTATTGGATTTTTTAACATTTATCATCAATGTTGGGCAATGATCGAAAAAGGAAAAACACTAATACATTGTGGGAACACTACCTTCGCTTATAGTAATAAGTTCAAAGATTACATGAAAATGGATGGCACATAATCAAAAGATATCTTTGATTATCTCTTTGATATTAGAGTTGGAAATTTCTTATCAGAAAACGGGAAAAAATATTTCCTTGAGTTATTTGAAGAATATGATCCGGAACACCTTAAGCAAATTTATGAAGATTTTGATGATTACCCAAATAATAATGGTTTGGAAGATTTAATTGGAGATGAAGGCATGCTGAATCTCAATAATGATGACTAGTCTTGTCATCATTAAAAATTCTGAAAAGGCTGCCCCATTATTGTACTATTTCGACAAGTGTCTGGTCTGTAAAATAAAGTATGTACTGTAGCCATCAGTGTACTGTAGCCATGTGAAAAGTCTTTATGTACTGTAGCCTTTAGGGCATCCTATATACCCCCATCTCCTCTATAAACAGAGAGGTCGAGAGCTGAGAAAGATACGGTCATTTGAGCATTCTTGAGCAAAAGAGAAGTTGAGATTCTCTATTTCTCTATGAGCAAGCATATCTAATGATCTTAGCTTAAGTTTCTCTTCCAAGCTTTCCATTGTAATATAACCATTTTCGAGCTTTTAATAAAAGAAGTTTCCCAGCAGTGAACGTTATCCAATTGAACCTTATGTCTTAAATATTATAAGTTCTTGATTAAAGTTCCATTATCCTTGAAAAAGATTAAAAACTTGATTAGTGACCACGGTTTGAGGTAGGAAACGAAACAAATCTGTGCAGTGCCTGATCTAAGGAAGGTAGGGTTGAGATTAGCAATCTCTGTAAACTGGAAGGTAGAGGAACGCCAAAGTCCAGCACCGACTACGTTCAGGTAACGGTCGAAACTCTCTAATTAAGTATTAATCATTTTTTGCTAAGCATGGTGGGCATATAACCACAAAATTTATAAATATAAAATATAAGTAGTAGATTGTGATAACTAGTACCAGTAAAGTCATCATAAGAAAAATCAGTTAAAACAAGCATATTTTTTAAGAAATCCCCTAAAAGTAGCCTATTTACACGTTTTTCTTATTCTAGGGACTATTTTACAATTTCTAAAAATTCAAGGACTAAGTTACAAAGGAAAACTTCGGCCAGTAACTAGTTCGAAAAAATATTGTCCCCTATTAATAGTTTACCCAAAATAGTAGGCACTTTGAAATACATTCTAAGGACATTGACCCTTAATAATTATTTCCAAAGAATTAAGATACCTCAAAGTCACAAATTGCTTTTTATACCAAGTGGGTATGAATATGATTATGGACATAGTTTTACAATACCCAATAGATATGAGTATAGATATGGGTATTAATTTTAAAAATGAATATAAGTGATAGTATTGCTAACCTCGCCCCATTGCCACCCTTGGTTATGCAGTCTTTTAATGGCACGTTCAAAGACAATTTTACTTCCTGTAGCCAGGATTGGACAATTTCACCCAGGTGTCGAAGCTAGGACCTTTCAATGGTGAATTACCATACTTACAAGTGTTCATGCAACTACCTTTGCTCAATCTTTTGGGCACAAAGTTCTTGTTAGCAGGAGTGCGCTTGCTATAGAGAAAAATCATAGATGGTTGAAAGCAGGACTGTTGCTTGCCCAGTATCCTGGGTCCTACAGACTTTCCAGAAATCAATAATATGCTCGCTCACGACAATTTGAAAGGAAACTTAAGTCTGATTCAATCAATAAATTTAGCTACAACATTGATGGACGACAGTCTCAATTCAAATTACTCACGGGCAACTACAACAAGCTGCTTGCCAACATTACGGCCGGAGAAAAGACCAACCAAAGCAGAAGGAGAACTCTCTAAACCCTCAGCAATGTCTTCCACATATGTAACTTTCCCCTCTTTGATGTGGGGCAGGATCCACTCCACGTACTTTGGGTAAAGGTGATAGAAATCAACGACCACAAACCCTTCCATTTGGATGCGCTTACTGATGAGGCACAACAGATTGTGGACGCCCTCGGGTTGCCGGAGGTTGTACTGTGAGATCATTCCACAAACAGGGATGCGGCCATGGAGTCTCATGTTAAGGAGGACGGCATCAAGCGTCTTCCCTCCAACGTTCTCAAAATAAATGTCAATTCCCTCAGGGAAACACCTACATACCGATTTGATGAGAACTTGAATATGAATGGCCATGCAACCACAAAAGGATAAGTAAGTCAAGAAAAGAGGTGAAGTGAAGTGGGATCAATGCCCATAAACACTTACCCAACCATAGGCCTACAATGGCTACAAGAACCAAAATTAAGTGAGACCCAATGAAAAAGGAAAAGGAAAAGCAGAGATACTAAATAGACTAGGAAAAACATGCTCATACCAGACTACCTAACCCAAATAAACCAGACCATATCTGAATCAGGATCGAAAATAGGACTAATCAAAATTTAGTATGAACCTGACGTCCTCAATTGAGGCAATCCACACAAAACCTCACCCACATTTCCTGTCGGTATTGCTTGTATGGTCATATTTACAGGCAAATTTGTTGGGCCACTCAGTAACAAACTTAAAAGTTAACCCTCTCTCTGTAAAAGACAAATGACCTAACACAAAGCTGCGAAGAACTGAATCGACATCACCCCAAGCTTACTTCAAACAAAATTAACTTGAGCCCACGTGAACCTAAATTATGCACCCATTTACCAGGGTACCAACTTGTTTGGCACATAGAACCAGTTTTTTTAAATTAAAAAAAAACGAAAATATTGAAAAATAAAGAGAACACTACTGGAACACAATCAAGTTGTCCCATATCTGATGGAACTACAAATATTCTTTGGGAAGCCAATTAAGTACAGCATGACGCTCAAGGCAAATCATATTAATGTGGAATAAGTGACAAATGAGTTCAAAGTTGAATATTTCACTCATATACTTCGAAGCCTGCACTACTTCTGTCAAGTTTCATGTATGCAGTGACAAACGTGCAAAAATAATAAATGAAAACACAGTTCAGAGCAGGCAATGCTCAAGTCATTGCTTTAAAAGAAGTTGATTGCAAACCTGTTTTACTTATCAGGGGATCCACAGCTGTCAAATTCTTTTGTTGGTAGGGTTAAACGTCAAATTGTTCATAAATACTGGCATATAACATAAAATCAAAGCAGCATATTGATCTACTAGCACAACAACCAAGAAAAATTTTAGCACGCACAGTTTTTTAGTATACCTTTCTACACTGAGGAAACAACACAAGAAGACTGCATGACGAATCAATATAGTATTTGACTAAAAAAGAAAAGGAATAGAAAAACCAAAGACAAAAAGGACAATTCCTATCTTTGCTTTTGGAACACAGTTTTGAGACCTATAAGCAAGCAGCCTGTTAAGCACTGCCACACTCAAATTCCTGTCATCAACTATATATCATCATCTAAAATGCAGTAATGTTGGCTGACGTTTTCATTAACATGACTTGCATTGCTCATTTGAATCAACATTTTGAGATACATAGTGGCAGGGCAAGCACACTCACCTCCTTAAGGCTGCATCCAGGTCTTCCTCCTCCTTGTAATTGAATGCCTCGTCAAATCCAAATTTGTTTTTCAGGAGATCGACCTAAAGTTCAAAGCTAATAGTGAGTAAAATTAAGAACCGTGTAGAGAGTTTCCAAAGCAGTCACAGGGAAGTATGTTTTATTGCAGCTTTACATGATAATCTCCATCACATATAATCTGTTTTCCCAGTATGAATTCTATACGACAGCTGGTGATCAACCTACCTTCTCTTTGCTACCGGCACTGCCAACAATATAGCAACCAGCCAACTTTGCAAGTTGCCCAACCAGCTGGCCCACAGCTCCAGATGCTGCAGAAACAAACACACGTTCTCCTTTCTTGGGAGCTCCGACCTCATAAAAACCAGCATATGCTGTCATTCCTGGCATGCCTAAAGAATGATAGAAACAAATATCAAATGATTTGAATGCCATCACTTGCAAAGTAAGAACCACATGTGCAGCCTTTCAAGGGCCACATTGTTTTCTCTGTACAGTACAGAACATGGAATATTTTGTCGAACACCTAAAGATTCAGAGCTTCACTTATTTTATGTTGCATAGATGCTGCTTCTACTTCGCCAAAATTGTAATCATACCTCCAATTACTGTTGCACATTTTGGATGTTCAGAGGGAGAGGAAGACCAACACAGGCATGAGGTTATTATATTGAATGTGGCTCAATCCACCTATCGAGGACAAGTCCTTGAATAGGATTTTGTGGAGATCTAAAATCAGGGTAGCTGATTTTAGGTGAGGAACACCACATATTCTTCACTATACGGCTATTAGCATTGGAGTTTTAGCAAGCAGTCAGTACTTTTTTCAGGGTTGCCTACTTACTGCACTTGTCTAGCCTAAAGTTATGTGACCTTTGTGTGGTATTATCAGTGTTCATCATGTTGCCTTCTTTTAGGGAGCTCAGTGATCACCTGTCGTGGCCTACTTGTCCTAGTATGCAGCGATAAATGTAGTTACACCCTCAGCTCCCTAGGTAAATTTACTATCATCTTATTTCCCTTACTCC
Source organism: Selenicereus undatus (assembly GCA_017589665.1). Lineage (NCBI taxonomy): Eukaryota > Viridiplantae > Streptophyta > Magnoliopsida > Caryophyllales > Cactaceae > Selenicereus > Selenicereus undatus. The sequence continues at coordinate 43,582,677 of JACYFF010031959.1, read as the reverse complement.
TTTAATATGTTTCTTAAGAAATGTTTTAATATGATAAACTGTGTTTTAGCAAAATATGTTTTCTGAGTTTCTCAAAATTGACAGTACTGCATGCAGAGGTAAGGTTGCCAACATTAGGGGACTTAAAGCTTGACCCACTCTGACTGTTGCATGCCCCCATATGCTGCCCCCCCCCCCCCCCCCCAACACACCCAAAAAAAAAAAAGCATCAAGTTTGTGCTGCCTAAGATAGCCAATTGTAACACCCAGTGGAAAATGCTTCTGTGTCCTAGCAAAACTGGAGGTGTCAATCCTTCATTTGCCAACTCAAAGCCCATTGAACCAAAACGATTTACCGCTCTTTCCCTTTGCTCTCTACCTACCATATTATTTCCATTCTGTCTCCCATTCTCTACCCTCTCAAGTTAGAGACCTTTGATCACATACAAGTAGTAAGTATTTCCAAATGAGCTTATGGCAGCAAAAATGACAGATTGAAAGCAGCAGCTTACCAAGAATCCCAGTGTAGTAGGAAAGAGGAACATCAGTATGCTCTATCTTAAAGAAAAGCTGTGGAGATGTTATAAGACTATACTCTTCCCATCCAGTGATCCCCCAAACTAGGTCACCAGGCTTGAACGTTGGATTTCGAGAATCCAAAACCTTGGACACTCCACACCCCATGATGGGCTGCAAAAGTTTGGTAATTAGTTTAAACATCGCCTTTGATATAATATCGAAAATGCTAACTAGAAATCAAAAGAGCTGACTCGAACTATGACCTTTACTGATGAACTGCACACACATTTACAGGTTGCGTACACTATGTCAACAACTAGGCTGAGAAACTACTGTTCTAGCCAGGCAAACTTTCATTCGACAAATATATGCTGCACTGCCCGTGACATCAACTTCATGCTTTCTGGATCCATGAATTTCCTCGCTCGACTATTATGGTACAGTCCTTTAATTCCTCTCCAAATTCCTCTCTAACATTAAAAACTAATCCAATATTATAATCTTCATATTCACTGAGCTGTTCTTTTTCCATTCTCTGTTTTAAAGAAAACACAATCGTTGCATGTTCGAACAAGCTGGACTCTTACGCTAACCATATGGTCCACCTCCTTATAATGTGGGCTAGCCCCATAATTTCACCCGTATGCACCCATGAAGCTAGAGGTTTAGTGCTACTTTGGTGAACCTTTGCGACCATGAAGCTCAGGGTTTAGTGATACTTTAGGGCAAGATGAGGAAGACTTAATCTTTCGAGTCTTCAACCTCGCTCATTATGTTATAATCCAACTTGTGTTTGTAACCCGCCATAATGCACTGAGGATTAAAGATTTGTTAATCTCATGAGTAAATTTGATGTCACTATGTATACCATCAAAAGACAGCCTCTTTCTTTCCTAGAAGCCGATTTCTAAGAACTCAAGTGTTGAACTTGTTCAATCCTTGAATCAGCAGCCTTCGAGAAGTTTCCCAAGTAGTCTTGAGTCCAAGGCACTTTGGGAAGGCTTAGAGTGGGTTGTGGCCTAGCCATGGTCCCAAAAGCAATTAGGCGTAATCGTATGCAACAACAGGTGTCTCCGATTTCAAGAAGTTTCAGTTCTTTTAAGTGTTGGAGACTGTAACATCATACTGCACATAAGAAAATTATGAAGAAGACAAATGATAAATAACTAGCAAAGTTAGGACTCTACCTTTTCAAGGACAAGCAAGGACAAGAAGTTTTCAAAAGCTAGTTTTGAGCCAAAATGAGAACAATAGCTTAAAGGAACGGCTTATTCAGACGATATCTCCCTTACAATAGAAGCACAAGAGTTTTATCCCCGCTTCCTTTTCTCCCATGATTTCCCCTACAGGAGCGTCCCCATAAGATACAGTGTTCCTAGATTGCCCATCATTTCCCAAAACCGAACTCCAAATTCATAGCCTGAGAGCTAGCCTAGGCGGGACAGCGGAGTCAGGTATAGCAGCCTTACTCTTGAAAAAAAAGGGGGAAAAAAAAGAAATATTACACTCTTCCATAAAGAGATGAGACAAACACCACCTCTCACATGCCTCTCGTCACTCCGTTGATTTATTCCAAACCAGAAAGAATTGACTTCCAACCAGTTCTCTAAATGATTGAGATTAGGAATATTTAACCTAAATCACATGGCCTTTTACAAACAGCATTAATCAGCAGCTGGTCCTAAACTAGAAAGCTCCAAAGCCTTCTTAGAAGCATAAATTTCAAACTACTTAGTCAAAAAGAAGAAGCTTATAACTATTACATTCTTAAATCTTAACCCAGAAAGGAAAATAGCACACATACCAAGAAATGGGTCAACCAACTAAAAGCAGCTCAAAATGGATCAGTTAATTAAAGGAATCGAGATGGCTTATCCTCAAAACCAAATCAAATAAAATTAACTGACAAACCAATTAATTAGTACAAACAAATAGTAGAGTGAGAAGGAAGCATGAACTACATACAACAAAAAGGGGGAACATAGAATATAATTAAATGAAATACCGGCAAATGAATCAATGCAATAAACAAATAAGCAAAACAACAGGGGGAATAAAGAATTGGAAATTAGGGTTCTTGAAAAATGAGGCATACCTTGCCGGGGGTGAAGGAGTCTACATAGCTGGGGCGATCGGGCTTGGTCATGCGACCCCTCATGTAAGGGTCGCAGGACAAGTAGAGATTCTTGAGAAGAATACCTTCATTGGAAGATTCTGGAACTTTGAGGGTAATCTTGGTGGTTACGACCTCCATGTCCGTCTCTTTCGGAAAGCCAGTCACGTAATTCTTGAGCACTACCTGCTTGTTACTCACCTCTGCTACCGCCATTGCCACTGCCAACTCTCTCTCTCTGTCTCTCGCTCGCAGCCACAAAGCACAAGTTCTAATTCTAAGCAAGCTGTGAGGTTTGGTGTGGTATACTGGCAGTGAAGAGAACAAAGTGTGAAGACTGAGATGCTGCCTGGTGGCTAGGAATTCCAGATGGTTCACCAAAAGGACCAAAACAATTGTTGATTCGGTGGTGCCAAATGTCAATTGTCAAATGAGTGGCCGCATGAATGCACGCTTTCCTTGTGTCATTTTCTCCTCATTTTCTCCTCTAGGGAGTAGGGACCAAAAACCATGAGCTAATGAATTATGTCACCGGTTAAAGCGTTTTCTTTTTTTTTTTGGGTGGCTACGTATAACGTATTACCGGTTATAGTGTTGCTGCATACCATTTCCTCTTTTTAAACTACATGAAAGGACACACTTTGCATCCGATTATTTTCAATTCCCATCGATACCGGATTGATTTAATATTGCGTCTGGTCAGTTCGTTTATAAAATATTAATAATTTTAAAGTGAAAAGTTTGGATCAAGTTGCATCAATTCAGATTATGTATTCGCTCTGCTTTAATTATTTTAAATATTGTGTCTCGTATAGATTTAGATTATTCAACCTAGTGAAATTTAGGTTATTTTTACCATGCCTACTTATGTATGTGCACATTGATTAGCTCCACTTTATTGACAATGACAAAATTGAGATTTTTCAAATGGGCTTTATCTAAAATCAAAATTAGATGAGTTTATTTCAAAATGCATAAATGTGTCCTTATCAATCTAGTAATACCTGAAATTATTTAAGAAAGAACATACATAACAATAATTTTATTTTTAACAATCATTCTAGATATACTCGACTTGATATAAAAAAGAAGTGCTAATAATACAGAAAGGTCTTTGTATCAAATTAGAGTTTGTAATAAATTTATGAAAATGAGTATGTGATTCATTTAATTTTTTGTTGATGCGAACATAGTTTTTGATATCCTATGTTCGTCTAAGAGGAGATGACATATGCACGACGCAACTTGTCTTACTAGAGGAGACGGCATATGCAACTTGTATGTTTTATGTGAGCTAGCTAGTTGTTTTAAAACAATATGCTTCCTTGTTCAATGCAAAACATTACATGAGTACAAACACTTGATTGACCTATGTTCAATGCAAATCAACAATGTCTAAAACAATTGCAAATAAATATAAGAAGCCTAGAAAAAGTGTCATACATTATTATTTCTCTTTTTTCCTATCATTAACAATTTTCAAAGAAATTGGAAAAACAACATAGTAATATCAAGGGATGTCAACAAATTGAATTCGGGATTCAAATTCGGATCCAAAAGTTTGATCCAAATCCAATGTAGAAGATCGAGGGGAACCTTCGAATCCGATTCAAGTCGGTCGGATCTGGGTTGAATTTAATTTGATCTAGAATGATTTCTTTTATCCTGGAATAATTTTTACTTCTTTTTTATTCAATCTTATTACATCCACTTGTTGATGCAACGACTCTCATATTAATCAAATATTTGAGCATTTAAGCTAAACGAGGAACAAAACAAGGAACATATTTCATATTCAACGGGATACTGTCAATGGTCGACAAGGAGGCAGTTGCTGTCGGTGGCCGGCAAGAACAGGCTAAGGGGTCGATGGCGGCGAAATGCGGCTAGTAATATAGCATATGGAAAGGGAAAGAGTGTCGAATGAGAGGAGAACCGGTAACAACTGAGGATTGAGGTGAGAAACCATGATAGAGAGGGGGTTGAAGAGGAGCGGCTAATTAGGGGGTGTAGGGGTCTATTAGGGTTTCTATTTTTAGCCATTAAAAAATTTAAAAAAAACATTTCGGAAAAAAATTAAAATTAAAAATTGAATTTGGGAGGAGGCTGGTGGCAGGTGGGTAGATTTTTAAGTTCTACAAATTTTTAATTTCAAGTTTTAAATTTTAAATGTTTAAAAAATTAGTTGGATCAGATTTTAGCCTTCCCCTGAACCCGATCGAATTCTTCTCGACTATTCTTATTGGACTCGCATTCAATTTTTTTTCTTCTCAGAATCGAATCGGATAATCTTGCTTCGGATCGGATCCAACTCAAATCCAAATGTAACTAACATCCCTACCAAAATCCATAATAACAAATTGGATAATCTTGCTTCGGATCGGATCCAACTCAAATTCCAATGTAACTGACATCCCTCCCACAATCCATATAACACCCCTTCATATCCAAATTGAATAATAACACCCAAAAACAAATCAAAGCTTTCTGAATTAAAACAAATAAGTAACGAGCACCCAGAAAGAAAGCATACCACGCAACTTCAAAGGAGAAGATTAGACTTCAATAATTACCAGCTTTTTTGCTAGACAATACCCCGTCTTTTTCAGCACTTCTGATATTAGATTGCATTCTCTCTATCATAGCTTGCTTATCTCCAACCTTAAGACTTCCTGCTTTAGCCACCAGGCCACCACTATCTCATGAATCATGAATGATTACCAAAAGAATTAAAGGCTTTAAGGCATGTTTACAAGATAAAGAAAAATGATTAAAGGCAAGCTGACGGAAGAGCTAGTCAGTAGTCACCACACAAGAGACATGAAATACGCATTTGTACCAAGTTTTTATATTGTTTCTTTTCATTTTCTTTAACATGGATTTTCAAGTTTATTTTTTATATTGAAGTGTAGCAATCAATAGGCAAAATTTTATTATATTCCCCAACCAATGTAGCAGAACATGTGTAACGCCCCCAACCCTAGGGCTAGGAGTGTTAGGTTTTTTTCTTTGTCCTTTAAATATTGGGACAAAACGGACAAAATTTTCCCTGAAAACTGACCATTTCCCAGGCTGAAAGCCTTACAATAATTTCCATGCACTGAAAAATAGCAATAAATGCTAACTAACTCAACGGCTACCCGCCGGAGTTCGCGGCTTTACGGGCCACCCGCCCGGAGCACCACAACCAATGCAGTTCAATGCTTAAACAAATGAACAATGAAAAGTATAGCCCTGAGCAATTTAGATGGTAGCTCACATAGCCATTCAGAGCGACTCTAAATGAAATGCAATACAGGCACACAAGAACTTAAATTACAAACCGTTACATCATAATATATTTTGCAGCCCACATACAAGCACATCGCTTTATTCCCAGGACAGCAATGACTCCATTTCAGCTTAATTGGGCCGACCTTTACCTGCTATTTCAGAAACCTGGAGGGTGACAATAATAGATGGAAATGAGCGATAATCGCGCAATGGATAACCCCCTCCCCTAAACATATATTTTCAATGCAATAATAACTTACAACAGTTGTTCGTAATTTCTCCCCTTTGAAGAACTCACCTAACGTACAGTGTATTCCAATCGCAATGCAAGAGAACTAACATTTGCACCAACAGCTTAAACTCGAGAATAGCTATACCCAATGAACTTGCCATAAGACAATCATATGAACTCATGAACTTAATGAAAATAATGGGGTTTAACCCATAAACACTACTTGCTGGGATTTTAGTTACAAAAGGCTTATATGTTATCCAATAATCGCTAAAGCTTTATACGCGATGCCCAGTACATCAGTAAAGCTGATTTCGGTTCATATAATTTATGCCGTACATAATCATTAAAATTCATTGATGATGTCGTTAGGTAATGGGCTATATGAACTTAGCAATTATACGAAAACAATTCTCATGCCCAATGCGATGCAATCACTAAACTGATGATTTCACTACATATCTTGACAGGTCATATACAGGAATAGATCTTCTCACTAAAACATAGAACAATAACCATACAGTGAAACATATAACTATGTCATGTGATTAGTAAACAACAATATGGCATTTGAACTTTACACGCTTGTTTATTAAAGTATGACGTTTTATAAACCATCATATGATCTGGGAGTCTCTTTTGACCTTGTTTCTCTACCAGTTGACAAGGTTTTGCGACATAGGACTCTGACTTTACTGCCTGTTGGCAGAATGAAAAGTTGAACTTTGAATCATCTATGGACGTTGAACTTTGGAACTTCTGCCTATTGGCAGAACTATGAACTTTGAACTTTGAACTTTGAAACTTCTACCTATTGGCAGGACTATGAAACTTTGAACTTTGAATCCTCTGCCTATTGGCAGAGTTACGAACATTAAACTTTGAATTCTCTGCCTCCTGGCAGAGCTATGAACGTTGAACTTTGAACTTTGAAATACTGAGATAGAAGTTACGCATACGTTTCAAGGGGGGTATTGCGTTGGTGAAGCTAAAGAGAATCCAATTGATGTTATGCAACCCACATTCATTACTTAATCCCCCTTTAAAGAGGATCCCCTAGACTTATCGACTGGGCACCCGACTCCTACGATTTGATCAATCCGATGATTTAGGATTACTTCGTTACCAATGACTTGTCAATTAAACAGGCAACCGATAAACATTTAGAAACACTTAGAAATCGTGTGAATAAGCATTTACGAACTTTTAAGGACCTCTAAAACTTAAAATCAATGTCATCTCACGCATTCATCAATTCAAGAGAAAAAGGTTTCACATAGCCCGTATATAAATTCGACAAACTTCACGTAATCGATGAACTACATATAATCGATAAATTTTATATAACAAGATCATTTCTGTGCAATCATTATAACAACAGATACATAGAATCGATAAGCCACATATAATCGATAAACTACATAAATTCAAAAAACTTTATATAAATTCGATAAACTTCACATAATCGATAAACAACATATGATCGATAAACTATATATATATATATATATATATATATATATATATATATATATATATATATATATAAACGATAAACTTTATAATCGATAAACTCTATATAATCGATAAACTATACAATCGATAAACTTTACATAATCAATAAATTTCATATAATCGATGAACTATATAATCGATGAACTTCACATAATCGATAAACAACATATGATCAATAAACTATTTATATATAAACGATAAACTTTATAATCGATAAACAACATATGATCAATAAACTATTTATATATAAACGATAAACTTTATAATCGATAAACTCCATATAATCGATAAACTATATAATCGATAAACTTTGTATAATCAATAAATTTCATATACTCGATGAACTATATAATCGATAAACTTTATTTACTCAATAAATTTCATATAATCGAGAAACTTTATATAAATTTGATAAACTTCCCATAATCGATAAACGACATATAATCGATAAACTATATAGATATAAACGATAAACTTTAGCTCAGTACGACTAATATATATATATATATATATATATATATATATATGGTATCGTTCAGTTTACGCTACAATTTCCTCAAATCACTGATAATCAGGTCGAATTCAACCTGAACGAACTATAATCAATAATCAATAAAGTTCATCGAATTTAACAATATGTAGGAGGAAGATGAAACTCACCTCGAATCCAAGCTAAGGGACCCGTTTTAGGGTTCGATTTGGGTTGGCTCGATGTGGCTGGGTTCCTCCCGTTGTTGTGCCGCTGCCTCTATCTTCCTCCGGCTACTCTGCTCGCCACCTCATCCCTGGCATCCGGAGAGAGTGGCCACGCTGGTGGCGGTCGCCCGGGGTCGGGGTCCCCAAACCTTGACTCACGGCTCCCTTCTCTCGCTTCTGCCTCTCTCTCTGCTCAAATTGGGCGTCGATCGGGGAGGGGGACGGCCAGGCACACATCGGCCGATCGCCGGCGGCTCCCACATCCCCTCCCTCTCTCTCTCTCAGCGTGTATATGTGTGTATCGCCGGCAAGGGGGTTGAGGAACCCCCCTGTTCGCGATTCATCCTCCCCCCTCCCCTTCGCAATGCTGCTCAAAAAAGAAGGGGCTTCGGCCCCTTTCCTTTTTTTTTATTTTGTTTTGTCTACTGATAAAAACACCAACCCGTTGTACCATAAATCCAATTTTTCGACCTCCAAATCTTAAACCGTAACCATTAATATAATCATCGGTCGATTTATTCACCTTTTGATTATATTAAGATTCGATTCAATAAATTGCAAGATGATTCCCAAGGTTCGACATTCTAGTCGTATTCAGGAATCCGCTCAATATGATACTCAATAATAATCTTTAATACCAATAAAACTAATAGTGATGATAATAATAATATTCTTTTCAATAAAATCAGCACTTAAGCAGGCACATCGATATTGTTTCAATTTATAACGATGTAAAATAACAAAATCAGCTTAACGAATGGAATAAAATCTCGGGTGTTACAACAGGCCTAGAATACATTATGCGCGTATAATAAGTCAATGCCAAGTAAACACGTATATAATAGGGTACGTTATAAGGTTCAGTCGGGTGGACCACAACGACATTCTATGAATCACAAAAATGGGTCGATCGTCAGCTTTTTCTATTTACGTGGATTTTATTTATTTATTGAAAAGTATTGCATCAAATGAAGGTTAAAGGCCCAAATGGATATGTTATGATAATGCATGAGCTAATGATTAGAGTTACAGGTCCAAATATTCTTTTAAATATAAATTTGTTTTTGCAAGCAAATATTAAATTTGTACACTAGTAGTTTAAATTTGTTCGGATTATAGAATTGTGATAAGTTCAATATTTTCCTCTTTTTTAATTGTTTTATTTGGAAAACTGGTATTGTGAGTATTTTTTAATTTTTCAAGATTTTTTGTTTACCTTTAGTTACTTATGTTTTAAACACATTAAGATCGTGCAATAAGTTGATATTTTAATAATATTTTAAAGGGAAATTGGTGATAATGAACCAGACTTTGGGGTGTTTGGACGATCATACAACGAATTATAAATTTGAACATTAGCAGTATGTACTATTGACATATTTAATGTTTTTATACCCAATGGTGGTGGACATGGCTAAAACATGACGTGGCCGGCAAAGTAATAAATTGTTGTCTATAGTACCCTTGTGAAGGGAGTCGACCTAAAAATAAAATATCTTTGACCCCTTTCTTTCTCTTTCTCACCTCCTCTATTAAGAAACTAAAAACTCCAAACTCTCTCCCTCTCAACTGAAACCAAGCACCATCCCCCCCTCCCCCCGACCTCTCTCTTAACTCTGGCACCATAAATGTAAAGTATTTTCCCTCGCTGATGAGGATGGATCCTCAAGCTCCCAAGATCAATATAACAAGGAAAATAATCGAACCAAAGAATACTTCTCTTGGGTTGAATCTCAATCAAGCAATAAAATTGTGAGATTTGTAATTGTACCCAAGGTAAGATATTAATGATAGATTGATTACTTTCCACAAAATTCCTCTCCTAAAGGCTCTTAGCCACTAAAGAAAAATTCTAAAGGAAAGACTCTACTCACCACACTTAATTGAAAAGATAAAGAAGTAGAGATTTTAGTGAAAGAAAATGGTCATTTGTCTTTCCATTCATAAGTCAACTCAAGCTGAGTTTACACAGTGGTATTGGGATCTATAAATACCCAAAATGGGAACAATTAGCCAGTACAATAGTGGGCAAGCGTACCAAAAGGGGGATAACAAACTATCTTAGAAAAACAAATCAAATTCTTAAGATTATTATAACCAAGGCGAGTTTTATTTTTCCAGGATTCTTCTCCCTCCTTCTAGGAGGCTTCTAGAAGGCTCTACACCTTCAATGGGGGTTCTGCCACTTGAAATATATTTCTTGATATATGTAGAATCACCTCATTTTAACTAATCTCGAAGACAACAGTTGTACCCTTCTCAATTAAGGCCCAATTCCAAATTGCTCCAAAAGTGAAATTTTGTGCACACTCTGCATATTTGGGTTATTTCTCCTAATATTGGAACCAATGCCAAATTTTAGCATGTGGGGCTAAAATAGACATCTTAAGGAATCAGCAAAACTTATGCTCACTTCGTTTGGGTTTCATTAGGTAGGATTTTAACCCGACTCAGCTTCAACAAATTTCCCAACGAAAACCTACACTATATGAGTTGGGATTTTTATCATTTTAGGGAATTAGAAGATAACTAAACTTGAAATTTTATTGCATCATCCTAAAGTCAACTCTCTAAGCTTCCCAACAGAGCATAGATCATCCCAATTGGACATTGTTGGGATGGTGAGAAGCCAAGCAAAATCGAGTGGACTGCTGGAGTTGTGACCATCTTGACCAAGGAAAGTTGGCTTGGACTTTAGTGTGGATGAGGGTGTAGCCAAGAGTTGACTTGAAGATTGGTATGCATCAGCCTCCCCTTCTTGTGAAGGATTTGCCCTCAAATCCTCAAAGTAATCCTCCATATAAGGAGCTAAGTTACCCATATTTGGAAACAACTTTATGGACATCACTTGCCATCAGAGGCCGACAAAAGTGTTCCTTGAAGATCCTAATTATTTTGTTGATGCCAAAATGACCTCCTAATGCACCACCATGGACTTCTCTCGCAAGTAACTCCCTTGGAGAGCTCCTAGGAATGCATAGATTGTTGTTCTTGAAGAGGAACCCATCTTGCAAGTTATAGGAGTCATGGTCCTTAGGGTTTGCAACAATTCCTCGGAAGTCTTCACCTTCCTTCTAGAATTCTTGGATGGGGAAAAATTCCAAGATTTTGGCCCCTAGAGTATAAAGGAGAGCGTATCTTCTTGAAAGTGCATTCGCCACCATATTTTCCTTCCATTTTTATGCTTCCAAGTGAAACAAAATGATTGGAGAAATTCCACCTACTTAGCACGCCTTGAATTGAGCTTGGCTAGCTCATTGATGAAAGACAAGACCTTGTGATCCGAATGTATCACAAAGGGCTTTGGCTTGAGGTAGTGACTTCAATGGTTAAGAGCTCAAATGATGGCATAAAACTCTTTATCATAAGTGGAATAGTTGAGTTTGGGGCCACTCAACTTCTCATTGAAGTAGGCCAACAGTCGTTTGGCTTGGGTGAGGACCTGCCCCAATACTAATGCTGCTAGCATCACATTCAACTTCAGAAAGGAGATCGAATTGGGAAGAGCCAAGATAGGAGCCGAACATAGCATTTCCTTGATTTTTTTGAAGGCCTTCTGAGGCGACTTTGTCCATTTAAAACTTCCCTTCTCCATGCATTCGGTTAAGGGCAACATAAAGGAGCTTAAGTCTTTGATGACCCAATGGTAGAAAGAGGCCAACCTATGGAAGCTTCGAACTTCCATGATAGAGGTGGGAGTAGGCGAATCCTTTATAGCCTCAACCTTAGATTCATCAACTTGAATTCCCTCACCGGACACAACATAGCCAAGAAAGACAACTTGAAGAATGAATAGTTCACACTTCTCAAGCTTGGCCTATAACTTTTGTTGCCTTAATATTTGGAACACTTGAGAGAGTTGTCTCACATGAGATGCCTCATCATGACTATACACCAAGATATCATCAAAATACACAACAACAAACTTCCCAATGAATGGTCTTAGGACCTCATTCAAGAGCCTCATGACAGTACTCGAAGCATTAGATAGACCAAAAGGCATCACAAGCCATTTATACAACCCATACTTAGTTTTAAAAGCAGTCTTCCATTCATCTCTTTCTTTCATCCTAATTTAGTAATAGTCACTCCTAAGATTAATTTTAGAAAACACCTTGAAACCGTATAACTCATCAAACATATCATCCAATCAAGGAATAGGAAATTGGTACTTGACAGTGATATTATTTATGGCCCTAGAGTGGAGGCATTAATGTGCTCACAAAACTAGATGATCGAAGATGTCAAAGGTAATGCAAATTTCCTTTATTATCAATTGACATATTTTTTAAAATATTTTCTCTTACATCTATGTTTGATTTTCTATGAAGCTGTTATGGAAAATCCTTATGCTTTTTATTAATGATTCTGATAATGAAGAATCAACCTCTAATGTCATTGATATGGTAATGGTACTCCTTATTTGACATACTTTGGTTTTTTTAAATACATTTTCAATTCATTTTTAATCAAACTAGCTTTCATTGCTTATCCTTGCTTTTCTTAGGATCTTGATGTATACACTGAAAATGAAGTGTGACTTTCTAGATGATGTCTCAACTCAAAGGTGGATTCCCAGTTGACAAAACTTATATTGAGCATGTTAAAAGTTGATGTACTCTTAGGTCTTTGGAATTTGACCTTATAGACTATTGATGTACTTTTAGGCCTTTGGTCTTATGGACTTTGTAATTTGTTTTCACCTTGCAGACTGAAATTTGGTAATTGGTAGGGTATGTGTGGGTATTAGACAACTTATTTGGTTTATGTGTAGTGACTTAATGGATGAAAGTGGATCACTATCAGTAATTTCTACTTATAATTCAATATTTTGCTGTGTATTATAGTGGAGAAGTCAAGTATATGACAAAATTTTACGTATTCACTTTTGTTTTGTGGAGAAAAATAAGAAAGTAAAAAAAAAAAAGCAACTCAACGTAGTAGGACCAATTAGACGCTTTAGATCCAAAGGATCCGGGTTTGGATCCAAATTTTATAAAACCCTGCAAATTTGGATCGGAGTTGGATCCGAATCCAAAAAATGAATCTAGACTTGGATCGTGGCGGACCCGATTCAGACCCGGTCCATTGACATTCCTAGTTAAAAGGGTTTGAAGCTTCACTTTGTTCATAGTTACTGGGATTAGAAACATTACTACCTACATTACTTCCTATTGTATTCATATTTACTTATTTTACTATTTCTGATATTTGTAGATCTTCAAATTCTTTTAGTATGTCTTCAATAGATTTATTATATTCTCCCATTATTCATCTTCATCGCTTTCTTCTTGTTTATCTTTTTCTTTAAGTTGTCTTTGTTCTTTAGCAATTTTTTGTTGCGATTCGTCTTCTACTTTTAAAAGTCTATGCTGACTTCTTTTAAAATATTTTTCATCATCACTTTTGAGAGTTATTTTTTATGGGATCTTAATTTCTAATAGAGTGTATTCTCTTCTTTGTCTAGGTTTTAAAGTATTTTCAAAAGTTATATTGATTATCATCATTAGTATTACCAATTGTTTAATTGATTGATTTATCTCTTGAATTTCTTGTTTTACTTCGTTTAGTTATGCTTCTAATTGTGGAAAACTCATATTGATCTTTTAAGATAAATATTATTGATAGATTAATTTTGTTAATCTTCATTATTAAACTAATATTCCGTAGCAAATTGATCTAAAATATTATCATCTATTTCATAAAATTCGTTTCAAGATTTTCTAAAAATTCTAAATAATTTCTTCTTTCTTCTTCATAAATTAAGAGGCCTAATTTGTCTTCATTTTTTCCAAATAATTTATTTGGAATAGTTAATTGTTCGAAGATAGTCAGCCCTATAAATGCTCATTACCACACCCTATAAATGCTCATTTGAGCAGACTGGTACGTACGGTTCAGATTGTTATATAAACCCTAGCCCATGGTATAACTTTCAAATAAAATGGGCTTACAGGATCGTTGGGATAAATGGATGGTTAATGTCTATTTAAGTAATCAATTTATATAAGTGACAATAGGATCCTGAAACCTAGGACTATGATATATAAGTATTGAATTAATAAATAGAGGTGGATTCTTACACTAATAAAATTTCAGATGGATGACTTCTGTGTTCACTTCTTTTTAAATTTGGCCATTCGCTCCGGTAGTACATAATCCCTGGTTCTGGTATCATCTTGGGATGACCAGTTAGCTTTGGAGTTCAGTGAATGAAGTTAAGCTTTATTCCTTCCATCTAAATTCAATGTAAGTAAATTGTTGATTCCGAAAGTGTAATCTCAATCCACAATAGTGTACCTTATCTGTTGAGTTGGATTGATGGCCCTAAGTGCAAACTTGACATCCCTTATCTCAGTTAGACGTAAATTATATTTTTGAATGTGTTTTGCAGCGAGTCTTGTTCAACCATGATTAGTCGACTCTGGTTCCGGTTCTTCGTTCGATTAATTTCTATCTCCACTACGACAATTCAGTTAAATCATTTCTTCCACTTAAACAATTCAGTTGACTTTTTTTTTCCCCATACAAAATGACTTGTCTCACACCAAATGACGGAAATTTGATATGAAACCTATTTTTCTTGGAAAAAGTTTTCAATGAAAAATGACTCTGGGAAAACATGTTCCCCCAACGAACCAATACTTCACGTATTTGCACATTTCACTTTTAACAGTTTCTCAACTTCAATGCCTATAATTCTTAGATACCAAGCCTTCAGTACACCAGTAATAATAACTTTAGGCGAGAGTAGCTAAATCTGGACGCTTAAGACTGGCTCTATTTATTAGAGTCAGTCCGAGTAACATTGGACATGACACCGTATGAGTGTATGACTAGTCTGGCCTGCTTGCGACCAACCCATTTGGCACATTGCCAATCCCATTGCACATAATGACCTAAAGAAAGCAGTAGACAGACTCCAAGGATGATAGAATCCTGTCTACAAAAGAATCATCAAGTCAATTAATTGAACTTGAAATTTATTATGAATCATCAAGTCCCACGCATACCAGATATGAGGGACAAAATGTAACCAACCTCACTTCTATAATTGAACTTGAAATTTGTTATAATTGCATACCAGTAACCATCCCGCAATATCACACGAGAAAAAGCTGGGAAGGGAAGAAGAAAAAGCAGCAGATGAATCCGAGGCCCATTAGTGCGGGTCTCGCTTTTGCAAGTCTGGGATGGTTATTATCACTACTAACCAAAATTCAAGAGGTGTCCTAAATCTGACTATCCCTGCTTCTGAGAAAGCAGACAATTACAGTAGGGTGATAGTGGACGCAAAGTCATGGCCATTACAGCAGATGAAGGGCAACTGACCAATTGTAGCAATGGAGCTCCTTATAGAAGCTTTTTTGGCATGGTACTGCATTCTTATTTCTGTCAATGGATGACGTAAAAAGAATGAGCTTCACACAATGCATACCAGCGACCAGAGTGGTCTGTAGATTCTAGTACTTGGGCTCAGCCACCATCAGTCTCTTGTCACCCTTTTCTCTATCATTCACCATTACTCCTCAATTTGTGCTGTCTAGGCTGTCCATTCACAGGCGGAGTCTTCATCTTTTCTGTGGGCAAAAGCCAGGATGACAATCCATTGTCTTCGCAGACATCTCCATGCATGAGGGTGGCATCTTCTACAAATCCCTCTTTCCTGCTTAATCGCTTCTCTATGTAAACCCAAACTTCCGCAACCGAACGATTTCACTTCAACAGCTCGATCACTGCAGTCAAATGATTGGCTGCCATCCACAAACAAACAAAGGCCTGGGGCTGGATGCAAAAGGCCCTCAATCAAATCTTACCTCATCAGACATTTCTGCTAAGCTCATAATTAGTGATGATAAGCCTTACTAATGGAGAATGCAGTGGTAGGATTTCATCTTCAAGCTCAGTCAGATTCTTCAAGCTCCAGGTACCCTTTGCCAATGTGAAGACCCAAAAATCAATTACATGACAATAGCAACGATATCTCAGATAAGCAGTGAAATAGTTTCGGAATCAATAGATGCCTTGGTAGCTGTAAGAGGTCTAAGGCCTTGGAGGCTTTGATTCACATGTAGCCCAACCTAAGGTATTGCCAAGGACTTTACTAGTTAATTGTTGACCTGGGCTAGGGAAAGCCAGCCTTAGACTCTAACACCTCCCCCGGACCTCCCCTCCCCACCCCCCAAAAAAACAAAAGAAAAAGAAAAAAAAGGAGAAATAGCAAGAACAAAGAAAAGTATCAAGACCAACTCCAAGTTAAGAGTTCTTTGAAATTCAAGCCACCAGTCTATACTGTTGAGATACTCTTCACCCGTAATCAAACCTACTAGCCTAAGGAGCTGGCATTCCTCCAAGGTATATATACCCTGTTTAAGATACGATTAAGCTATTGAAGCAAGCTTTACCCAATACATTGAGCTCTAGAATGCTGTCATATAAATGCCTTTACCGGCCTCACCCCGACTCCATAGCACCAACTACATGAGGGTCCTATATGTTTGGAAAGCCTTTTATTAGATTAAGGGGTGTCCCAGTAACAAACAGCTATTGACAAAACTGGTGAGCTCTTAGAATGTCGACTACCAAACCAAAGGTTAAACAAACTGATATGAGCTCCATATAAAGATGAGTAATGAGGGAGGGGAAGCGCATGGTTTGGCCATGTGAAAAGGAGTGTTGACGCTCCAGTGAGGAGATGTGAGAGGATTAACATACCCGAAAGTAAAAGAGAGAGGGGACGACCTAAGAAGAGTTTGGACGGGGTGATTAGAAAGGACTTGAAAGTTGTAGGTTTGACGGAGGACATGGTTCAGGACAGGAGATTATGGCGGGATGGTATTAGGATCTAAGATCACAGAGAGTTAGCCACCTGATTTGGTTGATATTTTTCAGTTGCAGTAGGGTAATTTTGGCTGTGGTTTTAGTGTCATGTTTGTATACAGGTAGTACACATATTTGGAAAAAGACATTATTCGTCTACCCTGTTTGTTAAGGTATAGTACCTTCCTCTACTATGTTGTACTTATGTTTATATAGTTATAGCCACCTGATTTATTAATATTTCTTAGTTCATTTCCTAATGCATACCCCTAGTTTCTTTCAGTACATGTTTTCACAAAATCCTTCTTTTATTAAATGTTTTCATAAAATCCTATTTTGTGGGTCTCTTGGAATCAACCTCTCCACCGACAGAGATGCCGATGGAGGTAAGGTTGTCTACATCCGGATCTCCCCAAACCCCGCGAAAGCGGGACCTACACTGGGAGATGTTGTTGTTGTATAAAGATGAGCAATCCTTCTGCTTGGACATGCCAAGGAAGGAATCAAATGTCGATTTCAACAGGCCCCATTGAAATTAAGTTGCATTCAAAGAATCACAAGATGTCACAGACAAAAGCCAAGTTGGTTTGGTGAAGCCAATTCCACAATAATCGACATCATGATGAGAACCGCATTAAGCATCCTAGCCAAAACCTCCATGCATACTCACGAGTTAACCAAAAGTTAACTCTACAACTTTAGATGTGAACCCAATGTATGAGTTAGCCTGCCTTATCAAAAAAAATGAGTTAGCCCAAAACTGGGCTGGAGAAGTTGGCCTCCAACTTAATCAAAGGCAACATGTCAACAATGAGGACAACAATTATGCAAATAACTAGATCAATACCCCTCTTTTTAAGACTAATAGTACATTTAATAAGTGTAAGAGAGATGCACTGGATCTGCTTTGAAGTGCCTATTTGAAATAGACGATTGATGGTTTCTAACTCTTGCAGCAAGGACAAACAACTCATTATGTCAAGAAAGAGCCATAAGAAATACCAAAACCAAAAGTTTAAGCCCACAAAGACGCTCCCAAAGTATATGCATGAAAATTTTGGCTCTTAAAACAATTTCTATCTCCAAAGACATGAAGCTAGTTCTTGAACTCGAGAGATCACTCTTCTTATGAAGATGAAAAATATCACATAAAAAAGTATAGAAGATATAAACAAGGCTAGTGGCTGTTACCTAAAAACATCCACTAAAAATAGTTCGACTGAAGGGAAAATTTCAGCCTCGAACACGTCAATAGCCTAACATAGGCAAATTCTACCGGAAAGTTATCATGTTGCATAAGCTGTTTGAATGCGAAGAAATCATAAACCTGATATTGACATTTAGACATCAAATGCCATGCAATATATAGTGGAATGATTTTCTTGCTATAGTTTAACCGTGTTCAAAGCAACAACTTAGGAAAATGATGGAACCACATTTTCAATCAAAATCACAAACCAAATCAAGATTGCAGCAAATCATTTTTGTTTCATAAATAATGTAGCGTTATGAAAGACTTATGAGATGCAAACAGTAAATACAATGTAACAAATTTTGTCTAGATTTTGGGTCAACTTCAGGGGAGAGGGATAGAGTAATGATGAACTTACAAAATTAATCAAAAACTGAAAATGCAAAAGTGAAGTATATGCTTATTTTTAGTACCCAACAGTGCACTCTCAAGTCTCCAATGGGATTTTGAATTGTAATTTTATTACAGAATACAGATTGGTTGGTCACAACTTGCAAGGAATAAGAGTTGTCCCTGCAACTAAGTTTCCAAGGTTTTGGTTTGTCCCTTACAACTCCAATTGGTGAGCGTAACCCCTCAACACAATCATCCCTTCCTAGCTTAAGCAAATAAAAGCACAATATGATTGTGCCTGTGAGGATCTAGTTCTATCAGAATGAAGACCAAGCCATTTAAATAGTAAAACGACCTAATTAGCCATAATCTTCAGGTTAGGATTTTGGGCCTGTAAAATTTCTAATGAAACAGCTACACCCTTGAACTTGCATTGATTTGCAACAGGAAATCAAACTGATTTGACATGACATTCTACTCCACCTGGAACATACTCTGCAATCAAATATTCAGCATCTCACCCAACTTGGAAGGAGCCAAACTTGACTTAAGAGAGTAATCTTCTGTGTTAACTACGTATCTCCTCGAAACAAACATTCTACCCCACTAGATTGTTAGCCAATAAGAGCATAATTAACTAGATAATCAATACGAACTACAATCAGTTAGGTAGACTGCAACCATGTCTATAGTTTCGAAAACATACAAGTCAAGTTAGATTAACAAAAGGTTAAGAAAATATCAAATTTAACAAGATTTGTATAGTGTTATCTTTGGCCTTTCGTCAATATATCATTAGAAGGCTTTTGAAATAGTAAAGGGACTTCCCTATATTGTGAACAACAAAACTCAGAAACAATCGTGGCAATACAAGTGACAAAATGGCAATTCCAAGAAATACAGCAATAGCAACTAGCACGCTAGACCAAAACAGCTACCAAAAGAGTCTCACTTCACCTTCATCACACCCCCCCCAACCCTGGCTTTCATAAAAAGGAACAAGGGAACTCAGCAATACACGGCGGAAGACTAAATCAGAGCAAGGAACTTCCTTACTCCCACTTCATATCACCATAATTTGGGGTGTAAGGACGAGCAATGTAATTTATTCAGATATAAATAAAAGTGGTTCAACTAAAATATCTTTCTAAACACATCCTCTTACACACACACACACACACACACACACACATATATATATATGTAAGTATTTCTCTCTCTCCCTCTATATATACATATACACACACACAAACACACACACACACACACACACACACATACACACACACACACACACACACACATACACACACACACACACACACACACACACACACACACACACACACACA
>JACYFF010031959.1:43514038-43547593 GCA_017589665.1 Selenicereus undatus | reverse complement strand
ATATAGTTGTGTAACTACAAGTGCTTATTCTGGGAGCATACAATAGTTACACAACTATATGTGTGTGTGTGTGTGCGCGGGGTGTTTACAAGTGCTTATTTTGGGAGCATGCAATAGTTACACAACTATACACGCAGACGCACACACACACATCTATCTATATGTGTGTGCGTGGGGGGGGGGGGGCAGATACAAGAGTCTCACTTGTAGTGTGTACATAATTTGGTTAGTTCTAGTAATGTCCAGATTGAAGGACCCAAACTTGTTGACTCATTCCTTAATCTGGAAAACTCCACTTTTGGAAAATCTAATAGGACTTATGCTCTAAGGAGGATGCAACCAAAGGAGGACGAAACCTAAAGACTTTGGTCACATTCATAATGGCTATGGGGATGACGAGTACTACCATAACGAATTTGATGAGCCGCGACCTTACCACCATAGAGATCGGTACCGAGGTCAAACTTATAGGTACCCTTCACCTAGTACAGACCAAAGCTATCCGAGGAACCGAATACATGACGATCCCTACTATGTGACTAAAAAAATCAATGTTGATGTCGGTGGCTTTGATGGTAGACATGATCCTAACACTCTTATTACTTCCATAAGAGCCATGACTATATTCTTTGCCCTTCCTTAGGCAATTTTGGGTATTGTACTATGATGGTATTCTAATATACTACCCTTCTAGGGAAGAACACCCGAAAGACTTGAGGTTAGTCTTTGAGGTTCTTCGAGCAGAGAAGTTATACATTAATTTGGCTAAGTGTTCTTTCTTGCAATACGAGGTTGTTTTCCTTAGGTTTGTCATGTCGGCAAAAAGAATTTCTACCGATTCCGAAAAGGTCAAAACGACAATAGAGTGGCCTAAACCTAAAATTATTTCTGATATGAGAAGCTTCCATGGGTTAGCAACTTTTTATAAGCGCTTTATCAAGAATTTTAGATCCATTATGGCTCCTATTACTGACTATTTGAGAAAAGGAGAATTTACATGGACTAAGCATTCGAAAGAAGCTCTTAACCTAATTAAAAAGAAAATGCCTGAGGCCTTGTCTTACACCATCTTGATCTTTTTAAAGCATTCGAAGTTGCTTGTGATGCTTCAGGGGTTGGAATAGGAGGTGTTTCAAGTCAAGGACCATAGCGTACTTTACCAAGAAACTTGATGATTCTAAGAGAGATAAGTACACTACCTATGAGAAAGAGTTTTATGCTTTAGTGTGTTATTTGGAACATTGGCGATATTACCTCCTTCCTAAGGAGTTTGTTCTTTAGAGTGATCATGATGCATTGGAATTCATTAACAACCAAAGGAAACCTTGAGAAAAACATGCTAAGTGTGTTAAGTTCCTTCAGGATTATTCCTTTGTTGTCAATGCTTTGAGTAGAGTACGACTTCTATTGCATAGACATCAGTTATTGGATTTGAAAAACTAAAAGACCAATACACCTCGTGCCCTGACTTTGCTAAGACTTATGATGAGGTTTTGCACGGTAACCATTATGACTTTGTTGATTATATGATTGTGATTTGTAGATGGTTCTCTCTTTCATGGATCAAAATTGTGTATTCCCAACACCTTGTTTCACAATTTTCCAATATAGGAATTGCATGATAGAGGTCTTGCTGATCATTTGGGTCGGGAAAAGACCATCACTTTTATTGCCGACCTATTTTTGGCCCTCCTTACGCAAGGACGTGACCCAATTATGGCCCAGTGTCAAACTTGAACTTGCAAGCTTACAAAAGCTAGGAAGCAGACCACTTGCTTATATACTCCTTTACCTGCTCCACAAACTCCTTGGAAAGAGCTTAGCATGGACATTGTCCTAGGTATTCCCCGAACTACTAGAGGTCATGATTGCATTCTTCTTGTTGTTGATAGGTTTTCTAAGATGACACATTTCATTTGTTATAGGAAAACTGCTGATGCATCCCATGTTGCTAGGATTTGCTTTAGCGAAATTGTTCATTTGAATGGTTTGCTATTGTCAATTGTGTCTAATAGGGATGAGTCATTTTTAGAGGACATTGTGGAAACGGTTTGGCACTCACTTAAAATTTTCAGCTACTTTCCACCCTCAAACTGATGAACAGTAGTCAATCGAAGTCTATGTAACCTTCTTAGATGTCTTGTTGGTGAGAAACCAAATACTTGGGATTTGGTTTTACCTACTGCTGAGTTTGCTGATGACAATGTCGTGAACAAGTCCACCGGAAAGAGTCCTTTACAGTTGTGCTTGGTGTTGTTCCTCGCCGCCTGATTGAATTTTATTTTTTTTTTGATGAGTAATCAAAAGATTGTATTAGAAAGACATCTAGGGGATGCCACCCACGTGCAAAAAGGGCAAAAACAAAAACATCATGCCCTCAAGCTCTCACGCATAATATTATCTACAAAATCTACGAAACACGTTTTCTTCCACCATTAAGAGTAGGACCCCAATTATGTAAGATTCTCAAAAAGTATAGCTTGAAATCTCGCGAGGATAAAGCTTTGCCATCAAAAATTCGACCATTCCTCTCCTTCCATGTACACCACCAAATCACCAAAGGAACCATCTTCTAAATACCACCAACCCAACTCTTCTTCATTCTTCTTCTCCATGCCACCATGAAATCTTTCATAGAGCAAGGTTGAACCCATCTAACAGCCATCAAGGAAAGAGACAAATGCTAAAGTAATGAAACCCAACTCGTCTTCCTATTGATTTATTGCCATTACCTACTGATTCTCAGCCTGCTGAATTTGATGGAACATTTGCTACGCATATCAATGATGTGCATGTCGATGTTCAACAAAAAATTGCACAGAGTAATGAAAATTATAAATTTACTGCTAAT
This sequence comes from Selenicereus undatus, assembly GCA_017589665.1. NCBI lineage: Eukaryota > Viridiplantae > Streptophyta > Magnoliopsida > Caryophyllales > Cactaceae > Selenicereus > Selenicereus undatus. Next base: position 43,544,742 of record JACYFF010031959.1, on the reverse strand, counting down.
ATGCATCGTAAAAAAGCTACAATAATGATGATGACTACGTGATGGTTTGAATTTGTCCTGAAAGATTTCCAAAACATTCTTTAGCTTTTTGCTCGAGCTTGTGGACCTTATCGCATTTTGAAATGTCTTAGATCCAATGCATGTTTCATTGACTTACCCCATGATTTATCTATTAGTCCTATCTTCAATGTTGAGGATTTGACACTTTACCAAGGTACTTTTCAGCCTCCCACATTTTATATTATTCTCAAAAATGTTTTTCAGTTTCGATGCATAAGTTGCCTCCTGTTTTGCCATCAGTAGTAGATGACGTTGAAGGCCTGAAGCCATATTCGAAGATGAGATTGTTAGTCCTGCAACTGGAGGTTCAGGAAGATAATTTGTGTCTCATCATTCCTGGTTTGTTTGATGGGTACCTCCATGCCAACTCTCTAGGGGAATTTTTCCAAGCTGAGGAGAAATGATGGAATCATCAAGAATTATTTTGGGAAAAAGTATAAGAATAATAATTAAGATATGTTATTAGAATTACAGTTTATTATAGTTTCCTATTTCTATTAGGATTAATATTATGTTGTCCACGTCTTATTAGGGATGTTATTCTTTCCTATTTCTAGTAGGAATGTCTATTCCTATTAGGAGTCGTATTAGTTCGTATTAGAAGGGTTACTTACCTATAATAAGGGATCTATGCACTTTTGTTAATTATCTATTATCCATTACAGAATATTGATAATCAAATGACTGCTGATTTGAGCAGAAAGATGTCAATCCATTTCCTCCGTCTTCCTCTCTAAATTTCTCCCTTCTTTCCCTTTTCCTACCCGATCTCTATCAGAAAGAGAAGGGGGAAAAAGATGGAACAAAGATGAACCAGGGACGAATTTCAGATCAAATATAAAATTTCAAATTATCAGAAGGGGATGTGGATAAATTTTGTTGTTTTAGGCTTAATCAATATTTTGGACAATCTCCTATCCAAGAAGAGGACTGAAGCAAATTGTGGTTGCAAACAACCAATAGAGCAATGGGTTGTGCAAGTTAGGTCGTTGCCTCCAAATAGACGGAAGATGTTAGAAAAGAACAAAAAAACACTGTTCACAACTTCACTAATAAATCAAGAAGCACAAATCCATATATAAATAATGAAAATGGAAGAGGCATAAAACCCAGATAAAAGATGAACGAAAACAAAAGCGGTCACGGCGGCACTTCCCCTAGCGGTGGCATCTTCTAGGTCGACAGTTGACAACCAAAGGCCGCCCTACGTCGCCCGCCTCTTCCGCGCCACAGTTTCGGTTTTTGGGGGGGATGAAGAGCAAACAAAGAAGACATATCAGATGGAAAAAAATAAATTTTTATTGTATTTTATTAATTTTTTTTTTAGTCGTTAATATGATCCAATAGAGGGTTGGGATTTGCAACTCCTCCATGAACGGAGGGTTCGAGTCCATTGGATTTGTAGGAACTTGATACCCTTAGGCATCAAAGTCCCTTTCCCCCAAAATCCACACCAAATAATAAGCACGAGATATTACCTTCATATCTTGTCAAAATTCGGTTCAACCTTTAATGCTCCTAAGAGGAAGTCAAAGAAGAATCGGGTTTGGATATTAGCTTCATTATTTGTTCGACAAAGTAGTATTTAAGTTATATTAGAATATTATGTTTGTCTCCATGTCTTGTTAAAAGTTTTAGATTATAAATACCACTCTATTGTTATTTAATTTTGGAGAGGTGATTATGCAATAAAATTGAGTGTTTAATTTGTAGTGGATCTCCTTCATTTGGATTAGTGTTTAGAAAGTCTGCTCAAGCAGTGCTCAGCAACTCATCCCTTTTGGGGGGGAGCACCCCAGCAAGGGTACAGCAGCAAGGATTCAAAATGCAGTTTGGATCACGATGATGGGTATGGTAGTGGCATGGGAAATCCGCCCTAATATGGCTAACGCGTACCATATCACAACTATCATGGGACGAAAGCACAATTCATCCAACTTCAAAACATTTCCGATGCGGTCGTTTCGTCGCAAAGCAGCTAAATTTTGAATTCATAATGGAGCCGTTGAGCCATAGAGGTATGGGCAACGTGATATTGATACATCACTACAAGCACGAAAATACAAGAGGCAACTATAGGGAAAGATCAAAGGATCAAGCCAGGTGGAAGGAGGCACTAGGATGGCAATGCAGTGAAAGGGCCTTCAACATTTTGTGTGAAGGAATGAGAGTTTTTTCCCCCGGGGCCGGGGACAGCAATTTTGCAAGAGATCAGCGTCTCTTCTACCTCTTTCAGTATTGGTACTTCGCTTTTGTATCCCCGTATGCTTAATAAAGGTTAACATATACTTCACTTGCGTTGAACATCTGAATTTTTCATAAACAATTATGTCTTCCAAAATTTGCAAGCTAGGATATCAACTTATCATTACCATCAACCAAGAAAGAACCTAAAAAAATAAAAAGAGAAACATACATTCTTGAACACATATTTCAACACAGCATGTAGAAAATGCACAATGAAACATAAATCACCACAAAAGTATTTCAGAATTAAAGCACACAAAACAGACACACCAGGATGTTGCAAATCAACATATTCATCAACCAATAAACACAAATATAAAACTGCATCACATCAAAATTGAGAGAAGAAAAACCAGATCAGCACCCGAAGTAAATGTTCTTAAAAAATCACCTGTTCTTTCACTGCAGTCGCTGGCAGAATTGAACCATCCAGAAAACAAGCAGGCAACCCACTTCCACATTCCAGCAAGACAGGATATAACACAACACTTCCACCAGTTTGTTGTCAAGCAAGCTAGTTACTGTTGCCCATGCTGGTAACCCAGTCTACTTCCCGCTTTGTTCCAATTCTTTCCTCTGATAAGTCCCATTTGATCTCATTCTTCAAAATCCAAAGTTGTCCCCACATATTGGGACAGAATACAAGCCTAATTGTTCTAAAGTTGAAAAAATCATTTTCTCTGCGAATGGGAATGGGGGGGGGTTAGTGGTTAGTGAAATCAGAGCAGGGTTGAGGACAATCTCATGAGAGCTGGGTAGAAGATGAAAGAAGAAGCATTTTTAGGAGTAGGCTCCAAGACTTGGAAAAGTCAACAGAAGCTGCATACTCTGTTCAGGATGAATGGATGAAGTTTGACAGCAGAAACTGCATTCCAAATGCATACACCAGGTGCTGATGAGTATGAATCACACTTGCTCAAGAGCCCCTATATAGAGAAGTATGTATGGACATTGCTGAACGGACACACATCACATCACCACTGTGTAGAAGAAATACCCTTTAAATTTGACCTGTTTGACAAGGAGAAGACAACCGCAATATTCAAGATGGGTTTGGCGCGGAACGGCAACATCTGCTATGTATGGCAAGCTAGCAACCAAAAAGTTATTTGGCCTTGACGGTGCAGGATTGCTGTAAAGCAGATCAAGCAGTGCTCTGATTGAAATCTAATGATTTAAAGCTTAAAATAACAAGGAAAATAGAATTTGATTTAACAGAATCCTTCAAGCTGAATAATCTGAGTTCCCCAGGTATACCCAGTGACCCTCATACAGAACAATTTTAGTTATGTATAATATTTTCACCTTTTCACCAAACAAAAGAAAAAAGGCATAACCAATGAATCTGGAGCAACCATATTGAAGAATCAAGTGGCCATTTGCTCCTCATAATTATAACGTTAAACTGATGAATTGGGACATATTTCTACTAGTGACTTGCTTGGAACGTAAAGCTCAAATTCAAATTTTAAGGGTTACATGACGATTCTCATCTTCATAGCACAAGGGCTTTAAAAGAAGCAAAACAACACCAAGTTTAGATTCCGCTTGAGAAGGCTTGAGGGAAATCAATCAGTCATACCTCTACAAGCATTAAAGAGGCTAATCCCAAGAGGCCTATAAAAATAAAGTGCCCACAAACATTTTTCACATTAAAACCTTTTGTATGAAAATTTCCAGAGTAAAGGAACTAACAGCTGGAAATGGACAAATAAATTGAAAACAATTCGAACCCCGTGATATGAAAGCTAGGGTGTCCAACAACCACGAAGCTACAAGGTTAGATAGAGCAAGAAATTAGCAAACAAATTCTGATTTTCTTCATCCATTACAAAAGTTATAAGCCAACAAACTGTGACATTGCAACCCACCTAGGAGAACAGGCAACTAGTCTCCAAAAAGGTCTGAAAGCAAATGCTCAACACCAACACCCCCCCCCCCCAAAAAAAGGGAAATGAACAAAATCAGTATTAGCTGCAAACATACTGACTTAATAAACAACAATTAGACTGTGTGCAGCTTTAATAATTGGTGTCAGAATTTTCTTAGGTGCATACTATCAGTAACCTAACACCATTAAATTGTTCACAAAATATTTCTTCCAGATTGTCTGCTGAACAAAAAATGCTTCTCATTCCTTTACTGAAATTTAATCCTTACTTCACAAAGAAATGCTCCAACAAATTGGATCTTCATTAAAACACAATCATGGCCAGGCATTAGAAGCACAGACATGCTAACTTAAACTGGATTGACCTTGTAATAGCAATTTACTAAGCTGCTATTTATTTTGATAAGCTCAACCAAGTTACCCCTAGTACTTTTCTTTGTTATCCTTAACAAAAGTTCTGGGGCAAAAGAGTATGGAAGGTTGGCCATTTACGATTTCACCGCTCCCAAGTTGAGATTTCCTAAAATATCAGAGAAGTATTCGTTATGTGCAAATACATCACAATCTTATGAATTACTATTCAATTAAAATCTTTCTAGAGTAACTTTAACTATAGTCTGAGGTTATTACTATCAAATGTAAACTTTTTTCTTTTAAGAGTAATCCAAAAGCATATTAATGAGAAAGCAATGTGGGGTCACCTATTTATAGGAGGACAATTATAACATTTAGAATCATCTCTTTTAATAGTAGATTAAAGACAGTCACATAGAACAAACCACAAAAACAGTGTTTATGACGCAAGTAGTCTCTTAAGATTATTATCTAAATTCTACCAAAAGAGATACCAGAGGTTGCACCTAAAGTTACCATTGCAAAAGCTTGCTGACCAACTAATAAAACCCAGAAGTGCGCCTACCTTCTAGTAAATTACTCCAACAAGATAATGCCGTATTTGCTGCAGCTCCAGCCAAAGCAAATCAGCAACACATCAAAGCTCCAAGTTCATAGGTTCTTCCTCATCCATCAGTTCTGGAATATTTTTCCCAAGGAAATTCTGTCTCTAAACCACTCAATGCCTGCAGTAACAACAAAAACTTCAACACAAAAACAGAAGAACAGCTAAGATATTTAAAAGAATTCTTGTAACTATGAATAAGGCCATGTTCTCTTGAGCTTATTTTTTTGCATAAGAAGTTTAGATACATTCAGTTCATAATAAGTTTAGCAAATAAGTTCAAAACAAATTCAACAAATAAGCTTATAGTAAGTTCAACAAATAAGTTCATAATTAGTTCAGCAAATAAATTCAAAATAAGTTCTAATAAGTTCAGTTAAAATGAGCTGAGAGAACAAGGCCTAAAAACTACAATTGATTATGCTTACCATGGCAAGTTTAACACTTAGCACCTTAAATGGTAAAAAACATGGTGACACAAACTGCACCCGTGCCTCAGCTTACTCAAGACCTCCAGCTTATTTTCCTAGCCTTCAGGACTCCACGCTCCAACACTGACAGGGTCACCTGATCGGCCTGTACACCCTTAGCACTCTATCTGGTAAAAAACATGGTGACACAAACTGCACCTGTGCCTCAGCTTACTCAAGACCTCAAGCTTATTTTTCTAGCCTTCAGGACTCCATGCTCCAACACTGACAAGGTCACCTGATCAGGCTGTACACCCTTAGCACTTTATCTGGTAAAAAACATGGTGAGACAACCTGCACCTGCGCATCAGCTTGCTCAAGACCTCAAGCTTATTTTCCCAGCCTTCAGGATTCCACGCTCCAACACTGACAAGGTCACCTGATCAGGCTGTACACCCTGTGATGACATGGTATCAAGGAGTGTAAGAGCTCCATCCACATCCCCAACTCTGAAATAGCCAGAAAGGAGAACTGTATACATCACAGTGTCAGGCTGCAAGCCACTATCTATAAGTTCATTGAACAGCTTGATTGCATCCTGGACACCATTCAACTTGCCGCTTTTCTCAATCAAAACAGTATAGCAGACAACGTCACATTTTTTATCCACTTCCGACATCTCACTCCTAATTTCTGATTCAACCATTCCGGCTTGCTTTATATAAGAAATGTCCGAATGGAAACAAGACTTCTTCAAACTCCAATTCAAACAACCATCTAGCAATACCGTGTAAGTGATAACATCAGCAGTGATACCTCTATCCTTCATATCATCAAAAAGTTTTAAGGCCTTCAATATAGAATTCTTCTTGGAGTAGCCATTAATCATTATCGTGTACATAATGGCATCAGGGGTCAAGCCTTTTCCAACCCAAATATCAAACACCCTTCGTGCCCTTTTCATCTGTCCGACCTTGCATAATGCTGCCAAGAACTTTGAGCACATTATAATGCAAGGAGCATCCTCCAAAGCCAATAATGTTTCAAACAACATAAATGCACTCTTAGTTTCACCTTCCATACACAAGCTATCCAGCAACTTCATGCACGTCTTCTTCTTTACCAGCAGTCCTCGCTGAGAAAGCTTGATGAAGAGTGCATAGGCCTTTGAGGCATGCCTTGCCTCACAGTATCCATTGATCATAGTAGAATAATTATCTGGGTGCTTTTCTTTTAAATTCTTCAAAAAATCTTCTGCTTCTTCAACCTTTCCAGCCAGACAGAAGGCTTCAATGATTTTGTTCTGCATACTAATGTCAGGTGCTAAACCTTGAGCTATCATGTGGTCAAGAAGGTTCAATGCATCTCCTACAAGGCCATATCTAGCAAAACCACTAACAAGTATGTTGTAAGTAATGACATCAGGCTCAAAACCCTTAGCTTTCACTTCCTCAAACACATTACAAGCATCAAGTAGTCTCCCCTCAAGACAGTAGCCATTGATTAAAGTTGAGTAGTGAATTAAATCTGGGACCATATTTCGATGCTTCATCTCTTCAAGCAGCTTCACAGCTTCTTCCACTTTGCCTAACTTGCACATAGCATCTACCACAATGTTATAACAAACTTCATCAAGAAAGACCCCTGTTTCATTGTACGTTTTGAATTGACTGACAACCTCTGAAAATAATCCCATTGAACACAAGCATTGGAGAATAGAACTTATGATATTACAATTGGTTTTTATACCTTTGGAATTCATATCACTTTGAAGAGATAGTGCTTTTAGAATATTTCTAGCCTTGCAGTATGCATGAATTAAAGACCCGAAACAAAACACACTAGGATTTAACCCTTGGCTCTCCATGTCAAGCAAAACACCCTCAGCTTCATTCAACTTCATCTCATTGCAAAAGCCATGAATCACTACATCATAAGCATAATTATCAAAAGGGACAGATGAATTCCTCCATGCTTTAAGCACCTCATATCCCAACTCTGTCTTCTGATGTGTACAAAGCCCTTCAATATATGTGGTATATGAATACTCATTGGGGTTTATGCCAGCCTCTTCCATCTCTCTGAAAACATCAACAGCTTCCTCTAAGCAACCCTTTTTGCAAAATGCCTTCATCACAAGATTACAAGTATATACATTGGGGGTAAAGCCAAGCCTCTTTATCTGCTGATACACTGCCACTGCCATATCCAGCTTATTCCGATTAACTAAACAGTTTAGTAGAAAGTTACAAGAAAATACACAAGGGAAAAAACCCTTCCTTTGTGTTTGAAACAACACATCAATAGCCTCATCAAACATGCCCAAATTCGCATAAGTCTTCACCAGGGCATCAAAAAGTCTGCCCAACAAACTGGTCCCTTCAACCTCAAGTATTTCTGAGACAGCCTCAAGTAACTCAAAAATGTCAAAACCCAAATCATCTTCTTTTGATTCAATAACCGCCAACAACAGAGTTTCCAACATCCTAGCACAGCCCCTGTTGCACAGTATTCTAACAATTGAAACATAAGTTTCCACATTATGACGAAACCCCCGCTCCTTGAGCTGGATAAAGAAGGTAAAGGCATGTTTCGGGTCTCTCCTCAAGTCGTGCAGTATATCAGCGACTCTTTTGGAGTCCAATTCACTAAAAGGGTCCTCTAAATCACTATTATTAGGAGCTGAAATTGTTTGTTGATCAGAACTTGAATCAGTGGAGCCAGAATTCAACTGGGCAAGTGTCAGAACTGATCCTTGACGAATAAATTGAGGGTTCGTGCAAAAAATTCTACGAGAAACTGACCTTACAGCCGAGACCCACATGGAATTCAATACACATCAAACGATTAACAAGCAGCTCCCAAGCCATCAACAGCCAGCAATCGGGTTGAAAAACAAGGGTTTGGGGGAGCAGGGGTTCAGCTAAAACCCTAGGCCCGTCTGGGAAGCTTTTAAATTTTTTTTCTCCTTTTTTTTCTTCTTTTCAGATATCTTTTTCTTGTTTCTTTTTTCTTTTTCCTTTTTTTTTTAATGGTGTGAACTCGGGAATATAATTGGCGGAATCAACACCTAGAGGCAGCGATTAAGAATAAGAAGATTGGAATTTTCTAGTTCATTCATTCAATAACTAAGGATTGTTGACGTTTTACTACCCAGGTTAATGATATTAATTTTTCTGACCCTCTGTCTGTTACATTAATTATTAAATACGTTCACCGTTGGAAGTAATGAATTATAAGTACCAAAAATTTTAAACTCCGATGAGATGATGACGTGTCAGTTATTTTATAGTTGAAATTTTTTGTAGAATACCAAAACTACTCTTCTTATAATTTGTATAAGCCCCCTTTAAGTAGTTGAATTTCAAGCTCCTTTTTTTAAAAAACTTGAACCCAACCTACCCAAACCCACCCACCCCACCCGACCTTCTTCCCTCCCGACGCCGGCCAGTGTTGTGCTCTTCGAAGTGTGCGTTGAAGAATCTGAAGGTAGAAGATGAGTATAATTTAAGTTTTTTTAAATATTGTTCTATAGCATATGTTTGAATGCCCCAAATTCAAAAAATGTGGTGTTAATGGCTAAGTGTAATGGCTACTACGCAGAGGAGGACGAATGGAAGGGTTTGGGAGCTATTGGAGTGGAAACGCATGCTTTAGATGCTGTGTTGAGCCTGAATTGAAGTATTCGATATCGAGATCGTTGAGGAACCCGGGTCACCCTTATTATGAGTGTGGGAATTATGGGAAGTTTCCGATGTGGACTAGTGCAAGGAAAAATCTCCCAAAAGAGAAAGAAGTAGGAGGCCATGGGATAGGCATGAAATTGCAAGGCAATGAAGAGGCTTTAGGAGAGGAGAAAGAGAGCACTACGTTTCTGATTTGGAATGAAATCAAGGAGTTGAGGATGGCAAACACAGTTGAGCAGGCAAGGATATATGAAGCTTTGAAGATAATGATTGCTTTGAACATTGTCATTTGCAGTTTCCTATTGATAATGATGTTCAAGTGAAGGGTTGTAGATTGAGTTCTTGCCTGTGCTAGTGCAATGTTGTAGCATTTAGTTTGAGCTTATGTAACTTAGTTTGATTGAGGTTTTCCCCTAAGGGGTTAGTGTTTAATTTCTATATGATTTTGCCTTGTATGGATGATAATGTAAAGTATGTTTCTTTTGCAATGGAAGAAACGAAACTACTTCCTGGCAAAAAGGAAAGGCTTCGTATATATTGATTACTAATCTATGTACACCCAACAGATACATATAATTGTCATTGATAATCTATGTACATCCCAAAAGATACATATAACTGCCAAAATGCATATCCAGCAAGATCCAAAAAACATTAAGCTGGATGAGTAATTTCCGGTGGTATTATGCACAGAAGCCACAAAAAGCCAAACTACCCAAAAAAGGCACACAAGTTGTCATATTGTTTGTAGAAAAACAGACAAAAAGAAAGGAACATTCAGTTTCCAAGCACAGACTGAGTTGAAGATGGCTTACTTGAAGATGGCTGAGTTGAAGATGGATAACTTGAAGATGGCTGAGATACTATGTTCACTGAAGGTTGTTTTCTTGGCCTCCCCATGCGTTTTTGCCCAGTTCCATTAGAGGGAGCTGCCTATTTCCTAGTCCTTATGGAAGGTTTGTTGCTTGGCCCATGCAAGTTGCTGAGTTGTGATGGAGGTCATTACAAGTGCTGCACCTGACTGTTCTGCTCCTAATAGGCTTCTTTCCTCCCTCTTCAAGGCCCCTTACCCTGTCCTTTGCAAGTGGTCCTAGTTTTTTTACCCAAAAGGGGGGGTCAAGCAAAGGCCACTTGAAAGTAGGCCAGAATCTCTCATCTTCAATTGGGTAAATGACCCCACTGTAGGTTGCTTTATATATTTCGACAGAGTAGTATGGATTGCACCAATCCTCCAGTCTGTAATTGAACCACAAGAGGCATCTAGCAACATGCTTACAAGGAATACCCTTATCTTCCAAGACCCACAAAGGCACTTCTTCAAAGTCAAGTCCACCACATAATTTACCCCTTGATAGTCTTGCACATCAAATTGCATGTGTCTATTTGGTATAGCTTCACAAGTCCAAGTTTCCTTTCTTATCTTTCCTAGCTTTTGTTTCACTCTTGGTATAACCTTCCCTTCCCAACTCTCTGTCTCACCTTTCCGTTTAGCAATCCATGTCATGACTTACTTCCTCCAATGCCTTCAAGCAAGTTAAGAATAGGTTTCTCCCTTAGTGTATTCATGACTTTGTTGAGGCTCTCTACAAAGTTTGAAGAATTATCTGTTTGAAGAATTATCTGCAGATGCTGTTGATTTATCAAATAAATACCTAGTCCAATGCTCTTTAGGTTCCTTTATCAACCAAGCATATGCTCCTGGACTAGCTTCTTGGAGCTGATGAAGTGCCTCCTCGTTGTCCCATATGTTGTAGGTATTTGCAGCTTTCCAAAGGTGTATCTTCAGCTCAGGGCCTAAAAATTTCCTCTTTAGGTTTCTCTCAAGGTGTACAATACACACTCTCCTTGGACAGTCAGGTAAACACTCTTTTAAAGCATGAATAACTCCCTGACATGAAAAGGCAGTTCAAAATTAATGAATCAAAGCAATATAATTGTAACAAATGTAGTAAAAAAGTCATAGAGTTATTACATTGCATCTGTCTGATAGCACTGTCCACTTGCCATGGTGTTTTGCTCTCAGAATTTGCAGCAAAGCTATAAAAAAATACCCCCAACTGTCATTATTCTCATATTCAACAATGGCCCATGCCAAAGGATAGTAATGATTCTTTGCATCCAGTCCCATTGCTGTCAAAAGTACACCCTTGTATGGCCCTTCAAATGAGTCCCATCAACCCCAATGATAGGTCTACATCCCTTCAAGAATCCATATACTGCCCATTTCAAACTTATGAAACATCTTTTGAATCTTGGTTTGGGAGACACACTATCACCATTTTGTATTTGCTCATTAGCAGGTTGAGGATTATCCTAGGTAATGTAAGCATGACTTCCAGAATTGGTTTTCTTCACCATCTCAATATAATAAGCTAACTTCATATATAACAGGTCATGTCTCCCTTCAATTTGGAATAGCATCAACCTTCTTGCTCTCTTGGCAACATGTTTCTTGATTTGCACTGAATAATTCTTCAATACTATGTCTGCAATATCCTTGGCATCCATGTCAGCTCTTAGCCTAAACTCATCAATCAACTTTTGGGCAACACAAGGTGAGTTTGCCATAGGATTGTTTAGAAGCCTGGGGCAGTTATCAAGACGGTTTTGTGTGAAGGTCTTAATCTAAAAAGTCCTCCCATCAGGAAACCTTGATGCATGTAATCTCTATGGACACTTTGGGTGTGTATACCTAACTTTGTACCTATACCCAACATTTTTAAAAATGATCAGGTTAAATCCTTCTTAAACACAATAATCCCTAACCACTTTCATACACTGACTCTTGTTAGTGAACATATCCCATCTCCTAATTTTAATCTTCCCATCAGACTGAGGCATCCATAGTTGCCCCTGATACATCTTGTCATTAGGATCTACTGCTTTTACATCATCATCACTGTCAGAGTAGTAATAATCTCCAATTTCACCTACAATGTCTTCCTCTTCTAGTGAGGTTTTAGAATCATAAGGTTCATCTTTACTATTATATTCTTCAGAGTCATTGTTACACCAATCACTCCAACCATCATCCTCAGCAACAGCTTGCTTTCTCTTCCTCAATTCAACAGACATTACAGGAGCATCTAAGTTCATAATAAAGGCAGAAGAACTAGGAATAGGGTCAAATTGAGTTACTGACATGGGATCAGAATGAGTTGCTAATGTGGGGCTGATGCCAAACAGAGTTTGAGGTGTGGGGGTGGGATTAGAAGGAGCTGCTGGTGTGGAGGTGGGCTCAAAGTTCATTGTTGTTATAGGGGTGGGGTCAGAATGAGTTGCTGATGTGGGACTAATATCAAATTGAGTATGAGGTGTGGCGGTGGGGTTAGAATGACCTGCTGATACAGAGGTGAGGTCAGATTCAGTTGCTGATGTAGGGCTAGGGTCAGAGTTCATTGCTGAAGTGGGGTTTGAGTCAGGGATCATTGATGAGGTGGGGTCAGAGTCAATGATCCATCCTAATGCAGGGGTAGACTCAGAAGGAGTATATAATGTTGGGCTGGGGTCAGGAAGCGTAACTGCAACAGGGGTGGGGGTAACAACATAGGATGCAGCGTTGGGGTCAGAGTAAGCTGAAAAGGGCACACTCAAGTCAAACTCTAAAAACTCTAGAGAAGTGGGGTCTCTTGGATCATCAGAAACTACTGTAAGGAGGGGTAGAATATGGGAATGTCTAGCTTCAGTGTCCTCTGTTTGCAATGTAGTTGTCCCCCTATAATGGAGTTGACTGCCTCCTGGTTAATTAAGTATGAACCCATCAATGTCCTGCATTGTTACAACCTCCTCATCCCCCTCCACATTAGTTACACCTGTAGCCTTCTCATTGGGAAAGAATTCCATTACATCATCATCATCACCATCCAAATCTTCTTGACTAATCCGAGGATTACTTTGAGTTAGTTCCATCTCCTCAGCTTGCTTTTTTTGTTGTTCCTCTAATGTATTAGCTAACCCACAAAGTTTACTAGGCTTCGCTGTTTCTTTCATTTCTAGTTTAACTATATCTTCATCCTTCCATAATTCCAGAAATTTCAATAAAGAATTGTCATCATCAATGAAACAAACTGGCTTCTTTGTATCTGGTCTTGTGTAGTAGAATGAAAAATATTATGGAGGTTCAATTTTCTTCTCTGATCTAAAAAACCACTTTGTCATGTTAAATAACTCAAGCTCTAGCATTTGATTAGGGTCCATGTATCCCATTTCCAAGATCTCCCCTTTGTAAGTCACATGAAGCATCTTCAACCCCATCTTGTTTGGTCTACAAAATTAGACAACATAAACTCTTATGTCATATTATTCTCAATTTATGCAATTAAACATAGAAAAAAAAAATACCTAATCATTTACAATAAGATTCCCACCATATTTTTAATTTCTTGAAATCTTCTACTTCAAATTTTATGTCCCACACAAATACCATAAATCTTACTCACATGATTAAGCATTTTCAAGGATCAGCACTACAACTGTCATGACCCTCTGTTTCTCAATCAACCATGCACAGTCTCATTCTTTCCCTACCAATACCACCAAAACGCTAAATTTTGACACAAGCCATTCACATCCACAATATGTTTACTACTCAGTGCTACACAGATCACTAACACAAGCCATTATTCTCATCCTAATCTACAACATCTACAAGGGTTTAACAAGGACCATACCTTTTCAACACTTTCATGAACAATTCTTCACTTGGACAACAACAATCTTCAGTCTTCTATCTTCAATTGCTTATTATATTTGTCTAAGTAGGGTGCGTTTCAATTTTCATAGCCATGGTGAGGAAAAGGGTTCGATGTTGTTGGGAAGAAGATGAAATGTCGAGCTTCTGTCTCTCTCTCTCTCTCTCTCTCTCTCTCTCTTCCTTTTGATTGAAAACAGTAAAAGTTTTCTGATTTGGGTGGGTGGCAAAAGTCAACAAATTCGTGTTGAAATGAAGTCACATAAAGGACATTTATGTCATTCACTTACTCCGACCAACCCAGTCACCGGAGTTGTTATTTTTTAGTTTAGTTTCAAAACTTCAGGGTATTTAAAACTTAATGTGAAAAGGCGAGGGTTAGAAAAATTAATGTCATTAACCTCGGGGTACTAAAAAGTCAACAACCTGAGAAATCTTCTAACGATTTTTCATCACCCATGATATAAACTTTCTAAACAATTTATAAATTTTAATCGTTGGATAGGTTAATTCTAAGATTGTAGTCCTCCTTCTAATTATATGGGTCCTCCTTCTAAAAAACAATCCCTGTTTTAACTTGTTGAAAAATCATACGTGATGCACGCTATTTTCGTATCGAATGAACTTTATGTTGTAAAGTGAAGACTAACAATAATAAAACTAAAATAACAAGTGTTGTTCGAGATAAAAGTTAAGAAATGGATGAATATGGGTTCTTTTTTTTGGCGAATGAGGCACAAATGCCAATGCAAAGAAAATAGTTCATATGCCATAACTAGCCTTTTTTTTTCCCATTAGTTCTCTTATAGCAGCCAATTATTGTGGTGCAAATTGGTTTGTTCATTTATAAGGAAACGGAAATTCCTACAGAAATCGATAATGTAATTTTGGTATGTATTGTTGTTCACTTAATTACATAAAAACAATACTTAGATGAGTAATTGTTGTCCACCCAATTACATAAAACAACATTTACACGAGTTTGTCAATTCATCCTGATATTGCAAAGGAATTAAGTATTCTCACAATTATAATTGAGTCATTAACTCTCTAAAATCTGCAAGCTTATCACCTATATTATCCTTTTCACTAGATTTACAACATAAAGTGAAAAAATTTAATGACTTGTATTTTGCATGTTAAATTCTCTTTTTAAAGGCAAGCCCAAATGGTGAATGAAAGCGAGTTCATGTGTGATGATCGTATTTCCTTCAATTATATCATATATTTTGAATCTACTTACGAGTGAACATTCATAATTTAGCACTTGATTTTTAAATTCAGTACTTGCATATTCCACATGCATATAAATAAACAAATAAAATAAACTAATTCTCAGTCAAGATTCCCTTTGTTCTGGAGCCTCAATTTAAAAATTAGTGCTTTTGAATAAGCAATTACAAGCACAATATCCTTTGTAGGTTCACAAAAAGCAACAAAACCATTTCCATTTTAAATTGAGGAGACAATGCATGTCTTTGGAAAGTAACAATTACTATTTAGCATGTAAAACGACATCAACCATTGTGTTTGTCATTAGCATTTTCAAAGATAGATTTGACTTAAGCCACAAGAGCTTACGTGATTTGAACTTTATCATCTTAATTTGAACTTTATTGTATTTCCTAGAGCATAGCCCTTGTAGGTTACTACATCGTGCTTAAGATTTTTGTATCACTTAAGTTGTCAAACAAAATGCACCGACAAAAGCCGCAAAACTTGCTAAAAAAGGAAAAAAGCAATAGATGTCAAGTAATGATGACCGTTGTATGGCTTCCAAAGTCAACAAAAAGATACATGTGTGCTAATAAATCATATCACAATCAACAACCCCATTAAGCTCAAAAAAGGGAATACCCTAACATTCTTGTGTAGACTTGATAATACGCGAAGAGAAAAAAGCAATTTTCATGTCAAGACATCATCTTGGAAGGGAATTATTAACCTTTTTGTGCCTATGATTAGTTGTATAAATATTTTGACCTTGTTTTACATTAACTTTTCGATACCCTTAATTATATTTGCATATTTTTAGGCTTAAAACATTCATTATATCCTTCATATTTTTTTAACCTTTTTTAAAAAATATAACCTACCATTTCCAACCCCTCTTCCATGATGAACAATCCCACAAACCTTCATTTGCTAGCAACAGACACCACCGGACTACCCAGTTAGCACTGAAATCCCTATCACTAGGGTTGTCAACCTTTGGCAATTTGTATACATGGTGTTACCAAAGCTGCTCAATAGACTTTGTTATAACCCCTCCGTTCTGTATCGATTTGTTTGTCTTTCACCCTCCATGGTTTTTAGCCTCCCCCTTCAGTATTTCTAGCATGAATTAAGAAGTAAAAAACAACCTAAAGCATGCAATAAACAAAAACTCCCAATACCTCGTAGGTGCATTGCTCACACAATTACTAACCCCAATATCTCTAGAGTTGAGAATTTACCCAAGAATTTAAAAATTTTCCCTCACTCTATTGTCAAAATTTTTCTAAATACATATAATTTCATTTGTCTTCTTCTTCTTTCTTCTTCCTCAACTGTGGGGATATATTTCTTTCATTCTTTAATTTCTCCCTCTTCTATTTGAATTTGATTCAATTGCATCTCTGAGTGTGTGTGTATGAATGAATACACACACACACACACACACATACATATACATATATACAAATGCACACACGCACACGCACACACATACACACACACACACACACACACATATACTGCACAAATTCTATGTAATTCTTAACTAAAGGCAGTCCCTTCTTATTCTCATCTAGAATATATTATCTAACGAAAGATTAAGAATATTCCCTTAAGGTTGATATACAAGGTGCAAGATCACCTGATAGATTCTCAAGAAGAGGGTTGTAGTATTAACATTCTTCTTTTACCAAATCTGACAAAATTTTAAAATTTTATGAAATTTATCAATATTAAGGTGTAATTGTGATGGATAATTATATAAGTTTCATGAAATGCCATTATCTCACAAAATAGGATACCTTTTTGCCATAAAAAAAGAAGGGTGAGATTAGAAAACATGAAAAACTTGAATTTTTTTTTGGTCACAGGGGGTGGGGGAGGTAAGGATTGATATCTATGCCAACACCACCCTGGTGGTAAGGTTTTCTACTTGGGCAGCCTACTGATGGAAGGAAGCTGTTGATGATAGCTTATGATAGTGAAGGCTTGGAAGCAGTTGTTATATATATACAAATACACACACACACACACACACAAATTCTAAGGATCAGAAAGGATGTATGGATATTACCAAAAATTATGCAAGATAGTAAATAAATTAATTGATACCAAATTTACGTGAAAAACTCACAAATGGGAAAAACCACGGGCAGAAGAATCGAAAATCCACTATAGTATTGGAGTGACTACAAGTATGATCTTAAGGGGCTAATAAGTTACAACGAGATCAATACAAAAGAGAGTAAAATCTAGAAAATAAACTCCCAAAATAAACTCACTCAAGGAATGTGGAATTGGAGTGTCTTCCCTAGTACAAAAGATGGTGAATTCATAGGGTAGAAAAACTGCATAAAAATAATGGTGAATAAATGTGGATGAAATGCCCATAAAAAACTCCCTTAGTGCAGATGAATCCTCCATGTAACAGTTCTACCGTAAAATAGCCACAAAATCTTGTATTAAGGCTTGCAATAATCCCCAAAATGGATCAGAAATGAAGAATTCAAAATCTAGAACAGGCCACGACCCATCCGTGGATCTCACTGGCAGAAAAGAAGAGCTAAGTGCTGCTGGGCAAAGTGTTGGGCCGCACCACGTGACAAAAAGCCCAGGCGCTGGAGTCATGTTGAGCAAGAAGGAGCTGGGCAAGAAAGGAACTGGACCTGCGAACATTGCCAGGCTCAGGCGTTGGACCTGCGGTAGACGTTGGTCAAATCTATTGGAACAACCCCTTCCGGGCTATGCAAAAATAGGCCGTTGAATTTGATTAATTTTGTTGAGTCAAATCCATCAAATTCAATATAAGACCATGGATATATTATGTGGGCAATAATCATAAATACCCAACATAAATAGATTTTGGGCCACATTCCCAACAATCTCCATCTTGGACCAAAATGCACCAACACCATAAAAACCGTAAGGCAGAGCCCTGAAGGGCAATTAAGCAAACTGAACGCCGGTTGAGTTCAAGGGATGCTTGACCCTAGCATTAAGACGCGACTTGCATAGACTTTGCTCCCTTGTATAATCTAACCAAAAATTACATAGATAAGCAAAAATGTCATTAGGAGAGGAAGGAGAGGTAGTAACAGAACTTGTCACAGTAGATCCTTGTAGGACATAGAGACTTTGTCGCCTTAAACCCTTTTAATAAAATCCAAGTGCCTTTGGAAACCTTTAGAACTCCACCTTCAGTTGAATATTTGCACCCCTTGGATTCAAAAGTGCCTGAAGAAATGAGGTTACACTTCAAATCAAGAACATGACGAACATTTGATAAAGTCTTGATAACACTGTCATCGGACTTGATGTTAATAGTACCAATCCCAGCGACATTACACTGGGCATTGTTGCCCATGTGGAGAATAGTTAAGTCAACTGTATCATATGTTGAAAACCAGTCCTTATGAGGACACATGTGATAGGTACACTTGGAATCAAGAATCTAATTAAAATTGCTCCCCTTTTCAATAGAGGTAGCGAATAAAACGTCACCATCAAAATCAAATTCAACTGAGGTGGTTGTGGCAGGTTCCTAAGGTTATAATTATGAATTATTTTCTTTATTCTCCCTCTTGTTTTTCAACTTAAAACACTCAGAAATTAAATGTCCTAACTTTCTATAATAACGACAGGATTTGTTGGTCTTACATATCTCAAACTTTGACTTAGAGGTATTCCCTTTATCAAAGGATTCACCCCTCACTGATAAGCCTTCCCCTTTTTCAACACAAACGTCAAGCTCAAATTTTTCTTTTGATAGCAAATTGGCCTTGACATTCTCAAATGACAAAGTGTCATTATTACTATATAACATAATTTCTTTAAAATGCTTATAAGAGGTAGGCAACGAGACAACCAACAATATAGCTTTATCCTCATCCTCAATTTTTACATGTAAACTCTCCAAATCAATAATGACAGAGTTAAAATCATTAAGACGACTTTGGATGGGAGTACCTTCAGCCATAGAGAACGTATACAAGCATTCTTTGAGGCGCATCTTATTTGCAAGGTTCTTAGTCCTGTATAAAGTCTCTAAACCAAGCCAAATATTAGCTGTAGTGGTCTTGTCAAGCACTTCTTGAAGGACATGAGGTGCTGAGCAAAGTTGAATGGCTGAAAGAGCCTTCTCATCAAGCTCCTTCGGCTCCCATTGCTCATCGGTCATAGAAGTAGGCCTTTTGGTCTTGCCACCAAGAGCTTTCTTCAAACCGTATTGGGTTAGAACGACCATCATCTGAACCATCCAGATATAAATACCTATCTTGCCATCAAACTTTTGAATATCGAATTTCATGATGGAAGACATCCTTGATGAACCTAAGCTCTGATACCACTTGTTAGTAAATTCTAAGAATCGGAAAGGATGTATGGATATTCTCAAAAATTATGCAAGATAGTAAATGTTGAGTTATTATATTTAAGTTTTGATGATAACAAATCCAAGTGTAAAAATGTGTCCAAGTAATGTTGCTCCAAACACGATCTCCAAACAGGCCTAACTGGTGTTTATAATCTTTATTGTATTAACTGGTTTGCTGTATGTGAGAACAAGTCTTTAAAACAGGTTTTACTTGGTGATTCTATATTAAGTCAAGAACGCCATCTCGACAGTTGATTGTAAGGCATGTTCCTGAACTCTAGCAATGCAAAGAACAACCCCAGCAAACAAGGTGGCCTTGGTGTTCACAGCAGCTCTGCAAATCTTGGACAAGATGACTGATTCAAAACAAGAAGTCTTGGGTATATAGGTTTTATTTATTTAGACTCTTGTTAATATGCCAATATTGAAAACGCTTTTTAAACACCTCTTGAATCGGTATTTGCGCTAAGTGCTTCAGAACACCAGTTGCGAACAACCCTGCAAACAGGGTGCCTAGGGTGTTTCTGAACTGAAGTGGCCATACCCGGTTATCTTTGAAAATTCATTTCGGTTGGCCAAGATCTCCAGAATACTTTCTTTAAACTCCAAGATTGCTATTTTTCTGGAAAGGATATTTCTTGAAAATATTATGGGAGATTTACGAAAATAGGTTTTGGGAGATTTGCCAAAACTAAAAGATTCCCTTTGCCTATATTTTCGGATATGATAAAATTTCAAAAGCTGAAGATTTCTGGTTGCCTTTTGAATCTTCTTCACGGCTATGGGAAGAAAAGAGTTATCCCTTAAGATAACAAATCCCATATACTTTGGGAAAAGTTTATCACTAGCCGTTGGGGAGTATCTTTGCTTGAAAATCGTTTTCCATACTTAGCTGATTCTTTGGTCTTGACCGTTGGATTTTTGTGTGTAAAATCTCAGTTTTTTCACTCCCATTGAGAGAGACAAGAAAGCAAGAGAGAAAAACGAGAAACACACAACATACGCAAAAAGGAAAATTTCAAAAGTGGTTTTTCTAGTGAGAAGAATTTTTCGAGCAACACTTGAGAAAAGAAAGACCGACACAAGTTGTGTTTAAACTGAGCTTTCAATATATTGGCATAATAGGATTTTCATTGTACCTTACATCTGCTTAGTAAGAAGCACCCCCAGTAAGGTGTTTGTTGACTTTGATCCCAGATCAGTCGAAAGTGAGTGAGTGTGTCCTAGTCGTGTGGACTTTGGACGTGTCCAATCTGGTGAGATTTGGACGTGGTGTAACCTGTCTTAGAGAAGGAGGTTACGTGGTTGCAAGTTGTAGCAAGGTGTGTTACATTTGTAACGAGTTAAGCCCGGTTTAGTGAAGTGGTTAAATCCTACATGAGGTAGGTCGTGGTTTTTCACACCTCAGTTGGGCTAGAGGTGTTTTCCACGTAAAAATTGTGTGTGCTTTATTTTCCGCATTTATCTTGGTGATTTTCGCATTTGCCATATTTGAGAACACCCTCTGCAAACAAGTCACAAGGGTGTTTGTTATTCACAACGCGAAAATCAGACACCACAATTCACCCTCCTCTTGTGGTAGAATACTCACGGACTTAACAAGTGGGATCAGAGCTTGGTTCTCTCGCAAAAAGGCTAACACCTTGAGAGATTCTGAAGATGAGTACACCACAAGGAATCCTTGCAGGACAATCCATTACTCGGCCACCCTATTTCAACGGCCAACATTATAGTTGGTGGAAGAATATGATGGAAAACTATATTCAGGCAGAAGATTATGAGTTATGGATGCTCATCAAGAACGGGCCCCTTGTTCCCACCAAGGTGCTTGAAGATGGTAAGAAGGTTCCCAAGGAATCCATAGAGTTTGATGCCGAGGACTATAAAAAGATGGAGAAAAATTCCAAGGCCAAGAAGCTACTATATTTTGGCCTAGGACCCGATGAATACACTCGCATCTTTGAGTGTGAATCAGCCCAAGCTATCTGGAACACCCTGCAAGTTGCTCATGAAGGTACGAGTCAAGTTAAACAATCTAGAATTGAGCTAGTTATGCGACAATATGAGTTGTTTGATATGGGTGATCGTGAGACTGTGATGGATATGTATACACGGTTTACCCATATCACGAATGAGTTAAAATCCCTGGGAAAGTCTTTCACCACTGAAGAGTTGGTGAGAAAAATCCTCAGAATTCTACCTCGTACGTGGGAGGCCAAAGTAACAACCATCCAAGAGGCTAAAGACATGAACAAGATCACCCTCGACGAGTTGATTGGTAATCTCCAAACCTATGAACTCCGAAAGAACTCACAACAAAGAGAGGAGCAAAAGAAGGATCATGGGCTTGCCTTGAAAGCACATAAGGACACTGACTCTGACCTTGAAAATGAAGATATGGCCCTAATGTCTAGAAAATTCATGAAATTCTTCAAAAAGGTCAAGGAAAACAACAAAAGAAAAGACTTCAGTAAGTCCAGAAACACCCCCAAAGAACAGCTCACAGGGTGTTTCAAGTGCGGCAAACCAGATCACTTAGTCAAAAATTGTCCTCTGCTTCGAGAAGATCAGATGCCCGAACACCCTCGAAAACAGGGTCAAAAACACCCTGTAAACAATCTGGGCAAGCGATTCTCGAAAGCTATGCTGGCTGCTTGGGGAGATTCCTCTGAGGATGAAGGAGAATCTGAAGCTGAAGAAGGGGTCGTAGCACTGATGGCACAAAGTGATTCAGATTCAGATGATGAATCAACAATCAGCTTCTCAGATCTCAAGAACAAGGTACATGGTCTTAACAAAGCCACTTTAGAAGAACTTCTATATAATTTGATAGACACCTGTGCTGATCTAAAAAGAGAAGTTCGTGACCTAGAGCTTGAAAATGAAATTCTTAAAAATGAAAAACTCGGTTTACATGAGAATATTAACGTGCTTAGAGAAGATCTCTTTCTAAAAGAAGGCGATTATACTCAAGTAGAGAAAAAACTCTCTAAAGTGGAAGAAACAGTTGAATCCCTGCTAAATGAAAAGCAGAGCTTGAGTGCTACCATAGAAAAATTGGAAACTGATCTTGCCACAAACAAACGTTGGAACAAATCCTCACAAGCCCTTGATTGGCTAAACACTTATCACAGTAGAAACAAAAAGGGACTTGGTTACAAGCATAAACGGACCGTTTACCCAATACATGGGAAGTATGTGGGATTACCTGAAAACATCGTTTGTTTTCATTGTGGTAAAACGGGTCATTATAGATACACTTGCCCTTTAAGAAAACATGCCAATGAAAAGAATGAAAGGTATGTGAAACAAATCTGGATTAGAAAAGATGGGCTTTACATGTCTAAAAGAATGGAACCCAAGTGGATATGGGTTCCCAAAACTAACCCATGATTTGTTTTGCAGGCTGAAGTGAGAGAGAACAACCTTACGAACAACCCCACTAACACCCTTGAAAACAGGCAGTTGTGGTTTGTTGATAGTGGGTGTTCACGGCACATGACTGGTGAAAGATCAAATTTTCTCTCACTTACAGCTTTGAATGGTGGGAGTGTAGCATTTGAAAACGGCAAGTCTGGGACAATTGTCGGTACAGGTAATATTGGTAAAACTCTCTCCCACTCAATTGATAATGTGCACTTAGTTGATGAGTTAAAACACAATTTGCTAAGTGTGTCCCAACTGTGTGACAAGAACAACCTAGTACTGTTTTCAAAAACACGTTGCTTGGTTGTGAATGACGACACAGGAAATGTTGTGTTGAGGGGGAAGCGATGTCAAAATGTTTATAAAGTTTGTATTTCCACTCTTCCCCAAAATAATTTGACTTGTTTAAATGCATTAAATGATGATATAATGCTATGGCACAAGAGACTAGGTCATGCAAGCCTGTCCTTGTTAAACAAACTTGTTTCCAAAGATTTGGTTGTTGGACTACCTTCCATCAAGTATAATGATGACAAGGTATGTGAAGCTTGTGCAAAAGGAAAACAAGTCAGATCTTCTTTAAAATATAAAAAGTGTGTAAGCATTACCCGACCTCTTGAGTTATTGCATATTGATCTATGTGGTCCCATGAGGATAGCTAGTAGAGGAGGGAAAAGGTATGTGCTTGTAATTGTGGATGATTACTCTCGATTTACTTGGACTTTATTCTTAACATCCAAGAATGAAACCTTTGAGAGGTTTATTGCCCTTCTCAAAAGGATTGAAAAGAGAGTAGGACACTCGTTGGTAAGCTTGAGGTCTGATCATGGTACTGAATTTGAAAATGTAAGTTTTACAAACTATTGTAATGAACATGGTGTTGATCATAACTTCTCAGCCCCGAGAACACCCCAACAGAATGGGGTAGTTGAACGAAAAAATCGTACCCTAGAAGACATGACTAGAACAATGCTTATTGCTAGTGGTCTTCCTAAGAACTTTTGGGCAGAAGCCTTGAACACATCATGTTACATTATAAATAGATGCATGATTAGACCCATTTTGAACAAAACTCCTTATGAACTTCTTAAAGGCAGAAAACCCAACATTATGCATCTAAGAACATTTGGTTGTAGATGTTTCGTGCATAACAATGGGAAAGATGCCTTAGGAAAGTTTGATCCAAGGAGTGATGAGGCAATATTTCTTGGTTATTCCTCTCACAGTAAGGCATACAAAATCTTTAACAAAAGAACCGTGTGTGTTGAGGAAAGTGTGCATGTGTTTTTTGATGAATCTAACTCTTTGAATGAGAGTGATGCACAGGATGAAGAGTTTGAATTAGGTCTTGTCCAAAAGAAATTGTTGAACCAAGAAAAACACGGTGAGAACACCCTGAAGAAAACAGGTACAGAAGCTGTTCCTCAAAATGGCAGACAAGGTGAGAACCAAACCAGGGGAAACAGCATTGAACCATGTTCGGAACCATATACTTCAGGAATCAGCTTGTAAACAGGTGCAGAAACAGGATCAGGAGGTGTTCTTGAGCCTGATCCTACGCACACTTCAGTTAGAATAGAACATGTGTCTGTGGATCCAATTAATCTAAGACCATGGAAGCACCATAGTTCGCACCCTCTTGATCAAATCTTGTCAGATATTAATACTGGAGTGCAAACTAGATCTAAACTTAAGAATTTTTGTGCTTTCTATGCTTTTCTTTCTAACATTGAGCCAAAAAGTGTGAATGAAGCTCTTGCAGATTCAGATTGGATCACGGCTATGCAAGAAGAGCTTCATCAATTTGAAAGAAACAAAGTGTGGCACCTTGTACCTAAACCTGTAGAGAGAACAATCATTGTAACCAAGTGGGTGTTCCGAAATAAGCAAGATGAGTCAGGAACAGTCACTAGGAACAAGGCAAGGCTGGTGGTTCAAGGGTACAATCAAGAAGAAGGGATTGATTATGAAGAAACCTTTGCACTAGTTGCTAGAATTGAGGCTATTCGAATCTTAATAGCCTTTGCAGCTCATATGGAAATCAAGCTATATCAAATGGATGTGAAAAATGCATTCCTAAACGGATACCTTAAAGAAGAGGTGTATGTCAAACAACCCCCTGGTTTTGAAAATGGTGATTTTCCAAATCATGTTTTTAAACTTGACAAAGCACTTTATGGTTTAAAACAAGCTCCAAGAGCTTGGTATGAACGGTTGTCAAGCTTTTTACTTGAAAATGATTTTAGAAGAGGCAAGTTAGACAATACCTTGTTTCTAAAATCTAAGGGGGAACATTTATTGATTGTCCAAATATATGTAGATGACATTATATTTGGTGCAACTCATCGTGATTTATGCCATGAATTTTCAAATATGATGAGGAGTGAGTTTGAGATGAGCATGATGGGTGAGCTTAACTTTTTCTTAGGCTTACAAATCAAGCAAACTCCAAACGACACCATGATCCATCAACAAAAGTATATCAAGGAGCTACTTAAGTGTTTTGGGATGGAGTCGACCAAACCCATAGACACTCCTATTTCTCCTTCAACCAAGTTGGTTATGGATGATGGGAGTCCCTCAGTTGAGGAGAAACTCTATAGGGGCATGATTGGGTCACTCCTATACCTAACCGCTAGTAGACCAGATATTGTTTTTAGTGTTGGTTTATGTGCCCGTTTTCAGTCTAATCCTAAAGAGACTCATCTTAAGGCTGTTAAACGGATACTAAGATATTTAAAGCATACACCTGATTTAGCTCTATGGTATCCTAGAGGTTGCAATCTTGATCTTGTTGGATATGCTGACGCTGACTATGCAGGTTTCCTAGTTGATAAAAAAAGTACCTCAGGTATGGCTCATTTTCTTGGACCTTGTTTGGTATCTTGGGCTACCAAGAAGCAACATTCAGTTGCCATGTCCACAGCAGAAGCTGAATATGTTGCAGCAGCTTCATGTTGTGCTCAACTGTTGTGGATAAGACAACAGCTTAAGGATTTTTTTGTTGACACTGGATGCATTCCTATTTTTTGTGACAATACTAGCGCTATTAACATTGCCAAAAACCCATGTCAACACAAAAGGACAAAACATATTGACATTCGACATCATTTCTTGAGAGATAATGTTGAAAAGGGTTTAATTTCTATGAATTTTTGCTCAACGGAAAATCAAATTGCTGATATATTCACTAAGGCACTAGCTAGAGATCAATTTGAGAGAAACAGACTGGAATTAGGGTTGGTGAAAACACCCTGAGAACACCTGTTCTCAGAGTTAGATCAAGCTGACAAAAACACCTTATAATACATGTTCTATCCCCTTGTTTGCAATTCTTGTTATCAAAACAGTGGTCTATGCTTAACGAATATGTGTAGTCTTGTGTGCTATTATGATTATATACTGCTGTCTTAGGAGATGGAGAAAGAGTATTCATGACAGACCTTGGAATGAGAGAAGCATGTTCAAGAACAGGCGGCTCGAACAGGTATGCCTTGATTGACATTAATGTATGCTGCCTGCTTAAATTCTAGGTGTTCCCTAGGTGGCCCTTCATAACGGGTGGGAAGTTTAAAAAACCCCTTTGCGTGCGTCTGTCTTCCCCGTCTTGCTCTCTCTCTCTATCTCCTCTGTTCTTGCTTTCAAACCCTATCAAAACCCTTAAAACCCAAAATTCTTCCTTGCGATAATGGCTCCCAAAACTGATTCTTCATCAATCTCTGAGAGTAACAACATGATTATACCCTCGATTCCGGCTCCTCCTCGCCCAATTATCCACACAATCTTCGGGTATCTCAATCGGTTAAACCTCAAAAGTATTGGGCTTGAATTGAATGATATTCCCTACTCCTTTGGTTGGAAATTAATGGTGTATGTGAGGGAAGACAAAACTGTCCTAGAGACAGCCAGGCTCCTAGAGGCGATCAAACGTCTTAGTAAAAAACAGGGTCTGAGAACACCCTCCTCTGTAAAAAAGGGTGATCTGATCCCTCTCCACCAACTACTTTTCATGTTCGTCATTAAGAACGTGATTCCAAGGGGTCAAGGGAGAAACTCAGCAGAACTTTTTGATCAGTGCCTGGTCGACTTCTTGGATAGGGAGGAACCCATAAATCTTCCGGCTATCATGATTCGCCACATTGGGCAAATTGCGAACACCACCCAGGCTCATGATCTCGGGTATGGGTTTCTGCTGACAAGGGTGTTTAAGCACCTTGGAATAGTGCTCACACGGCGAGTGGAGGCCCAAGTCGTTGATGAAATTGGGACTGACACTCTGCTAGGGTGTGGCTATGAGGTTGGGGAAGGGTCAGTCTCCACCTCGACCACCTGTTTCTGGGCAACCTTCCATCAAGGTTGAGGGTGTTCTTGAGGACAATGCTCACCTCAGGGATGAGCTCTTAGCTGTCAAGGCTGCTCTTACTGAGGAATAAGGCCTCTATGCCAAACGCCATGAAGATTTGCTTGCCCTTCTCTCCACCCTTGCCCCCAGCATTCCTCCTCTACAAACGAAACCACCATCTACTCCCTGATTGTCTAGGCTGTTCTCTAGTCTCCTCTTCCTTTATTAGTCTTGTGTTTGGCATTGTACTGTTTTTTACAATGGAATATCTATTTGCAGTACCTCTTGCTTTTTAATGATGCCAAAAGGGGGAAGAAGAGTGAAAACCTATTGACAATGTGACAATGTATGACGAATGAACCTGACCAACCTGACCTTGACTTACGTGGATCCCTATCATCATTCATTTTTTTTTTTTTTGTCAATATGGTCACTTGGTTTGTCATCATCAAAAAGGGGGAATTTGTTGAGTTATTATATTTAAGTTTTGATGATAATAAATCCAAGTGTAAAAATTTGTCCAAGTAATGTTGCTCCAAACACGATCTCCAAACAGGCCTAACTGGTGTTTGTAATCTTTATTGTATTAACTGGTTTGCTACATGTGAGAACAAGTCTTCAAAACAGTTTTTAATTGGTGATTCTACATTAAGTCAAGAACGCCATCTCGACAGTTGATTGTAAGGCATGTTCCTGAACTCTAGCAATACAAAGAACAACCCCAGCAAACAAGGTGACCTTGGTGTTCACAGCAGCTCCACAAATCTTGAACAAGATGACTGGTTCAAAACAAGAAATCTTGGGTATATAGGTTTTATTTATTTAGACTCTTGTTAATATGCCAATATTGAAAACACTTTTTAAACACCTCTTGAATCGGTATTTGCGCTAAGTGCTTCAGAACACCAGTTGCGAACAACCCTGCAAACAGGGTGCCTAGGGTGTTTCTGAACTGAAGTGGCCATACCCGGTTATCTTTGAAAATTCATTTCGGTTGGCCAAGATCTCCAGAATACTTTCTTTAAACTCCAAGATTGCTATTTTTCTGGAAAGGATATTTCTTGAAAATATTATGGGAGATTTGCCAAAACTAAAAGATTCCCTTTGCCTATATTTTCGGATATGATAAAATTTCAAAAGCTGAAGATTTCTGGTTGCCTTTTGAATCTTCTTCACGGCTATGGGAAGAAAAGAGTTATCCCTTAAGATAACAAATCCCATATACTTTGGGAAAAGTTTATCACTAGCCGTTGGGGAGTATCTTTGCTTGAAAATCGTTTTCCATACTTAGCTGATTCTTTGGTCTTGACCGTTGGATTTTTGTGTGTAAAATCTCAGTTTTTTCACTCCCATTGAGAGAGACAAGAAAGCAAGAGAGAAAAACGAGAAACACACAACATACGCAAAAAGGAAAATTTCAAAAGTGGTTTTTCTAGTGAGAAGAATTTTTCGAGCAACACTTGAGAAAAGAAAGACCGACACAAGTTGTGTTTAAACTGAGCTTTCAATATATTGGCATAATAGGATTTTCATTGTACCTTACATCTGCTTAGTAAGAAGCACCCCCAGTAAGGTGTTTGTTGACTTTGATCCCAGATCAGTCGAAAGTGAGTGAGTGTGTCCTAGTCGTGTGGACTTTGGACGTGTCCAATCTGGTGAGATTTGGACGTGGTGTAACCTGTCTTAGAGAAGGAGGTTACGTGGTTGCAAGTAGGGATGGGCGTGGGGCGGGTTCGGGGCGGGTTGAGCTATACCCGCACCCATACCCATTTTCAAAAGTCATACCCATACCCATACCCATACCCATACCCATCGGGTTTTGGATGGTTGTACCCATACCCATACCCATCGGGTTTTTCGGGTTTACGGGTTTTATTCGGGTATATGTAGAGTGCGCAAAGTGTCACCCATATTCAACCCATATTTGTATACACGGTATGTTTGATTGGCAATTTCAAGCGATGCTACTAAAGTTTATGTCGGATAAACTCATAAAAGTTAAAAATGTAAAAAAACTTAATTCTTCAATTCTACATAAATAAATAATATACACTTAGAGTTTCATGCCAAATATTTATTTTTGAATTTAAACGTATTTTGGTCCCGTTTTACTAGCAAATCGGGTACACAATCGGGTACGGGTTTTAAGAATCCATACCCATACCCATACCCATTTTCAAACGCAATCCCCATACCCGCCCCATACCCATTTTTTCCCAAAATTTCGTACCCATACCCGCTATAAATGGGGCGGGTTCGGGGCGGGTTTTTCGGGTTCGGGTGCAACTCCCATCCCTAGTTGCAAGTTGTAACAAGGTGTGTTACATTTGTAACGAGTTAAGCCCGGTTTAGTGAAGTGGTTAAATCCTACATGAGGTAGGTTGTGGTTTTTCACACCTCAGTTGGGCTAGAGGTGTTTTCCACGTAAAAATTGTGTGTGCTTTATTTTCCGCATTTATCTTGGTGATTTTCGCATTTGCAATATTTGAGAACACCCTCTGCAAACAAGTCACAAGGGTGTTTGTTATTCACAACGCGAAAATCAGACACCACAATTCACCCCCCCTCTTGTGGTAGAATACTCACGGACTTAACAATAAATAAATCAATTGACACCGGATTTACGTGGAAAACAAACAAATGGGAAAAACCACGACCGAAAGAATCGAAAATCCACTATAATATTGGAATTAGTACAAGTATGATCTCAAGGGGCTAATAAGCTACAACGAGATCAATACAAAAGAGAGTAAAATCTAGAAAATAAACTCTCAAAATAAACTCACTCAAGGAAGGTGGACTTGGAGTGTCTTCCCTAGTACAAAAGATGGTGAATTTATACGAACGAAAAACTGTATAAAAATAATGGTGAATAAATGTGGATGAAATGCCCATAAAAAACTCCCTAAATGCAGATTAAACCTCCATGTAACAACTTTACCATAAAATAGCCACAAAATCCTCTATTAAGGCTTGCAATAATCCCCAAAACGGATCAGAATTGAAGAATCCAAAAATCTGGAACAGGCCACGACCCGCTTGTGGATCTCAGTGTCACAAAAGAAGAGCTGAGTGCTGTTGGGCAAAGTGTTAGGCCGCGCCACAAGACAAAAAGCCCATGCACTGGAGTCATGTTGAGTAAGAAAGAGCTGGGCAAGAAAGGAACTGGGCCTGTGGACATTATTACCAGGCCCAAGCGCTGGACCTGTAATCGATGCTAGTCAAATCAG
Source organism: Selenicereus undatus (assembly GCA_017589665.1). NCBI lineage: Eukaryota > Viridiplantae > Streptophyta > Magnoliopsida > Caryophyllales > Cactaceae > Selenicereus > Selenicereus undatus. The sequence continues at coordinate 43,514,215 of JACYFF010031959.1, read as the reverse complement.
CTGGAACATGACTCCTTCCGGGCTACGCAAAAATGGGCCATTGGACTGGATTAATTTTGTTGAGTCAAATCCATCAAATTCAATATAAAACCAAGGATATATTATGCGGGCAATAATCATCCCACATAAATAGATTTTGGGCCACATTCCCAACAATATATATATATATATATATAT
>JACYFF010031959.1:43502761-43514028 GCA_017589665.1 Selenicereus undatus | reverse complement strand
TGTGTGTGTGTGTGTGTGTGTGTGTGTGTGTGTGTGTGTGTGTGTTTATGTAAATAGATATATATAAAAGAAAAGTGCAAAATAAAAGTATAAGAGTATAGTAGTTATTTTAGGACTAAAACATAATAATATAGTCATGTGAGGTACTTAAATTTAATGCAAAAGTATGAGGTCAAAAATACTAATACAATTAAGCACAGGGTATAAAAATGTTAATAGTATGATTTCACTTCTGCATGCATTCAATCCCTTTTGTTTCTAAGAAGTAGGAATTCATTTTGATGTCAATAGTTGCCCAACTAAAATATTCAAGAACTAAAACACTTGTCATAAAGGGAGGATGCGGTGTAACCTAATTAAGCAAGACAGTGTTTAAAGAGATCCTATACTATTTGACTGATCTAAAACAAGCGTAAAAGCTAGGATTGAGTTCTATACCTCTAATAAAATTGTCCCGTAAAACTAAATGCAAACATACATCTACATACCATCATGATGACATGATAGCATGATTCGAGCTTTAAGATGGGATGAGGGTTGAAGGCATGAAGCTCCATGCCAAAAGTGATGCAAGCAATACTTCATGTTTGAATATAGAATAAAGGAGGTAGGTTCTCAAACCCCCTTTATGGATAACATATCTCAAGTTCTCACTGTATTGCTAATGCTAGATGGCTTTTTGTGGATTATCATTTCTCCTTCCAAAGGTTAGTTTCCCAGCCCAAGGCTTGTTGCCCCACCCAAGTGGCTGTAATCAAGGCCATCACATGCGACCAATGCAAGCAAGACACCTGAAAGTGAGACATGTAGTAAAGGAACTCACCCCTGAGCCAAGATGAAGTTAGAACGTCATAATCAATGTAGCAGGCTTGTAACTGATAAAGCAAAAGAAGTCAAATATAAAATTCAAATCTTAGTATCCCATCTAAGTAAGCCCCTCTCCCTCAGGGGGAATACATGTAGTAGCCTTAAATAAGATGCAAAAAGCAAATATAATTGCAAAGATTGCTTAAGGACAAATACAACAAAAGATGAACATAACATATATGCAAGTACAAGATTGAATAGACCAAAATGAAACTAACCATAGACACTATAACCAGGGAAGACATGAAAATCATAAGTAGTTTTTTTATGTATGGATTATAGCCAGAGAAAAGCAGAAAGTCCAGAGACTACATTTGACCGAACCTCTATAAATAGCATATATTGTCCATATTTACATTTTATGCATTTTATTTTGATTATTTTGTGACTTTGGTTATCGCCCTATTCACCTCCTATAGGGTGATTTAACAAGTTAAAGTTGGGCCAACAATTGGTATCAGAGCTAGTGCTATTTTTTTAAGACTTACCGTCTAATAGTTCAATTTTGTGGCTAATTATGAGTTTAAATCTGATTGACCTCTACTTTTTAAAGGTACTAATTATTTTTGGCGGTAGGAAACAATGGACCTTTATATCAAGCACAAGGGTATCAATCTTTAAGATATCTTGGTCAAAGGTCCACTAATTATTGGGAAATCAGAAGATGAATATATTGAAGATGTTTACAAGCGAAAATCCAAAAATTTTGAAGTTCTAAACATTTTATATTGTCCTTTTACTATTGACATTTATGAGTTTATTTCACATTGTGATAGTACCAAGGAGATTTGGGAGACTCTATATAATTTATATGGTACTAATCAAAATGTTGGGTTGAGCGAATTTACAGGACAGGATAAAATGATCAAGGATGGAAATGTTAGGCATGTTGAGGATCAACTACATGAAGAGCAACAATATGAAAGTGGTGATCCAATTAAACGCCTTATACATAGTGATGTCAAACATGCCCAAATTGAGGAGTTGCTTGAAAATGGTGATTGAAAACGGTGAGAAAAACAAAGATTGTTATCATTCATCTACTCCCCAGAATGGTAAGTATGAGGTAAAATCTATCCTTGAACTTTCAAATTATAGTTTTGTTACGTTTAAAATCTTACCGCAAGTGCACGATGCCAATTATAGTTAACAACGGCAAGTACAGGTCGTATTCTATAGGGAACTTGGTTCTAGTCATCGAACTGACTTCAACACTCAATTTAGGCAGAAACTGATGCAAGTTTATAAAATTCATTATTATTAAAATTGTTTGATTCAATAATAACAAAAATCCCAGATTGGAGGTTCATCACACTATTATGCTCTTTGGGTTGTGAACTAGGTCATATGAATTTGCCCATGCGACGGATTGCATTGGATGCTTACAAATTGGAATGCATCTACGCCTACTTTCGAAGGTCATTAGACCGGCTAAGCAATCCTAGTTATCTATTTTCATGAAACCAGAATTAACAAAGCCACATGATTGAGTAACCCATAATTCCCAATCGAAACCCTAACTATTCTCATGTTAAGGTGTCAATCGCTCACAAAGTAGCTATAAGTTGATGATTCAACTTTCGTTAATCTATTGAACAATTAAGGACATCAATACATCCCTCTCAGGCAATCCATCGAACAAATGACATACTAGGCAAGAATTCATTCACAAACTTGGGTTTACATTCATAAAAACCTAGAACATGATCTAAATTCGCCTAATAGGGGCTAATCCCAATCTAAGATAAGGGATTTAGCCTCTAAACATCACAACAGTCATAATCACAAATAAGGTATTGAAGAACATGTTGAAAGTTATAAACTTCAATGGAAATTGCAAGAGAGAAAAAAAGGAAATGTACTTCAATCGATTGCGATCATGAATTCACAACCAAAATTGTAATTAAAGCTCTCAAATTAAATCGAGATTAGTCTACAAAGTCTGCGAAAAAAATATCTAAGAATCGCCCTCCAAGAAATCTCTCTAAATTAAAACTAAAAATTGCGCCTCAACTTCCCTGACAAAAGAATTAAGTCGCGAAAGCGGAAGGGTGGCACGGGGTACCCATGCCATATCTCTGGCCATGCTTACTAAAAGTGAGATCATGGCATGGAGGCGCTAGGCGACATGGGGTGCCCATGCCAAATCACTGGTTCCCTTGAAGCTTCAACCAACCTCTTCTTTGACTGGAAACTCATCGCCTCGGCGCTCCTTTCTACCAACATTAGCAAATCTCTCGTTTTCTTAGTGAAAACTCCTAAAAATACGAAAAACTATTACATGTGGGTAATTTAAACCAAAGGCAACCAACTTGACCCCTTCTCATCAACATCAAACATGGAACAATGGGAAAAAAGGTCAATTAGGGGCTAAAATGAGGTAAGATACGGGTTTATCAACTCCCCCATGATTACCTCTTTCTTGTCCCCAAGCAAGACTAAAATATGAATGAACTGACAAGGGATCAAAACCTCTAATTACTCGCCCTCTCAGGCGAGGTCAATGGTGAATAAGTTTGATCAAGTATAACTGCGCGCAACTGGTGGGACGACTCAAGGCACAAACTAATAGTTTAAAACTCGTTTAAAAATCATTTGGAAGGCCATACTACTCAACTCGACATCCGCTCGTCCCATATCACACCCCTCCCAAAATGGATCGCATCCGAACAAGTGGTGGATTGGAAGGTCTGGTAGTGACTCTCATAAGGGAGGGAAGAAACACAGCATATGCACTCCCTCTCATGTGTTTGAAAATATATGGCTCTCTCAATCATCCCCCCAATGTAGCATTCTTACCATAGGCTTGGTCATGCTCTTGATCCTCACTACTAAAGTGCGCATGCAAATGATAATTCAGAGGGCTTGTATTAGGCTGTAATGGGGCTTAGGCTACAGGTAAGGAGGGGAAATGAGTTTGGAAACATGGAGTTAAAGTTAGGAGACTAAGAAGCATCACGCACATCCCAAACAATACATTATGCTTCTATATCATCCTAACTGACCATGCTAACAAGTAGGCCCCCTTGAATGGGCCCAAGAAGTGAGTTGAGATAAATCATAGAAAACCAACCATGCCAGCATTTTATTCTCATTTCATCTTTTCTCTCTCTTTTTTTTGTATCATCATTTTTTTCTTCTTTTTCTTTTTTTTTCCTTTGGTTGGCATGGGATAATAATTTACAAATTCAACATCAACTTATAACCTATATACTATAAATCCATCACAAGCAATGGAGGGGAACAACCGATTCACATATTCTCGATCAATACATCAAAAGGTAGCCAACCAAACAAGTGAGATTACACCTTATGCTATCCAACAAAATTTCTCTGAAACAAAGCTTCACCTAATCCTGGCATTAGGATAGGATATCATACAAGGCCAAGGGGTAAGTGATTAGGTTTGCAACAAGAAAAATCAAGTAAAGGCACAAAGGGCCAGCGAAGGGTGTAACATAAATTCCAAGAGGGAAATTTGGTTATGTGGCTGCTAAAAAATCACAGGATGCCTCTATCATATCATCATACATGTGTGTAGCCTTAGAGTGAAACAGATCAAGTTCTTGAAGAAATGCACACGGGGGTCACACATGAAATAAATAGTGAGACTATACATATGAATAGTCTAAACATGCCCAAAAGTCTCATAGGATAGACTACCAAGTGCACAACTAGCCTTGGGAATACCCCACTTGAAGGGAATAATCAGCCATGATGCGAGGGCTTAAGGGCAATCAGTATGCAGAAATCAAATAGTGCAGTCAAAGCATTTCAAAATCATCATGTAAAAGCATTTGCCAAGAACAGCTTACGAGTATGCGCAATCATGCCAATTAACTAACCCCAATGTCTTGGCTTATCATCACAGGAGGAGTTTTCAGAAATTTTTTTGCACTTTTCTTTTCTGTTTTTTTAAAAGCAGTAAACCTAACTAGGTGATCAACAAGTAGATAAGTTATGAGAAGGGTTAGAAGAATTACCTCGTAGTCTTGGAAGACCCTACCCAACATGTCTCTACTTAGGACCAATGGTTAGAAAAAGGATATGTACAATGCATCACCTACCTATATACATTACTCTACATGCTTTCTTAGACAGAAAATGAAACTAAAATTAATGCATCCCAAAAGTGCACCTAAGCTAGAATAAGAATTAAGGTCTAGATGCAAGCATGCTGAATGCAAGGAGGTATATACACACTACAATAAAACATAGACCACAACCTAGCCAACCCAAAATGAAACTCAAGGTATCACAACATCAAAGAGCTCATGAGCTTACCCCCCCTCCCCATGCTTGAACTGTCCATTGTCCTCAATGAAAGAAACATGAGAAGTAAAGGGGGAGGGGGTACAACTCACAGTTACTGGGTCCCATTGGGCCCAAGAGGAGGCCAAAAGTGTGGAGGGAATGGTGAGAAGGATACTGAATGCTGATCGAATGATGGAAATGACGAAGAGCCCTCGTGGTCGCCCGAGAAGGTGCAAACACGCTCCTTTAACTGTTGAATGGATTCAAATTGTCGGTAGGTCAACTAGTTCATCCTCCTTCGCTTTTCATATCCACGGGCTTCCCTCATGGCCTGCTTTTCCTCTCGCTGAATCTACCTCAATTCACATTCCTCTTAGCGGTTAACAAACTCGCGGAAGTATGTCACCCCCTCCTCAGTGGACTCTATTCGTTTAGATAGGCGATGGACGTCGTCGTGCATGCCAATTCATCCTTCATGAATACCAACCACCTCCATTTGGAGAGCAGGGAAGGATTGAAGGAAGGTGGAGGCAAACGCACCTGTACCGAAAAAGAAGATCCATCTGTATCGAAGGAGGAGGTGATTGAAAATGGGGTTGTGGCATTGGTTCATCTGGAACATGGGTGCCACCAGTCTCGTGCTCTTCCTAACCCTCCTCATCATCACCCTTATCATCATCATCATACTTCTCCTCCTCATTATCAGCTACCTGATCCTCCCTAGGTAACACCATTTCCCTGATAATCACTTTATCACAATTCCAATTCCTCTTGTTGGTGACAGTGGTATGCTCAACATTGGTAAGAGTGAAGAGGATTTGCTTATGGTGGCGGTATCGAACGATGCCCCCTTTGTTGTCAATGATAGTCATGTAGTGGAGGGTGCTAATGTCAAGGTGACCCCCGAAGAAATGAGACTCAAGGGAATTGAGCTTGTCACTATGACCCAGGGAGTGGGCGATGGTGGTAACCGCGCCCCCAATACTTAGGACAGTTTTATGGGTAAGCTCTGCCTTGGCTAAGTGACGGATGATGAAGGTGCTGGTGTCCATAGGAATGCCCGAAAATGCACGCCAAATGATAAACAATTCTGCCTTCCGACACCCATTTTGGTTGTCGTTACAGCCGAAAATGATATTTGCGGTCAATTGTTGTAGGTAGCGAAGATTGATATTACAAATGTTGGTGCCCTTGGCTTGTCAGGGGTCATAGGCTCTAGGGCGCCCGAACCTATCTATAGAAGTCTTTCATTTAGAATAAGTAATGTTTAACCAAATAGGGGCCAGTCTCCATAAGGTGAGGATATCCCTATATGCACCCTCATCCACCAGAAGTTTCAACAACTCATTAAACAACTGCAGACTCATTCGGTAGTCTATGTTAAACATGCGGAAAGTAATGTCCACCTCTTGACCCCGATACTTGCCATCCTAATTCACATTAAGGGAACTCAAAAATTCTAATATTAGGGGGTCACAAGAGGTGCATTGTATCCCAATGTACTCCGTCCACCCCAAGCTACAGATTAAACTCATCATATAATCAAGCAAGCCCAAGGTTCTCAAAGAGTCCACATGAAAGAATTTTTGTTCACTAATCTTCGTAGTGGTCAAATTGTCGTAGTGAATTCTTTGGTCATCGTTAATAAAATGCAAACCTCTATTACTAGGAGGGAGAAGGAGAGGGTAAGCATCCTTGTTAAGTTTAGTGGTGGATGGAGTAGTAGAGAAGGAAAGAGACCTTAGGGCCTTTTTGGGCATGGATGGAGCTTTGAAGCCATCCCCAACTCTTTTCTTTCCCATGGTGACAATTGGAAGCAAATCGATCCCTTGTGATGCTTGAAGAAGATGGCGAGGAGAAAAGAAGGTAAACTTTCGTTCTCTATAACCTTTAACCTTAGTAATGAATGTTAGGGTTTTAGAGAGAGAAAGTGGGGGGGGGGGTTTAAAGTGGTGAAATTGGGGCAAATTTGTGTGGGAAATGGGAAATTATGATTGAGATGGAGGAATTGTGGGAGAAAAATGAGAGTTTGGGAGAGGATTTGAGGGGCGAATGAGTGGGTGAGGGGAAGGTTGGTGCGTAGAGAGAGAAAGGGGTAGAAGAAGAATGGAGGATAAAATGAGAAAAAGAAGAGGAAATGGGGGTTATTCGCCCGAAAAAGCGGTGGCATGGTCGTGTTGTGCGACATGGTACCCCCTTGCCGTTTCTTTGGCACCCCTATTGCAGCTTTAGCTGTGGTACACACAACCTCGTGGCGTGGGGTACCTGTGCCAAATTGTTGGGCGTCCCTTGTTCGCTTTTCTCCCCCCTTTTTTTTTGAAATTTGAACATGGCATGGGCGTGCCATCAGGCATGGGGCACCAATGCTAACTTGCTACCTCTCAGGTCTTGCCCTTTTGTGTATTGCCTCTTTTTTTTTCTTTTTTTCTTTTTTTCTTTTTTTCTTTTTTTTTCTTTTCTTTACTTTTTTCAAAAGCAGTAAAGCTAGAGTTGCCTCCCAAGAAGCGCTTGTTTAAGGTCCTTAGCTTGACCTTAGAGGGCTTCTATGAAGTGGAATCCTCAGGGAGGGCGACGATGGCCTTTCCCTCAAGTGTATCACCGGTAATGTAGTGTTTCAACCGAGAACCGTTCACTTGAAATGAGTCGGTGGCATCCGTGCGTATCTCTATGGCTCCATATGGGTAAACCTTCAAGACCTTGAAGGTCGATCATTGACAACGGAGCTTTCCTAGGAAGAGTTTTAATCGGGAGTTGAATAAAAGAACCAAATCACTTTCCCGAAACTCACGGCGATTGATGAACTTATCGTGCCACCATTTCATTATCTCCTTGTAAATCCTAGAACTTTCATAGACATCCAAACGGATTTCCTCCAGTTCATTTAACTGTAGCAGTCGCTCCCCCTCCCCTATTTGAGATTAAAGTTGAGGTGCTTGATGGTCCAGTAGGCATAATGTTCCAATTCCATAGGGAGGTGGCAAGACTTACTATAGATTAATCGGAACGGAGTGGTCCCAATTAGAGTATTGGATGCTGTTCGGTATGCCCAAAGAGCGTCGTTAGGCCTATCTGCCCAATTCTTGCGGGATCTCACAACCATCTTCTCAAGGATGAATTTAATCTTTCAGTTGGAGATTTCGACTTGGCTACTTTTTTGAGGATAGTAGCCAACGCCATATTTGTGGTGCACTCCATATTTCTTCAATAGAGCCTCAAGTTTCTTCTCTATGAAGTGCGTCCCATTATCATTAATGAGCACTCTCGGGACCCCAAAATGCGGAAAAGTGATCCTCTTGAATAGCTTAACGACTACCCTTGAGTCATTAGTAGGACTAGCTATGGCCTCCACCCAGTTGCAGGTGTAATCCACAGCAACCAAAATATACTTGTTGCCTTTCGAGGACAGGGAAAGGCTCCATGAAGTCGATGCCCCATACATTAAATATCTCAAATTCAAGGATGAAGTTGAGGGGCATTTCATTCTTCTGGGACAAGTTGCCCATTCGCTGGCAATGATCACAAGAACAGAAGTAGTTGTGGACATCCTTGAATAGGGAGGGCCAAAAGAAACCTGCCTGGAGCATCTTTGTAGCGGTTTTGGAGGTGCTAGCATGCCCTCCACAAGGAGAGTTATGACAATGTGAAATCACACTCTAAATCTCCTCCTCGGGGAAACAACGCTGGTAAATACCATCCTTGCACATAAGAATGGTTCCTCCCAAAAGCACATCTTGATGTCATGAAAGAACTTTTTCTTCCGATGGGAGGACAAGTCATGAGGTGGAACTCCCGATGCCAAATACTTGGCAATGTCAACGAACCACAGGGCATGCTCTGTGGAGATGGCCAAGAAGTGCTTATCAGGAAAAGCATCATTGAGGGGGACCTCCTGACTTTCTACAGTAAGCCTGGAGAGATAATCAACAACAACGTTCTCGGCCCCCACCTTGTCCTTGATATCCAAATCAAACTCCTATAGAAGCAATATCCACTGGATGAGGTGAGGCCTGACATCTTTCTTCTCAAGGAGGTGCTTGAGAGCTAAATGGCCTATGTACACCATGACTTTGGAGCATAGGAGATAAGGGCGAAACTTCTCCATTGCATATATGACCACCAGTAACTCCTTCTCTGTTGTGGTATATCTTTGTTGAGCCTCATCTAGTGTTCTACTAATATAGTAGGTCACTACAAGCTTCTTGTCCCTACGCTGTCTGAGAATGTGGCATCACACATGATCTCAAAAGGGAGATCCCAATTAGGTGGCTGTATGATAAGGGCAGAAACAGTGCCTATTTAATCCTGTAAAAAGTTTCATGGCACTCATCAGTAAACACAAACGGGGCGTCTTTGGCCAAGAAATGAGTTAGAGGTTTAGCAATCTTAGAAAAGTCTTTGATGAAGTGGCGATAGAATCCCGCATGACTAAGGAAACTCTGCACCCTTTTTGCAGAAACAGGAGGGAGCAATCGCTCAATAACCTCAATCTTAGCGTTGTCTACCTTGATGCCCGATTAGAAATGACATGACCTAGTACCGGCCCTTCCCGTACCATGAAGTGGCATTGTTCCTAATTTAGCACAAAATTGACTTCCTCACATCTATGAAGTACCTTAGTTAGATTTTCTAAACACAAGTCAAAGGTACCTCCGTAGACAGAGAAGTCATCCATGAACACCTGCATGATGTTCTCAATGAAATCAGAAAATAAAGCAGTCATACACTACTGTAAATTGGTAAGAGCATTACACAACCCAAATGGCAGCCAATGATAGGCCAAGGTACCATAAGGGCATGTGTATGTCATCTTTTCCTGATCACTTGGATGGTTAGGGGTTTGCAAGAAATCCGAATGCCCATCAAAGTAACAGAAGAAAGAATGTCTGGCCAATCGTTCTAGCATGTAGTTAACAAAAGGGAAGGGGGAAATGATATTTTCGAGTGGCTTGATTCAACCTACGGTAATCAATGCAAAAGCACCACCTGGTAACAGTCCTAGTAAAAATGAATTTGTCACGCTCATTCTTAATGACGGTCATTCCACCCTTTTTAGGAACTACCTGAATTAGACTCACCCATTCACTATTTGAGATAGGATAGATGATTCCAGCATCAAGCTGTTTGATAACCTCCTTTTTCATAACCTCTTGCATGTTAAGATTTAAACGACATTGAGGTTGTCGGGAGGGTTGATGACCTTCATCAAGAAAGATGTGATGCATGCATAAGGAAGGACTGAGTCCCTTAATATTGTCAATGCTATAACCAATGACACCCCTATGTTTTCGAAGCACATGCAACAATTTGTCTAATTGAGGGTCAGCCAGTTTACGCACTAACAATAACAGGGTATTATGATCAGGGTCGAGAAACTCAAACATGAGATGTGAAGGTAAAGGCTTCAACTCTACCTTTGGAGTGCTCTTCTCCTTCTCTTTGGAGGCCAGGTCCTCCACACTAAGAACCTCCTTAGGGGATTGCCTATGCGCATAAGCAGTGAATGCATTGGGAAGCCTAGCATACTCCTCCTTTTCCCTCGAATGGGAACCAGTCACATGACAGCCAATCAAAGCGCTTGTAGTGGATCCTCCACAGAATAGCAAGGCATAGCCTCCTGATTGAGTGCACTCTCCAGCACATCAACTCTGTAGCACATGTCGTCTAGAGTGTGAGAGGCTATGGATTGTGGTAAGCTGAACTCCGCTTTTTCATCCCTTACTTGAAGGGAGAGCTTACCATTCTTCACATCAATCATGGATCCCACAGTAGCCAAAAAAGGTCTCCCCAGGATGATAGGGATGCGGGAGTCCTCCATTTCTGTGACAACAAAGTCACATGGAATAAAGAACTTACCCACTTGCAGTGGGACATCCTCAAGAATACCCATAGGGTACTTGACAGATCTATCAACAAGTTGCAAAGGGATGGTAGTAGGTTTTAGGTCCCCCACTTGCAGCTTATTGCAAATGGAATATGGCATAAGGCTCACACTAGCCCCAAGATCACATGGTGCGCTGTTGATGATAACATCCCCAACTGAACAAGGGATGAAAAAACTTCCTAGATCTGAAAGCTTAGAAGGAAGCTTGTTCTGAATAGTAACACAACTTTCCTCAGTGAGAGACATTGTAGCTGTTAGGGAAAAA
>JACYFF010031959.1:43452261-43487423 GCA_017589665.1 Selenicereus undatus | reverse complement strand
ATAATAATAATAATAATAATAATAATAATAATAATAATAATAATAATGGAAATCAATTTTTTTAATTATTGCTTAATAATTATCTGTTTACAATAAATAGAATCCGTAACTATCATCCTATTGTATTTAATATCTTTAACATTTTATATTTATAATGTTAAGATCGTTTATTGTTTATTATTTAATTAAAAGTAATAATTTATATAGCTTGGAGTTAGGATTGGAGTTAGATTAGGAACAGTTCAAACCTCTAAAAACTTAATATGTGATATATATACTAAGGGTGTGTTTGGTAAAATTAGTTGTTTTAGTAATAGTTAGCTGTGTTACTAGCTGTTAGCGGTTTTACTAGCGTGATTAGCTGTCACCCACTAGTGGTTAGTAATTAGCTGTTCAACTAGCAATTTAAAATAAATGTGTTTGGTAAATCTACCTGTTGAAGCAGCAGATTTATATAAAATGGCTAAAAAAGGCACAATAAATAAAGATCTTTAGTAAATAAAAAGAAGAATAATTTACAATGCAACTACCGGGTAGAGGATGTTAAAAGCTACTTTCATTAACTTTTGAAAAGCACTACATAAACCTCTAACCACTGCCTCATCCGCTACTTTATCGGACACTTTTAAGTAGTGGTCCACAACATTTTGACTACTAAAAACCACTAACCAATGTTAAGAGAATCGACCCGGTGATCGAACCAGTTGGCCAAGCGGGTCGATGGTTCAACCGTTCAAATTTGGACCGAGATTGGACCGATTGACCTAGTTTACTGTCAAACCGGGTTGGACCGTCATAATCCGGTTGAACCTAAATTTTTTTTTATATTTCTTTACCTTAAAAGTTAATATACTATTGTGTATTTTTCTTTTTTTAAATGTGTGTACTTTTTTTAATATATAGAATAATGATCCAAATGAGATGCTCCAATGTTACTACTTGAGCAGATCTAGACCACAACAACAACAACAAACTCCTAGTGTGGGTCTCGCTTTCGCGGGGTCTGGGGAGATCCAGCTGTAGGCAACCTTACCTCTACCGGTATTCCTACCCATAGAGAGGTTGATTCCATAAGACCCACAAAACAGTTTTGCGAAAAAGGTTTATAGGGAAAACGATTTCAAAACCATTTACCGCGATTGTAAGATATCAACATCCCTTGGCCATCCATGTGAATTTCCTACCACCAATCAGGGAGTCCCACATGTCACCGCACCCCCATCCCTCACCCAACCCACTTTCTGTAATCCTTTCACTATGAAAACCAAGAATGATAGAGAGAGATGCGGATGAGGTAACAACAATGCGGATGCTGCGTAACCGGCCACCATATGTTTTGGATCAACTTCTATGGTACATACCATATACCTGGCTATGTACACATCTATATAAGAGGGTGTGTACTGTATTTCAAAAATTCTTAAATACAAACGTATGTATTCTAGCATAGTACACACCCTCTTATATAGGTGTGTACATAGGTATGTACATGGGTATGTACCATAGAATTTTTGTTGTCTAGTGGTTTGATGCTTGACTCAACTGTCAAAGCAAGGCAGCTAGCAAATAAGGTTTAGTACTCAAACGCAAAGCAAGGCAGAAGGAAAGACAGATCGAGAACCAAACCAAAAATAAAGTACCTTGACATAGTTGACTGTCAGTGAGAACAGCCGGTGTCGGAAAGGTGACAACAGAGAATAGGGCGTCAAGGAGGGAGGGCACCGAGGAGGGAGACCTGCTGGGGTTTCGAGTGAGGCAAGATTTGGAGCAACAAAAAAAAAAGCCCTTTTACTCAAATTGGGAAAGTCCAGTCCAATCGCAAAGTTGGCCGATTTGACCGAGTCAGCCTCATTAACTGTGTTTATCAGGTTTTCCCCGTTTCAATAGGCAGAACGATTATGCTAATTATTAGGCCCGTTGCCATTACCAGTCCCCGATCCAACCAGCTGATCCATGCTAATTTTTGTAACCATGTCACTAATATCTACTTCAACCTCTATTACTTAACACAACCAAACTTTAGAAAATTCTATTTATATATGTATAGAGGCGTTGCGTTACACTAAGAGCAGTAGCAGCCGATGACATGCCAGGCAAAGGGCTGGGTCCGCGTGTCATTTAAATTGGAATTCCACAATTCCAACCATCTATACTCGCGTGGGACACGCTGGCATTCCCCCTCTCGTTTCAATTTTTTTGTCATTTTCTGATTTTTTATTTTTTCTTTTTTAAAAAAAAATATTATTTAGGTAGTTCAAAAAAAGGTTGTGTTATAAGGCTGTTCCATAAAAAATATATAATTCATTTGTCCTATAATGAGTTCTATTGGTTGGGAAAATGAAGGAATGTAAGTTCTCACATTGTGAAACTTTTGCTGACATGCCATGTTAGAATTCTACAAAAACTAAAACTCTGGTTGGGAATGCTCTAAACTAAACTAAGGTGACTTCTTGAACTTCAAACTCTCAACACTATCTTGTTGCGGTGGTTATTCCTATGAGGACTACTAATCAAACGGTGGCAAACCCATACAGTAGAGCAAACATTATAAAAACGCATGGATTGAAGGCCCCGAAAAAGAACAAAAAAAAGCACTAATTCCCCCCATGAATACACTAACTTTAGGTAGCATAGGGATACAAGATAGGACGTAATAATTGAACTCACTAAGACACTAACGACACTGTCACTTGGAACTAAATCTGGACCCATTTGATAATCACAACAATCCAACAACTAAACGGTGGTTTTTGGGGGGTGGGGGATTCGGAGGTCGATGTTAGAACCTCCAACCTACTTTTATTTGACTGACATTTTTTTTTTTTGGTTCAAATGAACCACGAAGGCAATACAATACAACGAGGAATGAAGAATCAAACTGGATACTTAATATATTCAGAACCTCAATCTTAACCACCTGACTAAGACTGACATTTACTTCATATAATAGATTGACCATCATTTTTTTTCCCCTTGTTTGGAATAGGTGACCCACTAGGCCCCTTTCGCAAGGCCTGTCAGTGATATTAGAAGAGGAAGGCAGTAAATGTGCCACAGCCTACACAATCCAACACCCAGAGAGCTTGTTGAGACATTGCAAATTTCACTCAAGGAGTTTTGAGTCACTTAAGATTTGATCCCAACTGCGGAGGATAAATCTCCAACCTCCATAACATTAAGGATCCGTTTGATCCTTAGAAAATTTATTGGAAAGAAAAGTTGAACGAAAAAAATATGAAGGAAAAAAAGTAGGGAGAAGATGAGTTTTTTTTTCTTGTTTGAATTGAGGAAAAAATACAAGAATTTGGATGAGAAATTTGAATTTTAATGAACTATTTGAATCATGCTGATGTCATCTAAGCAACGTAAGGTTAGAGAAAATTGAGATTTTTTCTCAAACTTTCCTCCCAATTTTATGAATAAAATTTTATCACTTGTTTCTAACAATTTTTTCACTTAACTTTCCTCCATGTTTTTCTTCTTTGTGATTTTCCCGAAACCAAACACAAGAAAAAAAAGTAACTTTCTCAAATTTTTTTCTTTCCACCAAAATTTTCAAGGTCCAAACGGAGCCTAAAGCAAGTGTTTCTTAATACCATGTACATGTAGTGCATCTAAAAGTTCACTAAAAGAAGGAACTGTGGAGGATTGAGCGACCTTGCCCCTTCACAAATTTGCTCCTGGGTATCCTCAATTGGACCCTAAAATATTCCTCTCGACAAGGATCCTGTCACCTTAGTAGGTCAAGTTTGACAGAGTAGGTTTTACCAGAAAGCAGATAGCAAATTAAGAGTCATATAAGCTGTGGGAATGCCACCATCACAGAAACTTTCCTATACATATCCAACTACAGGCTATCATGATTATGTATTTACTGACCATTCTCCTTGTAGGCACATCTATAGAAAAAAATGGAGCACATAAATTTCTTAGTTGTGATAAAAGAAGGAGAGAAAGAGGCAACCTGACCATCTTTCTCTTTGTTGGGAAGAAACAGTGGTCCAGAATTAGAGACACGTCAACTACTTGCGCAAATGCAAAGGAAAGCCTCTGTACACCACCCCAGACTTCTAGCAACCAAGGTCACAACTAGGGGAACAACAACTGATAGAGAAGAATCAAGAGCACCAAAGAAGATTCCATTTTTATCCGGTCTTTCACGGTGGGATCTTTCTCCAAAGTACTCTCGCAGAAGGTTGCTCAGGCTGTCCAACTGGTGCACGATTCGCTGTTGTCCCCTAGATATCACCATTATCTGTTTCAACCACAACAGTTGTGCAGAAAATCGAGCGTGCCAAATTAGGTTGCATAATTTTAACTCGGATTCTTGCAGTACAAATCCATGCTATAACAATCACAAACACCTGATTGAATGTGGATAAGCTATATCATACCCACTTAGCCAACACAAATTATTCAAAACCACACCTCAGTACTTCTCGCCCAGGCCTGAAAATTTTGGATATGTACTAATTGTACTTTCTTTCCATATTTTATCAAATCAACATACAACAGAAATAGCCCAGATTCAAATCCGAAATGATCCCACCTAAACCTGACCCAAATGAATATCGAACCCTAAAACTAACTTGTTTGCCAAATTTATGTCCATCATGAATATTTGATTATGCATCGAATAGTCAGACTTTCCCATTTTCTAAAACTTTTGCTTGTTATTGAATCAACCAACAACAGATATAACCGAGATTCAAACTTAAAATGATCCCACCTAAACCTGACCTAAATGAATGCCCCATTAGCCTGAAAAAAAGGGACCCTAAACTAACTTGTTTGCCAAATTTATGTCTGTCATGAATATTTGTGTAAGTGTCAGACAGCCAGACTTGCCCATTTTCTAAAACTTTTGCATGTTTTTGGGATAAATTAAGCTGAGAGTCAGCCATGAGCTCTTGCAATGACATTAGACCGTATTCACGAAACGGGTGGACATAGATGCTCCACTTGCCATGTTCTAGGCAACATATATCACACAGTGCACAGTAACAATTTCAATAAGGATACTGGTAGTGAAATAGTATGGAGTTAAATTGTTACCTCTTCCATAACTTGTGAGTCCTTTGCCAACTGGGAGTAAGATGAGGAGTGAGGCAAAAGGCCACCAGCCGTGGTGCCATTACTTAAACCTGCCATTACACGAGAAGGTTCAAAGCCATTGCAGGCTTCAGATTGCACACTCAAGTTCTGTTGGCTAGCAGAAAGTGTTCTCTGGGGAAACTTGGAATTCAGGTCCTCGATGTGAGATGTGAGCTCATCCATTCTTTCATTCAGTGTGGAAATTTGCTCTGAAAGTTGAGATAAAACTCCCTACAGAAGAACCCAACAAATGCTTTCAACAATTCACAGTATGAGACGATCTAGTAAAATTGCACATCATGGAGCACGTTGATCACTCATGCTTTGCGCTGCTTGGATTATGCTTGGGGTCACATAAGTGATGTTTGGTTGGATGTAACGTAATGACATTGTAATACAATCAACCTTGCAATGCAATCATGATTACATAGCTTGTGGTAATCATAATTACAAGATAGTTTTATTCACAATACTCTCTTATAACCAAACAAGATAATGAAAATACAATTCCAAACTTGTTTGCCATACAAGATTCTTTACATCCAACCAAACATTACCAAAGTGTCAAAATCGTCCACTTTTGATTGCATGTTTTCAGCATAAAAAGAAATGGATAGTACCCATTTTGGCCACACCCGTGTTATAAGGTTGAGTACCCAACTCAGATACTTAGATGAAATGTGGGGTTTTCGTAATGCTGCTTGTGCCAATGATGTCTTGGATAAGTTATGATGATGAAACAACCACAAGTATCCTGTGCTACATAGTATAGACTATAGAGTTGAGCAATACACAGTTTGACCAATTACACAATTTCTCATTCCATTCTTTCAACTGGTTAAATTCTAACAACTATAGTATGGGTCTTACGATATGGTTAAAACTTAGAATTAAATGCATCAAAGGTTAAATTCTGACAAGCAGGTTAACTAACTTGATTTGGAAGCCTTGCAGGTGATGGGGGGACAAATCCATTGAAGCTTCTTTCTTCTACAGCAAGCTTTGTCAATTTAGACAGATGCTTTTCCCGACTTGATGAAAATGAATGAGAGATGTTACTATCAGAACATGAAGCAGTTCATGAGGAAAACCGGATAAAAGAAAATGTTCAGCAATTCATCAGTCATATTGATGGTACTACCATTTGTTTCAACATAAACCGGAGATTCTCACTCGCATAAGATAATCCACTTTACCAACACACATGAAAGTGCCTATAATCAAATTGTTTATGGAAACTATCCAAATAAATGGGGGCTGCTGGAAGCATTAAACCCATAGTTCATGCCTTCACCCTTGAATTTTAATCGCAGAAAATAAGTAAGCAGTGATTTTGTTCTCACCATAACCTACAGCAGACAGGAGAAACTGATTACCAGGTTGGGCTACTTGGAGTCTTGATCCTCCTGTTTGCTAATGCTCGAGAAATTGCCTCTTTTGGGCTAGAGGCTACATCATCCTCTATGCTGAGTTTTGTCTTCAAATCGTCTGGCAATGCCTATAATAGCTAGGTAAGTACGGTAGCTGAAGATAGACCACATGCAAGTGTAAATTGAAATGTGCTATGTTAGGGTTCATACCATGACATCATTGACAAGCTTCCCTTGTTGGATTTGCTCTAAATATGTTTGAGGGACAAAGGAGCCATCCATACCCAGCTGCTCTGCTATATATTTCACATATGAACGATCTCTTCCTTGAACCTTCGCAAGAAGAGAAGCAAAAAGTGAAATGGGCCTTCTTTTTATATTGTGAACACAGCAGTTGCCAAAACTTAGTAAAAACAGTCTGTCCATTGTTATGGCCTCCAAACAAGATTTTCTCCACCATTTCTTCAGATGAGTCATATGCATAATGAAACTTAGAATGCACAATGTTTATCAAGCATCCAAACATCTTGCATATAGTTATAAAATCAGTCAGCACTGCAGAAATACCCGAACCCAGCTGGCTTATAATGAAGGTCAAGTTTCCAAATAATGACATGAATCTAGGTATTGGACATAGGCATTTTGTACAAATCTTGTGTCAATCATATGAAATGCAAGGTCCAGTGTCCATAATAGTGTCAAGAATCAAGCACTCAATCTGGCATTTCAAGGGAAATAAGAATCCAATGACATAGTGCACTAATAGTCAGCCTTTTTGAAAGCAAGAAGCATAAAACAAGACAAATATTCCCAGTGTCTAACAGAAAAACAAGAGAAAGCATGGACAAGATCATAAAAGGGGACAACAAGGGAAAAACAAATGCTGTAAAGGTAGTATTTGGAAGAGCCTTTAGATGGTCAAGTACCTGAATGTACTGGCGATTTAGCTGCTCTAGCCAATCAATTTTCACAATGATCCTATAGTCAGAGAAAACATGGCTGCCTTTTTTCAGGATAGTTGCAATAGTGTAACCTAGGCCCATCAAACCACCAAGGAGGCGGACACTGACTTCAAAAGTTATCCTGGGTGATATTATGACTGGACTGTCAGTAACCCATTCCTGAAATCACCAAGGAGATCTATTTATCTTCACATCAAACTCTCCTGCACTTCAATTACTGTAACCAATTAAATGTACGTATGAAACTTGAAGAAACAAACATAGATACAAAAGGCATGGTCATTTTGATCCACAAATTCGTGGAAAGCTCCAAACTTTCTTGGCCTGAAAAGCTGTGCATATAAAGTCCCATTTGGATCTTTGCATATTGATCTATGTCCTTCTGACATACTGAAACCCCTTGTCTAATCTGAAAGCTAGTGCAAGGGTTAATGACCCTATACATAGCCATATGTGATTCCCCTAGAACATTGCATGACACTTTCAGAAGCAGAAGATGCTATTCATTAGCTACAACAGTACTGGGAGCTTGCAAAATAATAAAAAGAAAGTGACTGCGTTACAAGTACAGAACAAATAATTATTGGGTTCAACACCAACAAACATAAAAGGAATAACTAATTCAAATGTATGCCGGTAAATTTGTGAGGTAACAGATGAAAATTAGCTTGTCTGCATACCTTACTGAATGAAATCACAAAAATAGGTAACATTACACTTGGTTGCAGCTCAAATAACTTAGCAATCAATTGAGATTATCAATTCGCAAATTTTTTACTGCAATTTTCTAGCTATGAAAATTTGAAAAATAGGGACAAAATAATCTTCAACGAGTGAACGTGCCTGTTCATGCAGATCTTCACTAGGTTTGACCAGTTCACTTCGAAGCTGATTCAGATGCCTCAGTTGGCCCTCTCGACAAAATTTTTGAAGTTGAAGATGGATGTCTGTTACAGGGCTTAGCTTCAAAAATAACGGAAAATTAAAGGCAAACTTCTTTCCAACAGAGTTTGGAAGGAGGGGGTGGGGTTACTCCAATACTGACATAATGACATATTGTAGCAGTAATGTGTTTAAGGTCCAGGAAAAGAAAGATACTTTAAAGTGCCAAGCATTAGTGGCCAAGTTTGGTGCAGGTTGGCTATGCTCAACATGGAATTTCTAGGTTAAATTGTTAACATAAGTTTCCACTTTCATAGTTTCATTTCTTGACCAGGAAAGCACATTCAAGCGTATGATTCACGCGTATGCCTGTACTGTTTCAAGCAATCAACAAGAAACAATCAAAACCCCCACAATTTGCATGCTGTCATCCGAATTCTGGAAACATAAACTAGCCAAAGTTTTAGTGGAACTAACTATGGAACTACATTCATGTACCGTGATGATGTGATCCATAATACGAGTAACTATGCTTCAAAGTTAAGAACATGAAAGAAGCTCATTTCTTATCGCAGTAGGACTATGGGAATTGAGACGCATTCATACAAAATTACAGATGTGGTGCTTCTGAGACTAGAATACAGGGAAAATGCCTGAAACGAATTTGAACGGTTATCAACATATTTAAAGGGACAAACCAAAAGGAGAAGGACTGAACCTCAAACATAAGATTGTAATTGCCACCTCTGTTCCTCAACCTGAGGTAATAAGACTGGCAAGCTTCAGGGTCTTAACCTGGAGGTAGAAGGTATATATGGTATGTCTCCTCCTTGTTTTCTTTGAGATCTTCTGAAATAACTGCCTTGATTTGCTCCTCTATTGCAGTCCTTGTTGACTACAATAAGTGTAAATTCTTAGTGCTAATGTAAGCGAGATAAACACATCACTTAAGTATTCAAAATGATTGAAATGCAAATTGGATGATAACTGGAATGTGTAGCCAACAACCTTCAAAATATAAATCGGGTTTTGAAAGCTAGTAAACGGATTAAGGCCCTATTCGGCAAAATTAGCAGTTCAAGTAGCGGATAGCGGTTCAAGTAGCGGATAGTGGTTTAGGTAGCGGATTAGGTAGCGGATAGCTGTTCAGGTAGCGGATAGCGTTTCTAATTTAACTGTTAGCGGATAGCTGTTTAGAAGAGTAATTGAATAAAATATGTTCGGTAAATTTAGCTGTTGGATTAGCTGATTAATGTAAATTAACATAAAATGATATAGATAATTTCCAAAGATAAAATTTCCAAAGGGTAATTTTTGGTAAAAAAATATGAAACGCTACTTTTGGATGTAAAGCGTTAATGCTATTGGTTTTTCAAAAACGCTACTTAAAACACTAAACGCTACTTGAAATACTAGTCAAAACACTACGTTGCCGAACACTAAAAATTACGTGATGAGTGTATTGACTTAGTCAAAACGCCAAACATTACTCAAAATGCTGTTGCCGAACACGCCCTAAATTTGTCGATGATCTTAATATGGGCTGTCTGCAGATCAGGTTCAATAAAAGCTGTACACATAGGATACACCTGTCAGGGAGAACAACAGTGAGAACTTCCACATAGCTGATTCCATCTTAGGAGAAAAGGCATTGAGTAACAAGGCAACCATTTCAGAGATCTGATGGATTATTTCTTCAGGCCCATACCCAGCACGCTAAATGTCCCGCAGAACACGTTTCACCAAGTCAAAATGCACTCCACCGGTGACAGATACACGAAGATCAAGCAAAGGCCGCAATCTCTCGCTTAATGCATAGACGCCTTCAATGATTACGATACGAGAACTGGGCACGTCAATTGTCCTGCTGTTATCACCTAGTGTGACAAAAAAATCCCTCTCCAAACCAAAAAGACATCCAAAATGATGACTAAATACCATATCAACACACAGCCCCAAAAAAAAGTGTAGCAATCATGCTCATCGGTTCCACCCTACACATCATTATATGGTAATTTTGCACAGCTCCATCAAATAATACTTAACATTTTTTCTTTTAAATCCTTTACGTCTCAAATACTTTCATTTATAAGTTCTATCTTTCAATTCTCATATCCTGTTGCATTACACTAGACTGAGTGGAAAGATAAATGACAAAGTTGGAAAGAAGCCTGATCTGTAGCCTATTCGGGACCTAGACTTGAAATCATATATCGGAACTTGAACAGATTTTCCTGCTGTCAAACCATGGATATTTTCAAGCAATGTGTCATAATCTGTCAGCCGTGGGTCTGCTCAAGGCAGAAATAGACAGAGATACAGTTAGTATCATCATTTATCAAGCAATATTCAAAGATACACAGGTGCAACATCGATACTTATGACAAACACCCGTTGTGTTGGAGATCCTTCAGGGAAAGTGTTATTGCTTATGTGTGTGGGAGGTTCGGGGACTTGGGAAGAGACCAATTCTTGTGAGATTATGGAACATAAATCCCCAGCAACGCTACCTCTTATATGCAATAATGCTAGGGGGCACAGAGAGGTGCAAATGTTCCTCGGACCTCGATACGCAATGAGTTGAGGACTTCCGTAAGACTACATAAGGATCCCAAGACAAGGACTTACTAACAGAATTCATGCATACGAGTACTACCATCAAGTGACTGTGAATAAAAAAATGAAATAAACAAAAGCTACACGAGGATATTGCCTATTATTGTGTAAGCAGGCGTATCTTTAATTACTCTGTTCAGTCCATTAAATGGTCAAAGTAAGAGTTGTATATTCAGGCCTCACCATCGAAGTTCCCATCAATGATCCGACTGGCATCGTTGTTGCTGTCCATTGATATAACACCAACACTAGGCATAAAGCTAAGCATTTTCTCTGTGAACAGAGTCTTTCCAGCACCAGATGGACCAGCTATTCCAACCAATATTATTCCTTCATTTTTCTGGGCCAGCAACTGACAAGCACGGATCACTATGAAGAGACCCTTCTCCAACGATAGATGGCCTTCAATAGGGATAGTCTCATAGCGGATGGAATCCTTTCTCTTCACCAACTTGATTTGATCTCTTAAGAGGCCTGATCGTATTCGAGGTGATTCGCAACCAGATGGAGCATCTCGACCCATTTGGAAGATGAAGAAAGAACAAGGAACTGCAAATTCCACAAGAGAATAACATATCAATATGATAATCACGAAGATCTGTGTCAATGTAATCGCCAGATTTTCCTCGATTTAGTTCATAGACATGTCATAAGTTCACCTCTTACTAATATCTAGTAAGAACAATGGAGATTCCCTATGAGAGTCCCTCTTCCTCATTCGCTGACCCAGGACAAGGTTATCCCCACAGTATGTCATAGAAAGGATGAATATCAACACATAAAATTGTGTACAACCGCAATCATAAACATGTAACACAAACCAAACCAAACCAAAAGGAAAATTGAGAACTCAAACTCATAACACCCCAAATAACACTGGAGTTGTCTGGAGATAATGCAATGTTTTCATTCCCTACTTGGAGCAATGAAACAGTTTGACAATAGTACAGTGTTTTCATTACTTAGAGTCTTCATGGGTCCTTCATAAACAATAGGCTTTCCACCATTTCCTCAAACAAGAACATCATTCGTTATTCAAATCATCTCATTGCATCCCGATGAAATATGTTCTGTTGTCGATAAGAAGTGTCAAGAACCCACTCTTGAGTTTGCCTTATATCGAAACAAGAAAGTAGTATCCTCACAGATCAAACCAGTGTCTCATTCCACCTACCCATTGGTTCTTAGGATGGGTTGTCATCCTCCTCCAGAAGTCGAAAGACTTCCCAGGCATTTTACATAAAACAACCCATAATCTCAAGCCTAAAAAGCCAAATGCAATTTTTATTTGAGACTGTCTAACCCACACTAGATAGGCAAGATGGATACTGCGAGCTATTGACTTTTTCTAAATTCTCTGGAGATTGTCAGTTTAGAGCCATTTTTTTTTAAATCTGAAAGGCAACTAAAAAATCATGACTTAACGTCCAAGAAAAACCTGCTCGTAAATGACAATCTGGACAAGTTGAGAGGCAAATAAATAATACCTGTACCGCTCCATAAACAGAATCCCAAAATAATAACTTAAAAAAGCTCTACCAGGTAACCCAAGCATAAAAGTCAATTCATGAAAAAACACTAATAATCAGATTATAGCAAGCAATTAGCCAACAACAACAAGAATGAGAAAACATACCAAGAATATAACTGCAGATTTTTTTTTTATAAAAAAAATCACGTCAATGAGTAACCCCACTAGTAATTATACCGTCCACCCGGTTGTACAATTGCATTTGTACAACCGGGCCCACCCACTGCCTAATTGGCGCCTCTACCATGCAAAAAGTGAATAACCCGCCGCCTTAAAAAAAAAAAAAGCTCGTAACTACTGCAACTTCAAAACACCACAACCCAAAAACTTCCCTCACTTTCTCTCTCCCAAAACCCACTCACCTTCGTGCTTCAATTGGAGAAATTCTGCTACATTTGGTCACCGATTTTATCAAGAAATCTTCACAAAATCACCACTGAAGTTTCAAGCAAACAAAATCGAGATAAGTTTTAGTAAATTCGAAATTTATTGGCATGATCGAAAGAAAACGATGAATTCATTTGGCATTCTAGGTTTTAACAAAATCGCACACTTATTATCGCGTTTTTCAAATGTTTGCAGATGGAAGCTCAACATTAATCACTATCGAAGAATAGATCTGCTAGTGATGCATCAAACACTCCTCAAAAGAGGTATGTTGACAACCTTAAAACTTCTTAAACCTAATATTAGTGAGCAGTATGTGCTTGTTCCTGATTTTGTCTGCAAATTTACAATGAACACGTTTACATTGATATTCACTAATACATCCAAGACACTTTTACCTCAACTATTAGGACTCTGTTTTATAGTGAGTTGTACCTTGTATTGTGGTGAGCCATATCTTCATTTTAGTGAATTGTGAATTATGTGGCTGTTCCTATGCACATATGTCTGCTACAGTGAGTCGTGTGTTATAATGTAGTGAGCTAAGGCTTGTATGTAGTGAGCCATGACAAAAATCTAGTGAGTTGTACATTATGTGCTAGTGCCTGTCAACATCCACATGCTCCAATGAGTTGTGCCATATATTTTAGTGAGCTATGGCTTGAATATAGTGAGCCATGACAAAACTGTAGTGAGCTATGAATAATATGCTAGTTCCTATCAACATATGCATCCTATACTAACATTTGTCTTATAATATAGTCACATGTACTTTACACCCCAGTGTGCCATACTTAGTGAGCCAAGGCTTGTATATAGTGAGCCATGGAAAAAATCTGGTTAGCTGTACATTTTGTGCTAGTGCCGGTCAACATATGCATGCTCTAGTGAGTTGTGCCATATATTTTAGTGAGCTATGGCTTGAATATAGTGAGCCATGACAAAACTGTAGTGAGCAGTGAATAATATGCTAGTTCTTGTCAACATATGCATCCTATACTAACATCTATCTTATAATATAGTCACCTGTCCTTTACACCCTAGTGTGCCATACTTAGTGAGCCAATGCTTGTATATAGTGAGCCATGACAAACATCTGGTGAGTTGTACATTATGTGCTAGTGCCTGTCAACATATGCATGCTCCAGTGAGTTGTGCCATATATTTTAGTGAGTCATGGCTTGAATATAGTGAGCCATGACAACATATGCATCCTATTGTGACTTCTCTCTTATAATATAGTGGGCCATACTTTACATCCTGGTGTGTCATACCTTAAATTTAGAGAGTGGAACCATACATTAAAGTGTGCAATCTCGAACACCTCTCTTTTCATATACTGTTTCATATGCACAGTGAGTTGTACCTTATATTATTATGAGCCATGCTATTTCCTGTCGACATATGCATCCTATTGTGACTTCTCTCTTACAATATAGTGAGCTTTACTTTACATCCTAGCGTGCCCTCCCTTAAACTGCTACTGTGCTATCACATTTCCTGTAATATTAACATAATATTCAATAATATTTCATAACATAGATCAAAGACAAAAGGGTCAATCATAAGGCCTCAAGACATGATTATGAAGGTTGTCAGAGACATCTCATCTGAGCAAGTGAACATTAGGTAATTACCACTTGAAATACATGAAAAACAAACACAGTGTAGTCCACTGCACTAACATTATCTTTTCCTTTTTTATTGAAGCCTAAATGATCAAAATAAAACAAATCAAACAAGTCAAGGAATGCAAGATGATATTCCTCACAATTCAGGCCAAGGTATGTATACATTATATTCTATGTTAGTACCTGTCAAATAGCGAGCCCTGACATATGGGTTGGGGAGCCAATACAAATGTCTAGTGAGCTGATAAGCAAATGCAGTGAACAGAAAACTATATTTAGTGAGCTGACCTGCAATAGCAGACACCTATGTTCAGTGAGTTGACCTATAATTATAGTCAGCAGACAGCTAAGTTTAGTGAGCTGACCTATAATTCTAGTGAACAGACTGTTTATTTTAGTGAGCTGAACTATAATATTGGTGACCATACCTTTTATTTTGAAATATATGTATTGAGACCCACATTACATTAAACATTACACATTTATTTGCTTATACATCTTGTTCACTTATACAATATACCATGTACAATTGCAAAAGAAGCAACCAATGCAGCTTAACCAAAGCATCAACAAACCCTATCCACCACAATGGAGACAACCTCTGCTGGGAAAACAAGTTCAACAAGTACTACTGTAACTAAGAGAAGGCTAAAACAAGAAGCAAGGAAAAATAGAAATATTTGTACTCCACCTACTTTAGAAAATGAACAACCACAAGCTCCCACAGCAGAGGAGAAACAAAAACTGGTGCTGGAAAAAACACCGAGTGCACATGCTATGCAACCACCACAGCCTACTCACCAGGAAGAGGAAGGACAACAGCAACAAAAGCCAACAAACCCACCTCAACAAGACACTACAACATCAGGGCATAGACTAAAGTTCGTGTTGAAAAAAAGGAAAACAATGCACAGTAGAAACTCCCCCAATGCTCGCAAAAACACAACACAAGAAAACTCTGAAAAAACAATTGCTGACATTCATCAACAACCATCTGAGGAAATAGGTGACACTGTGGAGGACACCACTTACAAATTGCCTCCCCCTGGACATGTTGATGAATCAAACTCTGATGATGAAGTATTGGTGAAGAGAATAAAGAAGATAAAAGAAGGAACAAAGTCCAGGCCAAAGAAAATGCAACTGAAGGCAAAAAAGTGTGTTAAGTCACAACCCGAGAAGAAGAAGGAAGTGCAAAAGAGTCCTAAACCTCCTACAAAGAGTGCACAGCTCTCAGTTACAAAGCATAAAAAAGAACATAAATCCCTTAAGAAGAAACAGCATGTCCAAAAAAGTGCTGTTGTACTTCTTGAAGGCCCCAAGTATGTGCAATCAGTGTTAAAGCCTGCAGAGGGGGACATAAAGCACAAGGAGATCTTTCAATCAAGAATGTCACCATCAGGGTTTGTTGGCATGATTGCTCATTTCAATGAGACACAAACAAAGGCAATACAAGATATGGGGTTTGGAGGATTCCTCCACTTACAGGTCACATAACTGCAAGGGGATTTATGCAAATGGCAAGTGGACAGATTTGACTCATACACAGCCACATATCACCAGACAAAAGCATTCAGATTACACCAATGGATGTGCATAACACATTGGCGCTCCCCATTAGTGGAAAGAAAGTTGAGGAGTTTTATGGGGAAAATGCCAAAGATGCCAAATACAATAAAGTCCTTGATGCATTGAGAAAAGACTAGAATTTGCAAGATGGGGCCCCTAAACTAAGCCAAATGCCATAATACATTTTCAGCCAGACTGATGCAGGGGAAAGTTTTAAAAGAAATTTTGTAATGTACATGGTATCATGCTTCTTCAATGGTTCAAAGAACGTACATTGCGCACCCTATTTTACTAAGAATGTGGCTCATGTTGAGGACATAACATCAATTGATTGGTGTCAGTACACCATTGACATATTATGCGAATTTATCAAAAAGAGGGCTTTAAACTTCAATGGCCCTATTCTATTCTTGATGGTAAGTTCTTTACACTATATCAGAATATCATGGTTTCATTGAGCACAATGTCATATTTAGTGAGCTAAACTTATATAATTAGTGAGCTAAATATATGTCATTTTGAGCATGTCATATACTTCAGTGAGAGCAACATACATTATAGTGAGTAGAAGATGTATTTTAGTGAGCAGTCTAAAACTTTTGATGAGCTTAACATATGTCATGGTGAGCATGACATATACTTTAGTGAGCGCAACATACATTGTAGTGAGCAGAAGATGTGTTTTAGTGAGTTGTCCAAAACTTTTGGTGAGCTAAACATATGTCATTTTGAGCATGTCATATACTTCAGTGAGAGCAACATACATTATAGTGAGTAGAAGATGTATTTTAGTGAGCAGTCTAAAACTTTTGATGAGCTTAACATATGTCATGGTGAGCATGACATATACTTTAGTGAGCGCAACATACATTGTAGTGAGCAGAAGATGTGTTTTAGTGAGTTGTCCAAAACTTTTGGTGAGCTAAACATATGTCATTTTGAGCATGTCATATACTTCAGTGAGAGCAACATACATTATAGTGAGCAGAAGATGTATTTTAGTGAGCAGTCCAAAACTTTTAGTGAGCTTAACATATGTCATGGTGAGTATGGCATATACTTTAGTGAGCACAACATACATTGTAGTGAGCAGAAGGTGTATTTTAGTGAGCATACAAAAACTTTTGGTGAACTATACAGACTGATTACAAAGAACATTTCTCTTGCAGATGCTATATCTTGAGAGGGTTCTCTTGGCAAGAAGGATTGTTCTGAGGCAATTCCCAACAATCAAGGGCTGGACAATAGAAAAGCTAAGCGAAAGAGTCAGAGAAGAGAGAAAAGTCAACCAACTTGGTGGAACAAAAGGGCCAAAGGGCTTTGGAAAGGGGAGAGTGGAGCCTCCAATACAAATACCCAAGGAAGTGTATGCTGACCCACCTCTACAAAAGCAACCTCAGCCACAAAAAGAACAACATCAAAAGATCTTACCAGAAAATGATGAACCATCAGAGTTAGAGGTAACATTTATTTCTTTGTTTCATTTATATCAATCAAGCACAATGAAATATTTTAACCAAATATGTATCTAATATCTTACAATACTTGAATGTTGTCCACATTACAGAAAGATATGGAAGAAGTGGCTGAAGTAACAAAGGCTTTAGCAAGTGCATTCAAAAGGTACAGGACATTCATGGACTTCTTGTCAAAAAGGTGCCAAAACAATGAAGCACTCAAGAAGATAAGAGATAAGGCTATAAGCATGTTCACTTCCTACTATGAGGCTCAAATCTCCAAATCTCCACCAATGACACAATGAAAAAGGGTGATGAAACTGCTAAGATACCATCATTCATTCAAGATGATGAATGGTGGAACAGAGCTGCTGTACTTGAGGCCATAATTGAGTTGGAGAATGCATTTGTATGGCAACAACAGACCAGCAGCACCAACAACAAAGCTTTTGCATCAAGGCAATGTGCCAATGACATGCCAAGTTCTAAGCTGATTGATGAAAGCCAAAGCCCAAATACTACAACACCAACAGCACCAGCATCAGCATCAGTTCACATACCACCTTTCTCCCCCCTGCAAAAGTAGATCAAGCACCACCACCCTCCCACACAGTAGAGACACATCAGACACCACCAACTTCCCCTTATCCACAGACACATCAGTCACCACCACCTTCCCCTCCTCCAAAGGAACATTAGACACCACCACCTTCCCCTCCTCCAAAGGAACATCAGACACTACCACCTTCCCTTTCCTCAAAGGTACATCAATCACCACCACCTTCCCTTCCTCCACAAACACATCATACACCACCACCTTCCCCTCCTCCAAGGCACATCAAACACCACTGCCCTCCCACCCACAACACCCTTCACAAACCCTTGAGACACAGCCACCACATGAATCATCTTAAACACCACCACCACCACCAATTCTAGAGACACAAACAGATGGGGAGGAAAAGCAGAAAATAACTGAAGGAGAGCAAAAATGTCAAGGCAGAGAAGAAGGAAAGAACAAAGAAGAAAAACAGGATGGCAAGGATTTGCATTGACCATGCTTTCACTTTCAGTGAGCATACCCTATAACTTGGTGAGCAGAAAACATATGTTAGTGAGCAGAAGATAAAATTTAGTGAGCATAAAGTATAACTTGGTGAGCAGGACACATATATCAGTGAGCAGAAGTTATATTGTAGTGAGCATAGTGTATAACTTGATGAGCAGAACACATATGTTAGTGAGCACAACTTATATTTTAGTGAGCACAAAGTATAACTTGGTGAGCAAAACACATGTGTTACTGAGCAGGCCATATGTGTGATTATAAAGAACACATATGATAGTGAGCACAACAAGTATTTCAGTGAGCTCAACAATTATTTTGGTGAGCACTTACACATATTATGTATGCAGTAGAAGAGCACATCAAGAAGCCCAGACATCAACCGAGGAGACAGAAAGTCCCAATGACAGAGCCCCTCTGCTCTCCTTTTGTGCAGAGAATAACCAAGATTACAGGGGATTTGTCAGCCCAGGAGAGGACGGTAGCTGAATATGTATTCCATCCGTCACAGGACCTTGATTCAAAGTCAGCACATAACTCTGACACATACCACACTTAAAAACACTTAAAATATAATGAATATAAACTTACATTGTTTTTTTTTTTTACTTACTGAACCAGTGAAGAAATCTTTGATAATGACATACATTTTGCATATCGTTATCACATGTCTACCATGCATCCACGAGAATACATTAATGCCCAGGTGATCAATGTTTGGGCTGCTATCCTCAAGAATTTGGAGAGAAAGAGAGGTGAAGGATCTCCAAGAAGATGTTTTGCACCAATGGATGCAATGGTGAGTACAAACTTATTTTACATCTAAACAAATGCACATAATCAAGCAACTAATTGTACTGCTGCAAACACTCAGGCAACCTTGGACCCCTAGATAAATCCAGCAAAATCAGTGGAGGCAAGGTACATTGATTTTGAAACAATTCTTCAAAAACAATTCCAGAGATGTGACAAATGGATCTTAGGAAGACCATTGCATCTGGTAAGCAATAATATAATACATTTTAATTGTATATTAAAACATCACATTATATAATATTAATCATTCTCCAATTTCAAGGTGCTCTTCCTCATATGTCACAAGAAGGACTTCTTCGTCTTCTGCTTTGATTTGAAGGAGGACAGACTTCATATCATCGACAACATGCACATCACTGCTCCATACAAAACCACATATGGAGAAACCCATCTGTTAGTGGTATGTTCAAATGATCACTAAATCATTTACTTTATAATACATCAACACAAAAAACTGGTGAGCTTACAAATGTGATGAGCTAGCATATATTATTGCTGAGCTAACACATAATATTGGTGAGCTATCTCACGTACGTGGTGAGCCAATAAGTATGTGTAGTGAGCTAAAGCCAATAAGTATGTGTAGTGAGCTAACACATAATATTGGTGTGCTAACACACATATTTGGTGAGTTCATAATGTATATGTAGTGAGCTAATGCACATATTTGGTGAGCCAACACACATATTTGGTGAGCTAATACCCATTTCCAGTGAGCTGAACAAAATTATTTATTCTACACAAACAAGATCTTTTGGAAGATTTCTTCAAGAGAGTGTTGGCCACTCCAAACATGAAATTGTGAAGAACATGAAACCAATGCGAATGAGAATGCAATGGAGGACAGCAGATAATGCCACAGATTGTGGAATTTTTTGCATGAGGCACATGGCAACTTATTTTGGACAAGGAGATAAATGGGATTGTGGCTTCAAGAAAAATGAAGTTTACCAAACATTTGTTCTCTACAGAAATATGTTCAAAATAAATACAACACTTATTAATGGTTCATTTTTAATTTTTTTTGGGATTTTGTTTGCAGGACAAAAATCTGCTTTATGTAATGCGAGCAAGGTACTGCTATGAAATAATCAACAATGAAGACAACATATATAAAAATAGGGTGAAGAGACTCGCCAAAGAGTTCCATGATAAACAACAAGTAGAACTGAATGCAAAATCAGCCCAGCCTCAAGTGCAAACATCATGACTAATTAGCCTTACTTTAAGTTAGAGTAATTGTAGAAACTTATGTTTACAGTCTAATTTTTAGCTAGACTAATTTTAACTTAGACTGTTACTATTCATACCTTTAATGATGGTGAACTACTAGTAAATAGCATTCACTATTTGATATCTTTAATTGATTACTATATCAAATTTCAGTGAGCTAGAATACACATGGAGTGAGCTTATATCAAAATCCAGGGAGCTATATCTTTTACTATGCTAAATTCTATAAATGCATGTAGAATTAAACTACAATGATATTTTCTTTGTAATATCAATCAAATATTAAAGTGTTCAACATGTCATTGTCATACAATGCTATTCTTTTACAATGTAAAGTCATCAAAAATATTACATTAGTCTTGTGGAAAATAGTGAGCTAACACACAAAACTGGTGACCTATGAATCTTCAGCAATGAGCAACAAATTATGAGTGTCAATAGTATTCACCTTATGATAACATTCAAAATTATTCAGCATCATTTACTTAAACTTTAAAGAACTACACATCATGATGATAAAGAATACACATTCGACCACTATTAATCAAGAAATAGATTTATATTAAAAATATTTGTTCAAGTCATACTATTGATTCAACTAATTGCTAGGAATCGTATCCCCATTTGTTTGCCTCAACCTTTCATCAAAAATCAAGCTAAAAACCCTATACATATCATTAAAGTCTACCGCTGGATTAGATGCAACTGGGGCATTAGATGAACCTGTAGCAACAACCTAAACCACCACAGCAAAAACGTATTTGTAGTGAGCACATATATGCATATAGTGAGCCAATGTATAAATATAGTGAGTGCAATGTGTAAGAGTAACAGCGTGAGAACTGAAAACATAGTGAGCCAATACAAACATTTAGTGAGCGGAGCCCATATAGTAGTGAGCGTATCAAAACAATTAGTGAGCTAAAAACACATATTAATTATACTGGTATTAGCAGCAGAATCAGTAATCTCCAAAACGATATTAATATAAGAAATATAGATTATTAAATCAGCTTATCAATAGAATTTTACCTGTTCTTGAGACACAACTCCTCCATTTCTTGACCAAAACCTTGCCTTCCTTGATCTAACAATGTTTGATATCTTCTCCATCGTACTCTTCCTCCTTACATTCCTTTCACCTTTCTTCCTCGAGCCTTTAAGGTTACCAATGATTTTGTTACCACCACTGGACTGTTGATTATTTTCAGTGTCAGAAACATAAACAGAACCAACAACAACACCAACATCACCCTTCAGCTTCGCAAAAGCTTCTTCACATAGCTTTCTTGCTTGACTATTTGATTCACTTGTAAGAAGCAAAGCATCAAACTGCCTATGTATCTGAACCCTCCATATGGAATCGGGAACACCAGATGCATTACTACAACTTACAGCTTCTTCTACAGCCCGTGGGGGTCTTGCTAGCCTAGTCCATCGTTTCAAAATATATTGATCAGGGACTTTAGCCACACAATGAACATTCAAAATATGCAAGCAGTGGCAGTAGAGAATACCACTTTCACTGTACTTTTTACAATCGCAAACAATGTTATGGTCTGGTAGATTAAACCTAACAACAAATCCAAACTTCTTCGAAAGGCGATTCTCATACACAACATATGTATGCTCTGTACCGTACGGGGTTTCACTTGAGCTAAGAAGATCTTGACAGCACCCTTCTCCTTTAATGTACTCATTCTCAAACACTTTGTACAAGTTGTTCGTATAGACATTTGAAGCATGCTGCAAAATGCTAACATGTGGCAAGTACATTTCGGGAAATCCATCCTTATTTTTCACATTCTCATCCTTCTCCTTAATCCTCAACTCAGTAACAACATCACATAATATATTGTAAAAATCAAACAACCCACAAGTGGCATTGACTCTCTTTGACAAATAAGCATTTGTCGACTCACTTCTTTGTGATGATAAAATGCCACCAGAGAAAAAATCCTTGCAATAGGTTGGACACCATTTTTCTTTCAACCGAAACAGTCTAACCAACCAAGCATTTTTAGCACAATTATACTCTTCAACCAGCCTAACACACAAAACTAGTTACCAAAAAATAATAAATTAGTGAGCAGAACATGGTGAGCAGAAAGCATAGTCTAGTGAGCAAAACATATAGCCTTGGAGAGCAGACACTAAAAATTAGTGCGTACAAAGCAATAACTTGGTGAGCACATTAAAAATCAGCAAGCACAAACAGGGCTTACCTCTGCCAACAAAAGTTAAACTCTGCTTCTGTATCACATCTCATCAAAACATGGTCAAACTTATCAACAAATCCACCCAATACTCTAAGATGATCAATATTCTTTTTGGAATTCTGCAAGATGTGCTAAGTATACAACCTATGCTTTGCCAAGGGGAACACCTTTTCAATAGCATTTACCATAGAAAATGCTTAGTCCGTCATCATAGTTTTCGGTTGAACAATACCCATAGCTTCCAAGAATGTTTCAAATAACCACACAAAACTCTCAATCTTCTCATTCAGAAAAAACCCACATCCCACCATAACATTCTTTGCATGATGATTCATACAAGCAAAAGGTGCACATATCATCTCATAACGATTGGTCCTATATGTAGTGTCAAATACAAGGAGATCACCCAACAACATGTAATCACATTTCATTTGTGTATCTCTCCAAAAGAAGCACATCAAACAATCATCCTCATCCAATTTAAACTTATAAAAAAAAATTTCTTCATTACCACACCTAGCTTCTAAAACACACATCAAATGGTTGGCATTGCCCCCATCTAAAGTCCTCTTGACTTCATTTGCAACACTATTGTACGCATCCCTCTCACTAAAACCAAGTGATGGTGAACCCGCGGCCTCATTTCTTAGAAGTTGATACGCATTCGAAACTTTCACACCATTTCTCCTTATCTTTTGGAAATTTTTCACATGAGCTTTCTCGACCTTTTTATGTGACCTCAACTTATGCACCTCACCTTCCAAAAGCAGTTCATGATTATGAACCATATCATGCTTCTTACAAACCCATTCCCCATTTGGTTCAATATAAAATATAGCCATAGCTTTACAATTACACCTTCGGCTCCATTTGATAAATGTCTTGTCTTATTTTCCTGGACACCTTCTAACACTTTGTTTGCTGCAACAAAACTCCCTTGAACGAACCTCTTGTGAACCCTCTCTCATTTGCAACTTGTCACACCTAATAGAAAAACCCTTACGGAAAGCATACTCGTTGTATACCTCAAATGCAGCATCTAGAGAACTGACCCTTTTACCAATCAGCTCTGATTCTTCACATTCCTTTACTTCAACAACACATTCATCACCATATACACATTTCTCCTTATCAATCACAACATAGTTATATACACCACCAGCATCATTACCATCATCAAAAGCCACACCTTTGCCCTTTGAACCACCAGTACGATTACACAAAATCCTAACATAATCATCAACATCAACTGCCTCAGCAACACAACCGATCTAATGTAGATGTGTAAAATGAAGTATCATCTGCATTAAAAAAAAAGTTTTTGGTGGAGAGCTATAATGTAACACTGGTGAGCACAAGCTTCATTTCAGTGAGCCAAAAGCTTGTCTTAGTGAGCACAGAAACTGACAAATGATTCATGCATACAACCTGAACCTCAGTGAGCTGAAGGTATTTTTTT
The DNA here is from genome assembly GCA_017589665.1 of Selenicereus undatus. NCBI lineage: Eukaryota > Viridiplantae > Streptophyta > Magnoliopsida > Caryophyllales > Cactaceae > Selenicereus > Selenicereus undatus. Next base: position 43,463,131 of record JACYFF010031959.1, on the reverse strand, counting down.
TAGTGAGCCAACGACTATATGTAGTGAGCACATAACACATATTGGTGAGTTATTGTTTCTCATATGTACATAGCAACAGTAAAGATATCATATAGAAAAACAACCATAACATATGTGGTGAGCTAATGCAAACTCGGTGAGCCCACACTTCAATCCGGGTGAGCTAAACGTTTCTTTTAGTGAGCAAAAAGCTACTATGTAGTACAACGTAATATATTATATTTAGTGAGTGAAATATATACCACTAGTGAGTCAACAACTATATTTAGTGAGCCAAAAACTCGTAACGATAAGCGATCGTTTCTCATATGTCAGCAGCCAAAATTCACCTAATATTCAACAATTAAACCAAAAAACCATTGTAAACTTGTTCTTAACCGGAATTAACACAAAACACAACTAAAACTACCAATCAAACATTTTGCCAAAATGCATAACAGCAAATCACAAAATAATACACTCAATAACAATTGCATTATAATGTCAGATCATGACACCTCAATAATGAATGCATACCAGTTCAAACAACTCGAAACTAACTAATCAAAAATCCACGCATACAACTTCAAAATACGAGCACAAAAATAGAAATCCAAAAACGATATCAAACCTGACGATGAAATCGCGTTTGATGAAGATTCAACATCAATAGCAACGTTAAGATCAAATTCAACCATTTGGTAAGAATTGGCAGAATAGGCAACGCATATAACCGCTGGGAGATGGGACCTGGTGGACAAATGAATTGTCCAACCGGTTGTACGTAATAATTTGCAGTAACCCACCCATCTCCCCCTCCCCCGCCCCCCAAAAAGTAAAAAAAAAAAAGAAGAAGAATATGGGTGTGATTAAGAGATGAATCTCAATGTACCTGTGACTGAATTCAAACCCTGAATTGAGCAGAGTAAGATTGTGATCAAAGAGATCAGTTGAGCAAAGAAAATATGAAGAATATAACACTTTTGTTTATTTGTTAGCAATGGGATGGAGCTTTGTTGTTTGTGCTTTAGCCACCAGCAGTAGCCATCAAAGGGACACCTTTCAGTGGCCCGTCACATATCCCACCTTTTATTGCACTCCAAAAACTGTTTAGATTCTTATCCATAAGCCTTTTATATTATATTTTTTTTCAATCATCATTATAGTAAAGCCGTAAGCCGACCTTCAATTCACCGTTCGAGACTCTTTTTTGGCGTTAGAAAAATGATATGGATATTGCCCTTTATTGGATTAGAAAGATTGAACATCCATATATATACTAATATGCATCTGTGCCATATACGGAATATTTTAATCTTAAAAAATATTTTTAAAAAAATATTTTTCTTATTGGATGGAGTTAAAACAATATACATATATCTATAAAAAAAATTTAAAAAAAGCCCTGAGAGCACATTTTTAAATTTTGTTATTGTACTAGCCTTTATGGAATTATATACACAACTATATTTTATCATCTTGAATTGTAATTTCAATCAATACATTTAACACTCATAAATTTATCAATGTCCATAATGTAATTTAATGTTCAAAAGTATGTGTAAAATAACATGTCAAAATTATTTGAACCACACTTGTGGAATATTATTAAGTTAAATTTAATTAATTTTGCGAATCATGTCTACAAATAGCAAATGATTGAACTTTGGAACAATCTACACATTCTATGCTCTAGAAAGTATTTACAGTATCTGTACAGGTTGGGTCAAACGATATATTACTTGTCCCACTTATACGTAAGGTCTCAGTTTTGAGTCTATTCAATAGAGAAAATCTTCTATCATTTATGAGCACTAATAGTTTGAAGATGGCAAAACAAAGGCCAAAGACCCCCCCAAAAAAACCTACATTCATAAATAAATTATATTGACAAAGCTTACAAAGTAATATTGATTTTAATTAATTATATGAAGAGCATAGTTAGTTGCAAATGCAAATGGTATTAAAATATTTGGGTGAAGGCTAACATATCTTTTTAGTCTTAATTCATAGCCCAACTCTCGAGAGTCTCGAATCATGTATCTTTGTTTATGAAAAAGGATACAATAAGTAAGTACAAAGAAAGCATCACAAACTCTTTCAGGGCTGATAAAAAAATGCATCAGCCAAATTGATCTGGCACCAAAGTCCAAGGACTTGGTGTACTTTCAAAAGAGCTCCTAAAGGACCTAAATAATGTGTTCTTATTACTCCATAATGAACCTCAAAATGCGACACGTTTGATCAATTAGTAAATTAGCAATTCAACTTTGTCCTTGCAAAATGTATTCTGTTAATGAAGATTTCATTGAATTCCACAATGATCATAATCAAATTACACAATGAATGTCCTTTACCAGCGGGGTTGCTTACAACCGTAGAACCACCTCTAAGATATGGTTGTGCAATTTACTTTAACCCCAAGTCTCTACTTTCCATTCGAAAAATAACCAACTCTCTTAAGAAACAATTTAATATTATTGTTGGTGGATATCTACATCAAAAGAACTTCATCTGTAGCATTGTGGTGCCAAATGTGTAGCTAAAAACTCCCATAGTGATAATCTAAAATATGGGTCTAGACTTTCCATTTCTAATGTGACCTGCATTGAAGTCAAATTCAACAATGAGATTTCATAAGTTGATCAACCATATTTTTTTAACAAGTAGGTCGAGTTTCAGACACCACAATGGCACATAGATAGTTTTTTACCCCTCCCATCTTTAATTGATGAAATTTGGCTAATTCTTCGTCTCCACAAATTCACAACAAACTATTATCACCCATTAATTCAAGCGTCCTTTGAACTCAACACTTGTTAATTTACCCTTTCTCCGGCCCCAAAAAAAAGGAAATTATAAAATCCACTAACCCCCGTCCAAAACTTAACATATCAAAATTCCCCTCCCAAAAGTTCACTTTAAGTATCCAATCTATGTCATCTGTCCAACCCCTCCCCCATCCCTCCAAAACAATGTGAAATAGAACACTAGAAAGAGTCAAATATGCACCACACAGAAAGGCCAAGTTGAAACAGAAGCAACTCTACTCATAATTCAACAATAAGTCAGTAACACCCCCTCGACCCTCCATCTGCATATACTGAAAGTGAGGAGAAAAATATGAAAGAAATCTTATGAAGCTCAACTAAAACATGTTGATTAGACAAGTCGAGCCAAAACAAAAATAGCGTAACATCGGGAAGAAATTAAAATGAACGTAACCAAAACTACCAAGAGATTAAAAAGGAACTACGTCCACAAACGAACAAATCAAATTAATGAATCAAACATAGAGAATACATTGTGGCACCATACCTCTCTTTTGATGTGGATTTTATATTCAATTTTAAAACCCCTTTTTACTTGCAAGCGCACAAAGTTAATTGTAGACTAGTGAGTATAGGGTCTCGACCCCACGAGAAACAGTAGCGATTTTCAATTTAACTTTTTCGATTATAAAGAATTGTTCAATTGATGAGTTCAATTATCAACGTGGATTACGAGAACAAAAGAAAAGCAAATGTGTTAAGTAGAGAGAAATCATATTAGAGAATGATCTAAGACTTTTGATTTCACCATTGATGCAAATATTGATATACTATTCTAAATGGGGGTTCAATTTGTCTCTTATTCAACCTAAGCTACAAGTATTATGCCATAAATTAAAAAGATGATTACAATTATTAAATGAGATTATTTACCTAGTGGTTAAGCATGAATCATTCTTTTTAGGCATAACTCATCTAATTTCTAGAAGAATTATTCAATTTTAACAATTATAATTTTAAGCCTAATTACATAATCATTATATTAGCCTACAAGGTCTAACATTCTTTTGAGATAGCAAATTAAACTATTGTAAGCAACATGATTAAACAATAGTATTAACATGTATAAATAAGTTAAGATCAAGTATAAACTCAAATTATGCAATGAAACAGACAAAAATAACCCCATAAGAAATTAGCAAAACAATATTATTATCAAGGATCCATCCTAATCCTAGACATAAGTAATTTAGCAGGCCATAGTGAGTAAAAACATCATTGAAATTGGTACATTTCACTTCCTATGCCCATACTTTAGTACTCAATTACACAAAATGATAAAATTAAACACGACATCTCAAATTTGACTCACAAATAAGATGAGATGAGAAGAGAACAGAAGAGAAAAAGAGCTAACAAACCTTATTTTCTTCAAACCCCTCAATCCAAATGATTTTATCTTACAAAAGACTCTCTACTCTCTAAAGAAAATAGAAGATAAAAGATGGAAGAATGCTTGGATGCTTGAATGAGTGGATGAATAAATTGCTCCAACCTATGACCCATTTTTAGAGTGAAAACCCAAGCCCTTTTAATGCCCAAAATTAATGAAAATTAATTTCAATTAATTCTTAGTCATTATAATGCATAAGAAAAGGCTAATCTTTAGCTATTAATCAATATTGAGTAATTATGGCTAATTAGGTCTTGCTTATAAGAGAAAACTTTAGCTGCTTGGAATTGTTAGACCTGGCTGGGGAGTAGAACTGGGTTGTGTGCAGCAAGCCCACGCGAAGGAGGAGAAAAAGAGAGAGGAAGGACGAGAGGGAGCGAATTGGGCCACTGGGAAAGAATAGGCCCAAACGTGAGAGAGGAAGAGAAGGAGTGAAGTAGGGGCTCTGCTGGGTTGAGTGTTGACAAGCCGTTGGGTTGTGGATGAAAAGGCCCACGCGTGGGTGAGTGCAAGAAAGGAAGAGGAAAGGAGACTGGACTTGGAGTGGAAAAAGGTGCTGACTTGGGCTGCAGGCCACTCCCAAGTGGGAGAGAAAGGGAAGAGGGAGAAGTGAACTGGGAAGTAAGGTTGGGCTGCATGTGGCTGCTGAACTGGGAGATGGGCTTTTTGTTTTCTTTTTTTCTTTTTCTCTTGGGCTTGGACTCTAAGTATTGCACATGTGGGAGATTCGAGTAGAATCGATCAATTCTGCCCAAATCCTTTTATTTTATTTCTAGTTGATAACATGAAATATTCATTATTTTCTGTTAAAAATATATTTCACAGAAATAAAAGTAGGTCAAATGAAGGATAAAATTATATATAAAATATGAATTATCAACTACTGAAGTAGTTGCCGCCTTGTCTCATTTGCTCTACCTATTCTGCACCTTATGTTGAGTTGCCATCAAATTAGCATAAGTCACAATGTGTACATAAAGATAACAAGCCTAGAACAAATAAATATGAAAAGAAAATAAAGCATCAATAGGCAGTTAAACTTTAGAAAAAAAATTCAAATATTTATTCACACCTATTGGGACCTCACACTTGAATTCCTAAGCACATTGCACGCTGAGGTCACGAGTGGCGCTCGATGTCAAGAGGGTTATATTTCCTTTTATCTTAATAGGGAGTTTTATGAGCTTAATTTGAGTATTTTTAACAGTATATTTGGTTTTTCGCCAAGTATGGACCTCCCATACCGCCACGCTCCTAAGTAATTTAATCTGAATGCTTTTTGGTACGAACTTTCTGGGATTATTGGTATGATGCTAGTAATTCCAAAGGCACGGTTATTCGAAACCCCTATATTCGTGCAACCCAACGGTTATTTGCTTGTGGTTTGTTTGCCTAATAAGATAGTTTAAATATGCCTCATCTGTCTGAATTATATTTTTTGTATAGCATACTTCAAAGTGACCGGATTGATCCCAGGTAATTCTTGGTCATCAATTGTATAGTGCAGTCACTAGTTTTGCACATAGGATCATCATTGGGGGGGCCTCATTACCCCCATTTCTAGGTTGGATGGAGTTGAACTGAACCCTGATGACAAAGTCACAGATTCGGAGTGGTTGAACTCGACCACTTTTGAACAAATAAAATTTTGCAAAGTTGATGGTGAGCATATTTGTTGGATTTATCCTCGGAACTAGCTTATGCCTCTCCCAAATGTTGATCGCACCTCTCTCCTGAACCGGGCCAATGTCTACTTTTTACCTGATGATGAAGAGTTGGCATAACCTATCCCACCTCCTCCACCTCCTCACCCTAGGGCTTCTAGTTCCTTCCTACCATCCTTGTCTCATGAATATCCTGACCTGCATGCTACCCTTTGGTCAATTCAAGAGGAGCAAACTTCTCTATGAGCTTATATAGAAACTGAGCATGCCTCACTCCAGCGCTTTGTTCAAGAGTTCCATGATGAGCTCCGTGGGATGATTGCCTCACACAACCAATAATTTCAAGACTTTAGGGCCTGCTTAGAGACTTGACGAGACTGGCACATTTCCCAACCCACTTTCCTTCTTCTCCTCCATCATCTCCTCCTCCTTTTTAGAGCTTTATACTTGTATTGAGGACAATGCATTGTCCAAGCATTGGAGAGTTGTTCTAGTTTTTCATGGTTGTATATGTGTGTGTTATGGATGTGTGATAATTTGTGTTTTTAGGTTTAGTTTGCATTTTTATGTTGATCATTTAGTTTTCTAGGCTTCTTTCTTCGTTTTAGTTTTTTTTTTTTAGTTTTTAGTTGCAAAAAAAAGAGAAAGATAAAAAAATCAAAAAGAACACAAAAAAACCAAAAGAGAAGAGAAAAGAAAAGACCTATAAATCATCTGATGATGAGTCTTTAGACTAAGTGGCTTTATTTTGCCTATTTTGACCTTTTTTGTTAGGCCCATTTGTGAATAAAATGTTTGTTTCAACATTTTCAAATTATACTTCATATTTTGACATTCACATTAGATAAGAGTTGCTTGTTTAATGATTGTTAGCATGAGTATTTGGCATATGAAATTCCAAGAGCTAGATGAGTCTTGTCCTATGAGATTTTGAACCTAAATAGACTAATTCATCAACTTAGTCTCATATTTCTTCTTATGTGTGACTCTTCCTAAATTTCAAGTCTCTAGAACTTACTTTGACTCTTATAGAAAATCACCTTTAGCATGTATATTTAGGCAACATGATTGAGACATTCTTTGACTTTATGAGCTACGTTCACCAAATAGCCACCCTTATGTGAATAATTTATCCCATGCTACCCCTTTTGAGCCTTTACCATATTTATTGATGAGAACCTATATTATTATCTTTGGCCAAACACATATGTCTCACCCTTTTAGCCAAGACTATAGAGTTTTCATAGTTGATTGGGAGTAGTTTGTGGATAATAACCTTTTATGGATATTGTGGTTTGGGTGGATATGATAAGGGAATCATGCTTTATTTTTGTTTTTCCTTCAAAGTAAATTGGGTTATATTTTGTGAGTAGCAGGAAAAGTGTTGAAATTGCATAGTTTCCTTTGCCATTATCATCCTCGTAAAAAAAAAAGAGAAAAAAAAGAGAAAAGAAAACGAAGTACACCAAAGGTGTTTAAAAAAAATGTGTATATGTAGAAAAAAAAGAAGAAAAGAAAAAAATGCAATAAGAGGATTTGGGATTGGTTTTATATTTTAGGCACTTTTGCTTGTGACATCACTTGGGGATGTTGTTGATATTTTAAGGAGTACGTTTTAATTGGGAGACGATGGTTTATGCTCTTAGTCTTTTGTTTTTAGCTCCACAAATCCCAAAAATGTTTGTTCCCTCCTTGCCTTTACCCATTTGTCCCGTTACAACCCTTAAAAGTCCTCATGATTGCCTTGTGTGTTTTGCACTCTAGTGTTGGTGAATTAGAGAGTTTTATCAAACTTATGATTGATTTGGTTCTACGGAATGAGACTTGAGATAACTACGTTTTATTTTTTAAAACATATGAGTGATGAGTTCCTCATCCCTAAAGTGAGGTTCTATTGGTTCTTCTAGGCTCTGCTTATTGTAATATACCGATGTGATTGTTCAAGTTGATTTGAGTGATTGGTTTAATATTTTGATGTGATGGTTCTTACCTCTTTCGAAAATTTCCTTCTCCTATATGTTTGTAAATTTTTTCATCACTTTTGGGCTAAACTTGTTCAGTCGATTTGGTTATTGATGCTACTGATGTCTTCATGAGGAGGTCATTCATATCTTTAGCCTTAGTTTTATGATTGCTTGGGGACAAGTAATGATTTAAGCATGGGAAAATTTAATAAGTCCTTAAAGTGCACACTATTTTGAAGTCATTTTGTGTCATTTTTAGGGATAATTATGTGCTTTGTGTTATAATTTACACCCTTTTTTTGGTTTACGCTCAGGTATGGTTCTTTTCTGTGCTTTGCAGGGTTTTGGACCATTTCACCCCAAAGTTGACCATAATTGAGTGTAACTTGATGATAGGAAGAATTCGAGTTTTAATATTTGTAACCCCAAGTGCAAGGTTTTTCGTCGAGTACTGGGGGTGTCGTCTATTAGGAATTAGGTTTCAAATACTAGAATTAGCTAGAGCAACTCAATCTAGGCTAAGAAGGATGGAAACAAAGACACCCTCAACTAAGCTAACAAACATACAAAAAGATGCTTATAATTGTAATTAGGCCAATTGGCAAACCAAGTAATCGAGTGAGTCCTAACCTACCCAACCTCTACTAAAATAAGAGATGGTCAGTTGCACTATCAAAGAACACCCAAACCCTCCCTCAAGGGTCATGAGTTAATCTAATTAGTCTAATTACCTATTTTCATAGGGTTAGCCCAATTAGACCATAAAATTAGCAATCCTTGAACCTAATTGGGATTGGGACTATTTTCATGTCCTGAACCCGACTATCCTCTCCCCCACACTAGGAAATCAAACATGCATCTCAGCATAAGTCAATCGCCCAAAATAAAGATAAAAACTCTTTCAAGCATTTCATCGAACACTTGGTGGGCAAGAGAGAAAGCTCTAAGTTCTAGGTATAAACAGGTGTGGTTAGGCATAATCCTAGACTAATTAGCCATCAAGAGGCTAATCACAATCCAAGCCAACCAAAATTAACACCTGAGCATCAACAAAACACAAACCCCAATTTAAGCCTAAGCTAACAAATAACTCAACAAGCATGAACTAGAAGAATTAATCTAATCTAACAAGGATTAAAACAATTAAGAACACAAAATCATAATAAAAACTAAATATTATCTAAACTAGCAATATCAAACAAGAAGAAACAAGAACAAACATGAAATAAGAAGAGAGAAAGAAAGGAGAAAACTTATGGATTGCTTGGATGAACTTGAATGTATAATGCTGAATCCCCAAAACAACCCAATTAATCCTATTCTACCTACTTTATTTCCTCATAATGAGGTTTTTTAGACTAAACCCTAAGATAAACTAGCCTAAAAACCTCCCAAAATGAACCCCCAAAAAGTCCCAAAACAAGCCCCTTTAAAAGAGAAACAAACCGGGCAAAATAGCACGAGGGAAGGCAATGGACGTCGCCTGGACGACAGCCTGTCTTGTTCAAGACAGGCTAGTCGTTGCCACCCCCTGGGAATGGCTATAGGTTTGTCCGATGGCAGTTGTGCCTCCCTCTGCTACCCGTCGCCCTGTTGCTTTGTTTTTTTTCTTTTGATCCTCTTTCGCTCCTTTGCAGGGTACTTTCTTGATTAAATTTATTACCTATAAAAGTAAATAAAACAAGTAAAAATTCTATAGATTGTATTATTATACGAGTTAAAATTAGGTGAAAGAAGCACGTAAAATACGACAAATTCGTGCCCAATTTTTGACTCCCCACGAACACCGCCAAATCACCATGCCTGTGGAAGGAAGAAATAACAGAAGATTACCGAGACGTAGCTCACCACGAACCATCCGTGGTAAAGGCCACGGTCCGTGGTGAGGCCATAACTGTAAGCCTGTTCGTTTTCCTTCATCGTGTGGCTGAGGTTGATCGTGTTTCTCTTTAAATAGAGTCATTTTCACAGTAGAGAGGGGACACATAACAAAGAAAGAGAACTCTTCTCTCTAGTTTTCCATTCCTTTTTCATTTTTTTCTAAGTTTAGTTTAGCTTTTTAGTAGTTTTAAAAATGAATGTTGAAGAAGTACTTGTTGCTTTGGAGTCGTTGCAAAGTTGGGAAACCCTTGAAGGATTTCCAATTGTGCTAAGTTTTCTTCTCCCCAAACACTATTCAGTTTTATTGATTTAAACATGCGTGAGAAGTTTTCTCAATATAGGGATTGTTAGCCAAGTATTGATGTTGGAATCTTTCATCTTTATTTAGTTCTACTTGCTCTTGATTGGGATTGGATGAATTCTATCTTGTGGGTGAAATTATTGGGATTGGATTTTGGCCAAATTCATTTGCTAATTCAAAATAGTTAAGTGAAGGATTGAAAGATAAAACTTGCTATTTGATAGACAAGACAGAACTTGACTTAGCACTACTTGAAAGAGATTCACTTGTTAAGAGGACCCTTTGGGGATTAAAGATCTATAACCTAGACTAAACAAGGACATTTGAAAGAATGACATATTAGGTTAGACAATTTAGTTTATTTCAAAACAAGATTAAATTCTAAATGCGATTGCAATCCTCTTAATCCCCCATAATAGATCAAGTATATAATATATTGCATTGATCCACATCTTCTCAAGGTAAAATAAATTCCTAGATGTACTTAATTGATTGAATTCCCCTATTAGGTTGTAGTGCCATTCAACCTATTAATTTAAATTGCTTCCTTAGAGCTTTTAGAGTAGAAAACTCAATAGATTACAATTGGTCTTCGTAAGAACGACACCTTTACAAAACTACAACACCCATGTGCTTGCCGATATAGGTCATATGCATGAATAAATACATATCTACACGTGTGTGTGTGCATATATATATACGCACGCAAGTAGGTATGTGTGTGTGTCTCTCTGTGAATGTGTGCGCGGGCACGCGTCCATTTATATATATGTGAGTGTATTTATCTGTGTGTGTGTGTGTGTGTGTATGTGTGTGTCTATATATATATATATATATATATATATATATATATATAT